>OZ026525.1:58850752-59423252 GCA_964019695.1 Loripinus fragilis | reverse complement strand
CTGCAACATCCATTGATCCAGACAATTGCTTTAAATTAATCAAACCAAAATCAAATGAAACAATTTGATAAAACATAATATTGCAAACAGTGTCAAACAGTTTGGACGCAGATCAGGCTCAGCGTTCTGGATTCAATATCTTTACATATACTATCAGCAGACGACAAATGTCGCCGCTAGCAAGGAAAGAGCTTATATAGTTGATTTACAAGAAAACTGTTAGCATCAATAGTTTAGCCCTAAATGCGCCACTCGCAACAAAAGTCGTCTGCTTTTCTCGTCTGCTTAAATGTTTAAGAAGCCTCTGTGACAAACACTGTGGACCCAGATCAGACTGCTCCTATAGGATCAGTGTGTTCTGGGTCCACGCTGTTTGCTTTTGTACTTAAAATTCGTCAGTAATGCTAGGCAATTATTTGCAGCAGACTACTTCAGCAGACGACATTTTTAGATGCATTTTTTTCTTGGCGCTTTAAGGGTTAGTATCACTTTGTTAGGAGAATGCAACAAGAATAGATTTCCGCTCAACGCAGGCCATATATAAGACAAAGGATAAACTAGAACCTACAAAAAGCAGCATTGTTAATTACACAGTCAATCTTGTTAAACTGTTCAATCGTAGTAGCGATCATTTTCTGAAATGAAAGCAATAAACACTTTATCAACCTGATAAAGAAATATTTACACAATACAGTAAAACCTGTGTTAAACGGCCACTCGAAAATAGACAAAATAAAGGTCTAAATGACGAATGGTAGGTTCATGAAGGTCGAAAGTATTACAAAATGCTCCCCTTGGAGCATTGTTCAATACTTTTGACCTGCATTTAACCGATAATTGGCATTGAAACCCAATTTTTGGTCTTTTTGAGATCGGCCGCTTTACACAGGTTTTACTAAACTTGTAACATTCATACATGCGTTAACCGGTAAGCATGAAATCTAATCAACATATGATCAGCATGACCCAATGATCATTTATTTGACTTGGATGTTTTCTTAAAAAGACACCTTTTAGGGTTTTAGCTCTTACTGACTGTGAGTTACAAGCCATTTTAAGTAAATTATTTTAATTAGATACTACTGTCCAGCCAACCATGATTGACAGTGATGTCATGTTAAGTTTACAAAGTTACCAAGGGCTTATAATCGATAGATAACTTGTGTATAAAACATCCACAGGGGTGTTGGGTGATATTTTTCATTTCTTTCAAATGCATCCCTACAAAAGTTATTGATGGCAAATTAAAAGTGTGACGGCTGGACGACGACGCCGACGGAGTCATGATCCCTAAGTATCGACATTGCTTCGCAGGCAACACAACAAAGAAAGGGCTCACGACTCACAGATAGCCATAGCTAAAAAAAACTTAAGTTGAGCCACAGTGAGCCTAGCCAAAGACAAGCATCAGGCACCAACCAACCGATCAATGATATACATCAGGGTTGTCATTGAGTCTGCAATTCGAGAGGAAATCATAGCTATAAACGTAGTATACAAAGGGTTAAATTGCCACAATGACAGCCATCTTGCAATACTAACTTTGCATCCCCTTTATTAGACATCATTATAAGACATTTCTGTTTTTATAACGACAGTCATTAAACAAAACAATACATAACAGAGCATTCCACTAATGGTAAGAGATTCTAAGAAAATATTATGGGTGTGAGGATGTGAGATAGATAATTCGTCCCAAGGTTCATCCTTTGGCATCACGAGGCTTGCTAATTGATGATAAAATGAGCCGCGACATGAGTTTTCCAACAATGTGGTATGTGCGACCAGCAAAGGCTCAGACCAGCCTGCGCATGCGCGCAGACTGACCAGAGCCTCTGCTAGTCGCTTGAATATTATAAGAGTGTAAAGCTACTGACTGAATACCATTAAGAGTTTCTAAGCTTTAAAGGAGCCTGCACAGGCTCGTCTGAATCTACACTTGTCAAAATGCCACATTGTTGGAAATCAATAGACACGGCTCAGATGTGATCCCTGTGGCCAGTGAAGGGTTTTTTCTATCCCACCCTCACACATACAATGTTTTTTTTCTTGCTCAACATTGGATTTCTATTTTTAAATAGGCTTTAATAAGTTCCTGGATACGCTAAGATACAATATTACATTACGACGTCATACTCACTAACATTGACGTTGCATTGCGGCCCGTTTCATATTACCTTTACATCATCTTCATCAGAGATATCACACTTAACAAACAGTACTTGTCCGCTCATTCCACTCTTGTTAAGAGATTCAGCCACTTCCTTACCGAGATCCTCTGTTGGTAAAAAAATGTAAAGAGCCGCGGCATGAGATTTCCAACGATGTGGTATGTGCGACCAGCAAAGCCTCAGATCAGCCTGCGCATACGCGCAGTCTGATCAGAGCCTTTGCTAGTCGCTTGAATATTCTATGAGTGTTTAGCTACTGGCCGACACAAGCTTAACAGGAGGCTGCACAGGCTCGTCTGAGTCTACACTTGTCAAAATGCCACATTGTTGGTAATCACATGCCACGGCTCAAATACTAGTAACCGGCTTTGTATTAAATATGGTGAATAGTTTCCTGTAATTACCCGCCAACAGCTGAATCATAGCAAACAATGCATACATTTGTAAAATGATCACATTGCACCATCCACGTTCGTTACTATGTACATTGTATTATTCAATGTCGCAACAAAATAAAATTAAGAAAATTAAGTTTCGACGAACATCTCAGTTAATTATGTAATACAATACAAAAGTGTGTGTGTGTGTGTGTGTGTGTGTGTGTGTGTGTGTGTGTGCGTGCGTGCGTGTGCGCGCGCGTATGTGTGTGTGCTAGAGGGATGGTGTGAGAAAGAAAAAAAAACATACTAGTGCATATATTTGATTGAAAAAATAATTCACTTACCTGCTATGTCAGCTAAAATAACCTTTGAACCATGTCGTCCTGCAAAAAAAATCTGCGTTACAGAGTGACCTTTTCTACCCTTGGCTTATAGTTGGTCGCGCCTTTTCTGCGTTTGGCAGTCACAACGACACTCCCATCAATTGGCGTATACGGCTTAAAGCAAACAAATTCAGAAATATGTCCACGTCTCTTGAAAAAAAAACCATAAAGCAACATGTGAGTTAAATTCAAAGCACATGCTCATATACATGTAACGTAATAGTTGAGTCTTATCTTCAAGTTCGCGTTGTGTTTTCAAAGTCTCTTTAGAATTTCTAAGTCTTGTAAATTTCACCAACAACTCACAATTTTATAATTTTATCAAATCTTCTTAAGTCCAACTAAAATACTTCTAGTAACTAACTATAGCCCAAAGTTCCGAAATCTACCCAAAGTCTAACCAAAGTCTCAGGCTCTGACACTGGGTTTCATCTTATATACCATGAAGTCACGTGATAGAAGCTGACCACAGCGCCACCTAATGACATCATCACTAACCAATCATATTTCAAGTTTACTATATAGCGCCCTCTACATAGGTAAGCTTCCATTTATATCAACCAATCAGAAGATAAAAAAGTAACTCATAGTCACACCAGTTCTGCAATGCTCCAAAGGTCATATGATTAAATGTATTGCGCAATCCTGCCAATCAATGTCAGAATTGACATGATCTATCTATTGGGCTAATGTAATTTTACTAAACTAAGTAACATCTGTCATCGTGACCTTTCAAAAGTGTTAAAACATCCCATCAGAATTGACAGGCTGATAAATATGCCATTTGAGAAACAATTACAAACTGGTGTCAGAATTCCCTATAAAAACATAAACAAGTCAATCACAGATGTCAACACCGCACCTGGCCGAACACCTGTGTCTTATCCAAACCAAGCATTCACACGCATTGTAAATCCCCACAGGCAATTCACAATTATTATGAACCCTCTCAGATGAAACCAGCAGCTATTTTATATACAGTCAGATACTGATTAACCCTTTGTATACTGGAAACCATTCGTGTATGTGGATTAGCATGATGACTTATCTGCATTGTATTTTGATAATTAACAAGCGTGAAAACCTAAAACATATTTTAAAAATAAATACAAAAAACAAAACTGTAAACAGTTAAGCCCCAGAAGAAATACCGCATTACGCGGCATGTCATTAGCGTAAACACTGTTTGGTATTCAGAGAAAAAAATAGAAATTATAACCTGTGGCCTTTGGGTATATACAAACCATCCCAATGTCATTTTATCAATGCAGGTGGAAGATTTCGACCCAGGGTTTATGTACAGTTAAGGCTGTCTTAAGTAGACCAAAATTTGGTTTTCAAGACCGATTATCACTTATAGCTGCAGATCAAAAGTATTGCAGATTGTTCCAAGGCATTCTGCAATACTTTCGACCTTCATTAAGCTACTATTCGTCTTTATGGCCTTTGTTTTATTTAGTTTTGAGTGGCCGCTTAAGACAGATTTACCTTATGAGCTAAGCATCAAAACGATCAACGCACAAATTAATAAATGCAGATTAGGTAACCAGGTAATGTGACCGTATTCATTAGAACATACGTGTATTCCTCTATTCAGTAGATGATCTAAATCACTTTCAGTCCGCTTAATGGTTTATGAAAACATATTTAAAAAGTTGACCCGGGCTTATCTTAAATACCAATCCATTATAATATTCGCTTGATGAAAAGTCGGCAGTGTGTGTGTGTGTGTGTGTGTGTGTGTGTGTGTGTGTGTGTTTTTGTGTGTGTGTGTGCGTGTGTGTGTTTACCAAATAGTTCTACACATGAGCGTCCTATTCCACTTGCACCACCTGTCACTATGGTAACTTTGTCCCGGAGCCTGACACCTTCGTCACTAGTAGCCATTGGATATCAGAATGCGTGTACTTCTGCTATTGTATATAAAAGAATCACTACAATAACTTGAAATAGGTTTAGATAAACAATTATTTAGCGTAAAAGTGTAAAAATGCTCTTGCCCATCAGTTTTAACATTATGTTTTGGATGCTCAAAAGGCTCGCCTCATTGTGCTAAGACGCTAGGCATAACTCTGTTATTAACTAATGTAAGACGAATGGAGTTTAGCGCTTTTATCAATTGGACCAGTCCATTTCCATTTTAAGGGATGTTGGGTGGTATTTTTCATTTTTAATAAAAAAATTAATAGGATACTCTGTAAGCAAACAGTGAAGACCCTGATCAGATGGTGCATACTGCGGACGCGGCGTCTGATTTGGGTGTGCACTGTTTGCCTATGCCCCAAAAAAGGACGCTAGGCTTATACGGGCTAACAAACTTAGCCCGCAATTACAATGCCTCCTTAAAGTTAAGGAAGAACTAAGTTAAGTGTTGATTTTTCAGGACGCGACAAACAAATAACGTTTCAAACTGATTAAAATAAAAAGTTTCAATTTTTCTGTAGATCACATTGATATCTTTGACCACAAGAACTGCATCGATCCATTCAATTTATTTAGCATCTAATATAGCATGTTGAAATATCAATACTTAACTTAAGTCTTCCTTAACTTTAAGGAGGCATTGTAATTCCGGGCCCAGGGCCCTGTTGCATAAACTATCATTAAAGTTAAGCTATCATTAAGGTTTAAGCTATCATTAATTTTTTTACCAGTCTATTAGTTAAGTTGGCATTATATTTGTTTTGCATAAAGCAAATTTAATGTCAACTTAACTAATGACGACTTAAAGCTGGCATTAAGATCTTTTCACATGCAAATGCTCCAACAACAATTTCCAATATGGCGGCGAATCACAGCCACAGTGACACTTCGACGAAACCGACAGCTTTGTAAACTATATATAGCGAATATGGAAAAACAAACTTCTTGACAGAAAAACAATCTAGTTCAAATCAAAGTTTAGGATCCGCCTTGGTTGATTGTATAGTACATGTAATAATTGTTAAAAATGCTGCGTCACTAGGAAGTTACAAAGAATATCGAACAATTTCATCCAGATAATGTTGTCAACTGTTTGTATTTTTGTTCACATATAAACGGAGGGAGAGTGTTTGTTTGACAAATTTAGCCTCACAATTTTTCGTTGGTGGCCTTGTGTGGACGAGAGATAAATTATAACATATTTAGAGGTCATAATGAATAATTTGGACCAGCCTGTGGGATTTTGGTACTTATCGCATATGCGAGCAGCGAAGGCTCATGCCAGTCTGCGCATCCGCGCAGTCTCGCCAGACCCTTCACTGCGCGTACACACTACGTACGGATGTAGACGAAGGCTCAGACCAAATGCTGGGTGCCTTGCTTTACTACATATAGGTAGCTGTAGAATGGCTTTACGCATGTGCGAGGTGTAGCAAATCTGGATGATTAGCCCATATGAAAAATGCATTATCTAATGAATCTAATAAATATAGTTGAATACTTATCTATTAACTTTATCCGTATTGCAATGGCTGTACAGTAGTGTCCTCGATGTGCACATTTCAAGGTTACTTCTAATATTACATAATATTATCTGCTTCGTGAAAAGGGTATTTTGAAGGAGGGATACAAATCTTCAAATGAATACTGTTTCGGAATGAGACCTTGTACCTAAAATATTGTCTGAGTATTTCTCCGACTTACCAGCAACGCCATCTCTAGCTAGACATATGCTGCTCACTAGTGTTCACGTGAGTTGGTTTCCTTTATTAACCGATAAAGCGTCACATATAATTAGCAGCAGACGACAGTTTCCAATTTTGTTGTATTTTTTCAGAAATAACAAGTAAGGCATGATACTTCATGACAATCGTCTGCTGGCAGACGATTCTCATGAAATATCATACCTTATTTTTCTAGATTAGGAAAGGTGTCCCAAAACTTGTCGTCTGCTGCAGTTCCTGATTGGAGCTTTAAGGTTTAACACTTTGTAACCTGGCTCAAAATGCTAGCTCCAATAGATAGCAACGCATGCATGTTTAAAGATTGTTTACTACAGAGCCAGTCGGCTCTAAATCGGAACTATCTCGGCCATTTTTGCGAAATTCCGTGGAATCAGATCTCGGATGTACCTCGAGAATCTACTTTGATAATGCAGGTGATAACGTGACGCTGACGTTATGTAACGTGACGCTGACGTCACAGAAACCATGTTAACACAATTAGTGTGATTGCAGCAAAACATACGGTTATAAATAAATTATTCTGAAGATTAAACTTTTCGGGTACTAAATTCAGAAAAAAAATGGATTTAATAGGGCTGAACTCACATGCTAAAAAACTAATTTTCCTTACTAACAAAATAAAGCTTTTTCTTACAATGTGCTTTACGTAAACCCGAGGCTTAATTTGATTCTCGAATTGTGACGGGCTTTCCCGAATGGATTGAATCTGTGAAATGCAATCAATCCCATACAAAACGGAACTAGTCTCAGATGCTATAATATCCTGCCCTACCACACCCTATTAGTGCATACCATTCACTAACCTACTTTACCCTTTTATCTACTCCCATTTCCTATTATACTATACTATCACTCCTCCTCTACCCTACCATACCACGCCTTCACTATTCTACAATCCCTTACCTACTCTCAGTACCCATCATCATTATTCGGTTATTGTGTCGGTGTGCCGCGGTCCCTGCGCACGAGGCATATATAACACACACGGCACACCAAGTTTTATGCACCCACTTTGCCTTCAAAAAAGGAATTCGGGCTGCATCCTGCCCTTATCCTACGCCTATCTGCGTTAAGTCAAGGTGTGGGGCATTAATTAGTTTGAATTTTGGAAATGCTGTTTGTGCCGCGCAAACGTGCGTGCATTTCATGAAAATCCTAACCGTATACAAACTGATCTCACGTTCATTAACCCTTAACGCGCATAATCACAAAATGTATGATTTTAATCGTCCACTAAACTATTTGAAGCCTCATAGTTAAACAGTGTGAACCCAGATCAGACTGCGCAGTCTGATCTGAGTCCACTATGTTTACCTCCTGCTTATGTTAAATAGACATTTTCAGATGCAGTTATTTTGCTGGCGTTTTAAGGACTAAATAATGTGTTTTGCGTCTATACTGAGGTAATGGCGCAAGATGAAACAGTTATTTTGAATAAAACCACGCCTCCTTTTCAGCTTTTACCCATGTCTAAGGTTGACTAGTCCTAATAACGCATTCATAAGGTGCCGCCTTAACAGTAAGCGAAAAGTCAAGTAATACCAGTCCGAGATGTATCGCATATTCGGAAATGCCGCTAAGTAACGCCTATGCTGACTTATCCAGCGAGGCGATCGCGAGAGGTCTAAATTTTGGTCTGACCCTTCATCTACGCCCATGCTTCATTGATACGAGCAGCGAAGACTCAGGCGTGTCTGCGCATATGCTGACGTATCCAGCGAGGCGATCGCGAGAGGTCTACATTTTGGTCTGACCCTTCATCTACATCCCTGCTTCTTTGATACGAGCAGCGAAGGCTCAGGCGTGTATGCGCATATACTGACGTATCCAGCGAGGCGATCGCGAGTGATCCACATTTTGGTCTGACCCTTCATCTACATCCCTGCTTCATTGATAATGGCAGCGAAGGCTCAGGCGTGTCTGCGTATATGCTGACGTATCCAGCGAGGCGATCGCGAGAGGTCTACATTTTGGTCTGACCCTTCATCTACATTCATGCTTCATTGATACGAGCAGCGAAGGCTCAGGCGTGCCTGCGCATATGCTGACGTATCCAGCGAGGCGATCGCGAGAGGTCTACATTTTGGTCTGACCCTTCATCTACGTCCATGCTGCCATGGATACAAGCAGCGAAGGCTCTTGAGAGTCTGCGTATATGCTGACATATCCAGCGAGGCGATCGCGAGAGGTCTACATTTTGGTCTGACCCTTCATCTACGTCCATGCTTCATGGATACAAGCAGCGAAGGCTCTTGAGAGTCTGCGTATATGCTGACGTATCCAGCGAGGCGATCGCGAGAGGTCTACATTTTGGTCTGTCCCTTCATCTACGTCCATGCTTCATGGATACAAGCAGCGAAGGCTCTTGAGAGTCTGCGTATATGCTGACATATCCAGCGAGGCGATCGCGAGAGGTCTACATTTTGGTCTGACCCTTCATCTACATCCATGCTTCATTGATACGAGCAGCGAAGGCTTAGGCGCGTCTGCGCATATGCTGACGTATCCAGCGAGGCGATCGCGAGAGGTCTACATTTAGGTCTGACCCTTCATCTACATCCATGCTTCATTGATACGAGCAGCGAAGGCTCAGGCGCGTCTGCGCATATGCTGACGTATCCAACGAGGCGATCGCGAGAGGTCTACATTTTGGTCTGACCCTTCATCTACATCCATGCTTCATTGATACGAGCAGCGAAGGCTCAGGCGCGTCTGCGCATATGCGCAGACGCGTATGAGTTCTCGCTACTCGCTGATACGATAGGTACCGAAATCTCGTGTTCTACCCATGCCATTTCATTATCGTCTGGTTTCATTTGTCTTAGGATATAAAACCAGAAAATTGAACAAAATTTGTTCAGGCAACTTGTACCCCTTTTCTCTGGAGTCAATCGTGCCGTAACACATTCTTGCTACTACAAATGAAAGCAGATTATGTGATAAGTTTTCAATTTTCTCCCAGCCCCATTTAAAAGCTCATTTGTCTTAAACAACGATGCAATTTTATTTATTTATTTTGCTTTGTTGTAAATATGATAACTCTTAAGTTTCTTTTATCTGGATCAGGTAATTGTTGCATACAAAGCAATTGTTATCAAAAGAAATATATTTTTCAAAAAATTGATCATTGCATACACTTACTTTTTCTAGTGTCCTTCTTACAAAGAATTATAAACTGATTTGACCTGCACTCATTTTGTCTCTGTGGTCTGAACTAAATTACCAGCAGGAACCGATTTCAAGGTGACAAGTTGATGCTCAGAAAATGAGCAACCTGATTTCCTACCTATTTGAGGAATTCAGTGTTATATTACTTGACTTTTTGCTTACTGTAAAGGCGGCGCCTCATGAATGCGTAATTAGGACTAGTCAACCTTAGGCATAGGTAAAAGCTGAAAATGAGGCGTGGTTTTATTCAAAGGTAACTGTTTCATCTTGTGCTACAACCTCAGCAAAATAACTGCATCTAAAAATGTCTATTTAACATAAGCAGGGAGGCAAACATTGTGGACCAAGATCAGACTGCTCCTACAGGAGCAGTCTGATCTGGGTCCACACTGTTTATCTATGAGGCTTCAAATAGTTTAGTGGACGACAAAACATACATTTTGTGATTATGCGCTTTAAGGGTTAATAAATGTGAGTTCAGTGTGTTTACGGTAAGGATTTTCATGAAATGCACGCACGTTTGCGCGGCTCAAAAAGCTTATTATCTCTTTACCTAATTGCAAATAAAACCTGATTTCCCTTTCTTAGCAGATGAAATAGCCGAACCACACCCAGATATGAATATTAAAGTTGCTGCCTTTACAGTAAGCGAAAAGTCAAATAATATTATAGACTGCAGTCTCGATATGACCAAAGGTACACTCTTTCGAGGATTGATCAAAATAAAAGATAAATGATAAGATTCTTGTTTTATGCGTCTATTGACACTTTGGCATTAGAAATGTACATTCTAGGTCTGTCTTTACTGCTTGGATTTCAACTTTTTAGGGCAAGTATGTATTGGTATCTTTATTTGCGTTTAACTTAACAGTATTTAACTATTTATCACATGTCCACCATGGAAACGTGTATTTGTGAACTAAGTCCTAGATGTGAAAAAACACGTTAATTCACGACAAGTATGTGTAGTAAACTTTGGTAAACTTTTATTATTTGCGCTATTAGTATTTGATTTACCAAAAGTCCACCATGGAAATGTGTATCTCACAGATGTCTGTAAATGATGTTTATGTCTACGTCAGGATTTAAAGCGCAATTAGATAATTATTGATACTATTGGAAAGTATCCTATTAGGGTAAGTGTGTCTTGGTTAGTCTTTTGGTGACAAAGGCTCTTAACAAGGTTATTCAACGATGTATATATGCTACGCACGCAGCTTGCATTCACCACATTGAAGCAGCTGATAGCTTGAGTGTACACCCAGTCTTTTACCAGTTAATTAGCGGGCATGTCTCATATTTGGAGAAATAACATCACGAAAGATTTATCTAATACATATTTACAAGCATTATTAATAGGTGGAAAGCTCACCATCCTATCATATAATGAATCTTGTTTTAACCATATCAGTTTGCTGAAAAGGTGATTCGTTGCATATAAGGTTGGTCTTTACATTACAGTTATCTATTTCATGTATAAACCAGCGCAATATACAAGATTAGCTAGCACTTGTAACTGGTAACATACCGTACTAAAAATCTGTAATCTTAATATGGCATTACACGTAAAATTAATCTGAAATGATTTCGTTGAGCTGTAGACAGGACAGCCATCAAACAATGTTAGTATTAACAAATGGGTACAAGAATGAGTCAATTTATGACTAAAATGCTGTCTACAAGCTGCTGTATGCTGTATTGTTCACATTTTCGGACGGCTTTGCATACATTAAGCCTAATTCAGTAAATTTTGAAACCAAAAAACTTACAAGAAGTCTCATACTTCTCATTTCATAGACCATGTGTAAACATGTAACATTGTTACAAATAGCATAACACAATCCTACTGTGCAAAAACAAAAGAACTACCTTGTGAACCATGTAAGAAAGCCAATAGCTGCGTGTTTGTTGCGACACTATTTTTTCAACAGACAATCATTCGACAATTTAATCTGTGAGCTTTATAGATTTAAACCATGTTGCTGAATTTTGGAGAGTAGTATTTATAGTTGGCAATCCGAATCGAAAAAAGATGCATATTTTTGGTTTTGTTGGTATTTTTGAGTACATTTTAAAGACCACTTTTAACATAATATTTAGCATGTATACAAAGCCTAAGGGGTGGATGCCAAGTCTGAATTAGCATATGAAGGCCAGAAATTAGGTCAAAGGTCATTGAGTGCAAAAATGAGAAAACATGTACTACTGTTAAACAACTTTATCTTTTTATATGTAAACATATTTCATTTCAAGCCAAATTTTGTATGCTTATAGTTATAAGTCTGAAAAACATTGAGCAAATGTTTTTTTTATAACTAAATGTTCATATGTTGGCTTTAAAATGGAGTCAAAGTTCATCAAGTGCAATAATCTGAGCATTTTATAAGCTGTGTTTCTTTTTTTTTTCTTTGGTCCAAAAACAAGATGTTATTAAACTCTAAAAATGGTAGAAGTCTTTCAGAAGGCTTAAATTAACATGTTTATTATTAAGAAAACCCTTTGGAAGCATCCTTTTATGGATTTTACAAAGACAAACAGCGAAAGTTTTGTGCAATTATGACGGAAATTCTCTTCATTTTGGCCAAACTGAGATATGTGGGCTACTTTGAGAGTTTGCTGCACCTTTCAGAAAGTAAAACTATTTTCAGTTTGAGACATGCCTTGGGGCCTTAGAAACCCATAATTTAATAACTTTTCTGTGGTCATTTTTTATAAATCACCTGTAATCAACGTTACCCTACTGACATTGAAAATAACAGTACACGTAATACAAGGCTACTGTTGATTTATTTTATTAGTATGATACAGTTTAAGCATTAGATGTTTGAACTAGACATAAAAATCAATTGCATACATCTGTAATATGTATTTCTGCTCGTCAGCGACACTTATGTTACATTTTATACTAAATTGCAGAAAATGACTTTACAAATTACATGTATTAGAATAAACCATGGTACCCGACCTGAAATATACATGATGTTGATCTAAATTCCAATTGAAAATGTTCATTTTCATATATTTGAAGTTGTTTACAACTTTTACCTTGCAATGAAGTGAAATCAAGTAAATATTTAAATATGCTAATTAGTATGTGATTTGTACGGGCTCCAGCATATAATGCATAGCTTCTTACAGATTATTTTTTCTGTTTACATTGCATTGGAATTGGCCAAATATCTATTATAATGAAATCAAAATATAACTATATTAACAATAATTGATCTAAAATAGCTGCACATATATTAATGAGGTAACGTAGGTAACAAAAGGTGTTTTACATAAATGGATAAAGGTAGTAAATTGTTGTTTGGCTTATATAAGATTTGGGTCTGCTCTCCCCAATTCGCTTACATATACTACACACATTTGATTCTATATAAGACTTCATTTAAAAGAGTGCCATGGATTGGTCTGCAATATGTGAATGTGGCATTTCCTGGTCTTACTCAATTACTTTTTCCAATTTGCTTGGCTCTTTTACATTCATATTGCAGTTTTCAGAGTTCTACCAATGCTACATAACGATAAACATGCAATCTACATCATGATTTAAATATTGACTTAATAGCAATAATTTACTTATTAAAGCATGGCAATATTTCATACATCTAGTGGCAAGGCAGGAATTAAGGCAGGGGTAGTGTTGAGTGTCATCTAGAGCAGGTTTAGGCTTTTGAAGATTTTAAATATAACATCAACCAAAGCTTTCGTAGTACAGAACCAGCATGGTTTATGTCCAAATATAGGGTGTTACATAGATCTAGTATTAAAGATTTTCCTTGTATGCTGCATTCTTTTAATTTTCACTTTTCACTGTTGACAATAACATGTATATCATAAAATTAATTTATCATCTGTCCCCATTAAAATCTTCTATGTTTTGTTGAACTAGATTTCAAATCATATTGTTATGATGATTATCTTATTATATTCTGCAGCAATTCTGATAGAAACTATTCTGCTTGTTAATTATCTTAGACTAAGGTTGGTTGAGGTAAGGTTACCTGAGCCATGTAGCAGTCTTGTAAAACATCTGAACATATTTCATGGTAACATAAACAACAAATCATTCGAGCGTTAGTGATACTTTATTTTAAAGATCAGTTGACTTTTTTTTCTGAAGCATACAATAAATACATGCCTTCCAAAATTCACTAGTATGGTTTGCATCTCTGAAACTCACAGATTTAACTGAATGTTGAAAAAGTAGTGTCACACGCAGCTGATTTCTTTGCTTTTCTTATTCACAAGTTAGTTTGTTTTTAGTTTTGTTAATGCACTGATTGATTTTGTTGAGCTATTTGTAAACCTAGTACATGTTTTTATATGTCCTATGAAAAGTAAGTTATGGTCTGTTTGTTGGTTTTAAAAGGTTTACTAAATTAGGCTTATTGTGATAGTCTTAAATATATGCAAAACCATAAAAAATGTGAACAACTTTACTGACAACAGCTTGCAGAAAGCATTTTAAGCATGGCCTTGCAAATTTGTACCTATATCCTTGTAGATATTTGTGAAGACTAACATTGTTTGGGGACTGTCTTGAATATAGTGAAAGGAAAGTAGTTCAGTTTTATTTTAAGAGTAATGCCATATTAAAACTACACATTTCGAGTAAGTTACCAGTTACAAGTGCTATCCAATCTGAAATCTTGCACCTGTATCTACGAGCAGCAGATGCATACATTAATGTTAGTCACCTACCCTATATACAATTAATCCCTGTCTTACCAAATTGGCAAGGTTAACAGATAGATTCTACACTAGAACAGGCGGGTTAACTACCTTAGGATCTTATATACATCAAGCAAATTTGAGGTGTTAAACCAATTGGTTATGCTTGTTAATGTACATATTGGATAACCATTTCAGGACACATTTACTCTAAATACTAAGAAATGACCCCCAAACTGTTGGAAAACTATGAACACAATCAAATCATCAAGTGCTTCAATATGGTGAAAGCCTGTGTTCCCAAGAAGTCACCAGACATCTGTTTTGGGGAAATTTAAGTTTGAATAAAACTTGCATTGGTATTTTACAGTTAAAAAGAATAACATAACGAAACACATGCCTATAACCTCGTAGCATTTGATCTCTATCATCATTGAAAAAAATAATAAGCAAAATATGTTTATTACTGATACTTAAAATTGAATTTATCGACACCAAAACAATTACAATGTATAAAAAGTTGCGCTGTGAAAGACATAGATGTATATTTTATGGTATCTTAAAATTAGAGGTAACCTTTAATAGCATATCTATACTGCTTCTATATATGGATGAATTCGTTTACACAAGAAGCCGGATTTCAAAGAAATGCTGCTTTTGAATCAACACCATTTCATTAATATGTGCAAATGAAAGGACACCCGTACAATTAAATGTTAAAAGTTATATGGAGGATTACTCTAAATGTCAGGGCTATTTCCATGATATACCCTTCAAAAAGTTAATGACGTTTTCACTGGATCATCATTATTATAGAAATGTACATGTATATTAGCTTTTTGTTATGTATGTTACCATCTGCTAACAGGTTGATGTGAAGACCAATTTGAGGATATATTCCTTCCTGTATATGGTATTTACCATATTCTATCATAGTTTCAACGCGCCTGATATTTTATGAAAGGAGGCTTGGTCTTTGTGTTTTCACGAAGCTATGCTTACTATATGCAATTAGCATGTAGTGGCCTTTTAAAAAGTGTTTTAAATTACTCATAGATGGAAACAAACACAACAAATGTGTGAAATGAGAAAAGAAATATATTTAAGTCCTATACACATGAGATCATGGCCAAGTCCTTCATGAAAGCTGTAGCTAGGAACATATACCTCTGAGAAATGACTCAATTGCAGATGGTAAAATGTAACGTAAGTAACAACTTAAACACATTTTATGTTTAAAAGGATAGATAATTGTATAAAATGACGTATTCATACAAAGCATTAAGCAAAGGAAATTATTTCTTTAAAATGAAATGGTTATTCTTAGTTGTATTACATTTTAATTGATTTTATACAGTAACGTACTTTACATGCCTATTATAAATATTTGACCACGGGAAACTTAGTAAATCATTGCTTTCCAAACATGATAGACACACACCTAGCAGGACAGCAATAAAACATTCTTCCATTAGGGTAGAAGTCAACTTAAAATGTGAGTTTTGCCCCTGTATACATAAAATATTGCTACTATTTTCACCCATTTTGCACTTAAATGACCTTTGATCAAAACACACATCATGCCTTGATGATGCTTTTTGTTTATATAGCATGGCTGTATTATCCAAAAGAGATTTTGCATTACTTTTATTCATAATTTTGGATAGCTTATTGATAAAAATGCTAAAATCTGACGTATATACAAGAATTTGCACTCAGTTGACCTTTGACCTAATTCTGGGACTTTGGGGCATTTCCAGACTTGGCATCCACCCGTATCCTTCTTAAAACACATCAAGATACACTTTGAGAATGGATGCCAAAATGTACTCAAAAATGCCAACAGAATTTTTTTTCAGGCTCTGGATGGCCAACTATTATGATTAAAGCATTAATTCCTGAAAATGGACTTTAAAAAAGATTCAGTAACTGACAAAGAGTTGCAACTAATGTTACGTAATAGTTATACCATGGGTTGTCCGCCTGTACGTGGAGATAATCCACGAGCTTTAGCGAGTGGATTATCTTACGTACAGGTGGACAAACATGGTATTACTATTTTATACCACCTACATCAGTGTAGACCTTGCACATCATGAGATATTTCGTGCTAAAGTTGGTAAGGGTGGTATAACATGTAATATCTTTATAGCTTTGTAATTAGTGTAATCACATACAATGTTTTTCAGTCTACGAATATGGCTTTACCTTAACTTTCATAAGTTACAAACAAATTCATTTCTTTCAAAATTGCTGTATAATATTATAAGATCATAAGCATTACAATATGAGCCAGTGCATCAGGTTTCCAACAATGTGGTATGTCCGACCAGCAAAGCCTCAGATCAACCTGCGCATATGCGCAGTCTGATCAGAGCCTTTGCTAGTCGCTTGAGGAGTATACGATTGTTAAGCTACTGACTGAACATCATTTGGAGTTTCTAAGCTTAAAAGGAGGCTGCAGAGGCTCGTCCGAGTGTACACATGTCAAAATGCCACATTGTTGGAAATCTCATGCCACGGCTCATATGATATAATGAAATCGTGCTCAACAAAAGAATAGAAGATTGCAATTGTGACAGGTGATACATTGTTGTTGTTGTTGTTGTTTTTCAAAATATAGTTGTCAACAGTGAAAATTAAATGTATTTAGCGTTCAAGAAACCCCATTAATGCTAGATCTACACAGCATCAGGTACATTTGGGTTTGATAAGAACTTTGGTTGATATAATGTTTGCAATCTTTAAAAATGAGTTAGAAATTTTAGATTATAACAAAATGCAGCAAATACCTAGATTATAACAAAATGCAGCAAATACCTAAAATAGTCTGTGTTTCTTCCTCACAGTACCATTGGTTAGTCTGCAGTCTGCCATTGTGACATTTCCTGGTCATTTTCACTTTTTAGCAAACATAGTTTTTCAAGCATGATAAAATACTTCTACTGGTGAAAAAGGAGCCAGAACTTGCAGGAAACACATTTAAGCTAAAATAATGGCAGTGTGCTGTTACATATGTTATGGACTTACCTTACATATGCATTTAGGTATAAAACTTGTAAAACAGTAATCATCAAATTTGACCAATCTGTTACCCATTCGCTCATGCTAATAGAAGGCTTCACCAGAACTATATTAGTTTCAAGATTTGTCCTTCTCTGTGCCAAATCAACAGAATGCCCCTGCTCTGGAAGACACACGGCACTATCAACTCTGCCCTGCCACCAAATATAGATGCAGGAAATATTGCTTTGCTATTTTACTTTTAATTATGAATTGATGTACAGTACAAGATTTGAATCATGAAGTACCTGTAAATATCATATAAAATGCCATGAACTATTGATAAAAAAAATCAAATTGCCATATCAAAGTAACAGAACCAAACAAAATTACAAAACTCTTAGAATAGTGTTTATTTAGATTAATTTGTGTATAATTGAAGTTATCTAAATATGGGGAGATTAGACTTAAAATTTACCTAACCTTGCGTGTAGTCAGGCTAAGGTCAAATTTGAGTCTATTCTTTACAATTTTTAGTATCTTTATCCATTTATGCAAAACATCATTTTGCTACCTACGTTACCCAATATTTATATTGACAGAAATTAAATACCCATGATAGTTAAACATATTTGTTTAGTTGCTATTTACTTTCATTGTGACAGAGATGAAAGAAGACAGTGTCCATTCCAGTGCAATGTAAATGGTTTACGCCAGTAGAAGTGACATTCTTATAAGCATCTTGAAATGTTTATTTTTCTACACTTTATCGACAGTTGCAATTTATAAATAGCTTCAAATATGTAAAAACGAAAATTTCATTATTAGAATCGAAATTTTTATAACACATTTAAGGTTGTGGAACAGGGTTATTCTAATATGCAATATTTTATGTTATTATCTGCAATTTCGCAACAAATGTAACATAGGTAGCTCTGGAGAGTAAAAGTACATCTAGGAGATGATCGCAAATGATGTTTATGTCTAGCTGAAACATGTAAAGCTAAAATAATTTCATTAATACTATTGGAACATATCCTATAAGTCTTGTCTTTTTTGTTTGTATTTTTTATGTTATTAGGGTAACATCAATTACATATCATTTACAGACGGCTGCCCAAAGAGAACTTACAAAAACATGGGGTTCTAAGGCCACAAGACATGCCTCTGACTGAAAATAGTAACCAAGCTTTCCTTCCTGAGGTTGAATAACATGGTTCATTCTGATATGCAATATGTAAAGTCATTATCTGCAATTTCGTATAAATTGTAACATACGTCACGCTGATGAGCAAAAATACATCTCACAGATGACTGCAATTGATGTTTATGAATAGATCAAACATTTAAAGTTCAAATTATCTCATTGATGCTTTTGTAAAATATCCTATTAGTCTTGTATTTTATATACTACTATTTTCAATGTTAGTAGGGTAACGTAGATTACAGGCCATTTACAGAAAACAGACCACAAAAAACTTAGTAAAACATGTGTTTCTAAGGCCCCAGGACATGTTCCAAACTGAAAATAGTAACCATATTTTTCTTCCTGTGGGTAGCAACAAACTCGCAAAATAGCCCATATGTCTCAGTTTGGCCCCTAGACCAACTTCTCCATACATTAAAAACACACACAAAAATAAACAAACACGCAATGGAATTGGAACTTGGTATGCAACACTCATGGATGTGGGCCATATCAAGTACGTTCAGATTATGGTCAATTAATGACCTTTATATACTTAACGGCAAAGTCAGATTTGATTCCTTATGCATAAAGTTTTTATTTAATTTCTAAAAGGGTAATATTTTGGAAACTGTAGATCAAAGTTGTTGAACTAAGTAAGACACTGACTATTACATGTAATAAGTTCAAAGGGGCAATGGCCTATAAGTCAATGTGTCCCACATCGAACTGACACAAACTCTTTGCCTGCAAACGGCAACTTTTGTCGTCTGCTGATAATATTTGCAAACAGTTTGGATCCAGATCAAAACCGTTTGACCCTTTGATAGTGTTCCTGAAATATTTTTGAATAATTTTGAAGAAAAAAACACAAAAAACAGACAAAAGACAACAGCAAAAACATGATAAATTACGCAGCATGCAATGAGTTAACATAATTGAACATCTTTTTAAAGTATAAATATATATGGAGCATCAATCGCACGAATATAGTGAGGTATTATATAACTTTTTGGTTACTGTAAAGGCGGCACCCGAGCCATGAATGCGTAATCAGGACTGGTCTAAAAGCTGAAAATGAGACGTGGTTTTATTCAAAATTAACTGTATCATCTTGCCCTATTACCTCAGTAATGACGCAAAACACATTATTTAATTCAAACCTATCGGACCCAGATTAGACTGCTCCTACAGAAGCAGTCTGATCTGGGTCCAAACTGTTTGTCTCGGAGGCTTCAAATATTTTCATGGACGACAAAAAATACATTCTGTGATTATGCGCTTTGAGGGTGAATAGATGTGAGTTCAGTGTGTATGCAGTTAGGATTTTCATGAAAAGCACTCACGTTTGGTCGGCCTAAACTTCACCAAATTATAAATAGAACCTAATTTCCCTTGTTTAGCAGATAAAATAGCCGAACCAGGCCCAGATATGATTATTAAAGTTGCCGCCTTTACAGAAAGCGAAAAGTCTATTAATACCCTTATAAGGTAAAAACTCTACAGAAACCTTCTTCTCAATCTCCGTAGCCTAACGACCTGGTGCCTTGGTAATCGAAGATGATGACCATGTGAAGTTTATTCAAAAGAAGCATGCGTGGATCCAGAGGCGGTGACTGGGGTCTGGCTCCCCCTCCCACCAGAAAAATCTCAAAAATAAAGGTTTCCTTGGGAATACTGGTGCTGACCCCTCCCCAACCCCCTAAAAAGTCTCAAGACTAAAGGTTAATTTAGGAATACTGGCCCCGAGGTTATAAAGCTTGAGTGCAGTCTCAAACTCAAAATAAAGCGCAATGATTGGCTGCTTGCGGACACGTGTCCGCATGAGCCAATCAATGCGCTTTATTTTGAAAATCACAAAAGCTACTCAGCCAGCATTCAATGTTGGGCCAGCATCGGTCCTCCAACAAAACGACATTTAAATGGGCGAGGCATCACCAAAATATAAATAGCGTTTCACTGGCGGGGCCGATGATGGCCCACTTTTAGTTGTATACTGGGTTTTGTTAGGAAAAGTGGTACGGGCCCCCATTAAGAATCAAATTAGACGCCTTTTCCCCTAAAACATGTTATCAGAGTTGAATCACCCTGACGAAACTTTCTGGATCCGCGTACGCGAAGACCCTAGTTTACCCCGAATATATATATATATTGGGGGGGGGGGGGGGGTAAAACCCTCATTAATACGGTGTATGCATCAAACACTGCAAAGTCTGACGCCCATATTACGAGGCATCACCAAAATACCGCATGTAACGTCAACTAATCTTGCTAAAGGCAATGTCAAATCTGATCATTAAAGGACTTGTATGGGAAAATCTCTAAAACATGATAAAAGCATGTATTCAAAACATTTTGACGTCTAGATCTTTTATTTACTATATAAATGATTATGTCAACGTACCAAGAGTTAGGCCCTGGAAGGGTTTTTTATGGATACATGGATATTGGCCAAAATCTTAAACGGATACAGGATTTTTTTGTAAAACCTTAAAGGGATACGGGATTCTTGGATCAATTTTAGGGATATGAGGATACAATGCTTTCTGAATTTTGGGGATTTTTGTCATATTCATTTTTTGGATATGGTATATTTTTCAAAATAATTAAAGGGATATGGGATACTGGAACCCCCTTCCAGGGCCTCAAGAATCAACTTTGATGTATAACCCAAGAGGACTGAATATCATCAATATTTTCTAAAATCTAGTTTTATGTTGATTTTCGACCGATTAGAGCCTTTCATTGCATATGTCTCAATTCCAAGGCCATGGTACCTTGTATAACGTAGAGCTTTTGAATCAGTTCATGGATTCTTACCAAAATATCGTGTAGTTGTATGCAAGGTCTTCAGAATCCGATTGTCCTTTGGTTTATTTACGCTCGTATGTTATTATGTTGTAGGTCATGCTGTTCAAGGTGGCCACTGTCCACGTGGCTATGACAACATGTTCAACGGGACATGCTATCTACTGAGCCATGATAAAGCGACCTGGACTGGTGCAATGGTACGTATTACTTGACTTTTCGCTTACTGTAAAGGCGGCGCCTCATGAATGCGTAATTAGGACTAGTCAACCTAAGACATAGGTAAAAGCTGAAAAGGAGACGTGGTATTATGCAAAAGTAACTGTATCATCTTGTGCCACTACCTCAGTCATTATTTAGCACTTAAAACGCCAGCAAAATAACTGCATCTGGAAATGTATATTTAACATAAGCAGGGAGGCAAACATTGCGGACCCAGATCAGACCGCTCCTAAAGAAGCAGTCTGATCTGGGTCCACACTGTTTATCAATGAGGCTTCAAATAGTTAAGTGGACGACAAAAACATGCATTTTGTGATTATGCGCTTTAAGGGTTAATAAATGTGAGTTCAGTGTGTATACGGTTAGGATTTTCATGAATTGCACTTACGTTTGCGCGGCTTAAAAAGCTTATTAACTCTTTATCAAATTATAGATAAAACCTGATTTCCCTTCCTTAGCAGATGAAATAGCCAGCCACACCCAGATATGAATATTAAAGTTGCCGCCTTTACAGTAAGCGAAAAGTCTAATTATATATCTTATCCATTTAAGCCTAAGGCACTTGCCTACCCTTATCAGTATGACAAGCCCTTTTCCAATTTTAAGGGTGCTGGGTGGTATTTTTCATTTTTATCCAACTTTTAATAGAACATTCTGTAAGCAAACAGCGAAGATCCTAATCAGACACCGCATTTTGCTGTACCTGATCTCGGCCTGCACTATTTGCCAATGTTCCATAAAAATAATTCTTGGCTTATTTGGGCTACGCCTATTTCATACACCTTATCAAGTTGTCTTCAGTTTCTAAAGTGTACCTCATACTTAAGCAATAGTAACCTAAGCTGAGGGCACTATCAAGGTTTATCTTAAGCCTTAATAGTGCCCTCAGCTTAGATTTCTATTGTTTTTAGTGCATTAAACAACTATCACATCAATTGAAAATTTATTAACAAATAGCAATTACATGGATGAAAAATTTGATGAACTGTTAAATGAATTTATATAATTCCACAGTTCACTGTCGTATCGAATAAACGTGTGAAAACTGCAAAATGCACTAGCAATTTAACAGTAAAAATCCCAAAAGATGCATAATTCATAAACAGTGTATATCCACATTAGACCGCATCGATCTGGAGCCGTCTGATTTTGGTAGGCACAGTTTGTCAAAACATATTGGTCAAAATATTAGGATTTTACAGTAAATCTGCTATACGGGTATGTCCGTGTTTCTTTAACACAAGGACTTAATGCCGACGAAAAACACATATATCCTTTGAATAAAAATTAAAAAGCATGTTACATTTGTGAACAATCGTCATTTTCCGTAACAATTTTCCAGTCATCTCCGTAGCGGGCACTATAACGTGGTATGGACCGGTCGATATAACGTGATAGTGCCCGCTCGTGCATCTATCGCAGGATAGCGACCTCCACGTGATGTTTTTTCTAGCCAATGAAAAGCGTGTTACATTTGTGATATGCACTAAACTCTTGTATGTTTACGTGGCTATACAGGTATAGCCTGGCAATATTGACCTGGGATACATCAATATTAAATTAACTTTCCCACAATCTTCGGGAATCATCGTGAAAAGAACACTTTAGATTGTGGTACATATATGTACTTAAAACCAAAAGTAACTTTAAATTTATCACTACCGAATATATAGCTATACTATAACAGCCGTTTATCGGCTACTTGTTTTTGGCAATATCACATAGAAATTATTTCCCTTTGAATTAAAACAATTGTAAACTTAAGTGCTTTCTAAAAGCTTTATCTCTGATGACATTTGATTTTTTTATCAGTGATTCGTTCGGACCTCTGTCTAGCATATGTGCCAATATCATCTGATAAAAGATCCCATCGGTGTGGAAGAAAAAAGGCACACAATTTGTAATGGGAAATTCCATTTTAAGCATTGTAAACTTCGCAGAAAAGGACGTAAAAATAGCACTCTTATTGGTGTTACTCTACATGTATGATGATCCGAGATGATTAGAACTTTAAACAACAATTCGAAAACATGTCTTTCAGAATTGTTCTTTAAAATTGTCCAATCTCAAGCTACGGTAAAGTTGATGAGTTTTGACAAAGTTTATTTTGCCCCCTCGCATGTTTCATTAGGGCCTTGTGGTTGCATTTATGACAACAAAAACATAAAATGAAAATGTCTTGCGAAATATTTGATCAAACTTTAATATGAATCAAACACATTTAATATATCACCCATCAAAACCCCGAAAAGGTATATATATTAACAGTGTAAAGTTACTTTTGGTTTAAGTATATTATACTCATCTGCATGCATTCATTATCCAATTCCTTGAGACCCTAATAGATACATTGTAACAGTCTGTCCGCGTTAGCATTCAAAAGATATGGATTCGAATACCGGACCATTTAAATCTATGTTGTTTTTTTATCATTTTATTTGCTTTGCTTGATTTTGTGCATAAATGGATACGTTATTTGTGTCTTGCATCGAATACACATGAAGCACAATGATTCAATAAGCCTAGTGCTTAAATAATACGCGTATGAGGAAAACTGGTGAATAATAGATACTTAAGTGACTTGATACAAATGACAAAAAGGGTAAGAAATTAATTCGAGTTTGGAATGTTCATGGAATCATGAGCACTTCGGGTCTCTTGCAAAGTAAGTGAAGCCCGTTAGCTTTGCAAAAGACCCAAGTATTCATGATTCCATGAACATTCCAAAAATTGAATTTATTGCTTATACTTACATTTTATTATAAATATCTAAAATATACAAAAAAAAATAATTTAGGAATTAAAAAAGTTTTGTATTAACAGTTTAGTCGGAGTACAAAATAGAAAAGCGGAACAGCCAGCTTGAACACGGACAGCCAATGGAGCAAACAAGAGGCTTGTTTTACACGTGCGACTCGAGTGTGGCTCGCTGTCAATTACAATACCAGTATCATTTCTGGCGAATGAGTTCGATGTTTGAAGCGTATTGCACGGGCAAGTGAGCTTGGCAGCTGTCAATCATTTTTTGTAATTCATGAGGCTATGAACGGTTGCAAAAATCTAAAGATTCATAAATGGATTGCTTCGAAAAAGTAAATATAAAGCTATGCACCAGATGACGTAAAATATAAGAACAATCTTAATTCAAATACTATTCCAATCATTTACAACTGGGTTCCAATACAAGAGATTGCATAGTAAACTAGTTATTGTGTTTATGAATATTTAATTAGGGCTGTGTAACGCAGCCTAAAAGGGCTGCCGTCCTTATTTGAGCCGTAGCATGAGATTTGCAACAATGTGGTACATGTATGTGCGACCAGCAAAGGCTCAGACCAGCCTGCGCATACGCACAGTCTGATCAGAGCCTTTGCTGATCGCTTGAATATTCTACATGTATGAGCTTTAAGCTACTGACCGAAAAGCATTTGGGGTGTCTAAGCTTATCAGGAAGCTGCACAGGCTCGTCTAAGTCTACACTAGTCAAAATGCCACATTGTTGGAAATCACATGTCACGGCTTATTTTTCATTTGCCTTTAATCGGGCTTGCGTCAGATAACATGGTTTATCAAGGGCTTGCATGCCAGATTCACTATCTTTAATTGTTGCGGTCCTCTTTGATAGGGTATCAATATTTCCTAGAATCCTCTATTTCAAATTCTTGGCAACGTCGCTAATCGAATCTGATTATAACCCGATTTTACTATAATTATGATCGTTTACATGTATAATCATACACGAATGTGTTTTAATTTTCCAGGTGTCTTGCCAAATTCTGGGAGGTCATCTAGTAGAGATTGGAGGCTTGTTTGAAGCCGAGCACCTAAAGACCATTATTCAGAATAAAGGTAGTGTAGCCGACCCAGCCAATATAGAAATTGCAGTTTTAGAATATTAACTGTTATAGTCCTACAACGCTATTATGACCATGTTAACAGTTGTTTGTTTGTAAACATTGAAATCAAAAAAATTAGGCTCTCATGTTCAGCAGTCAGGTGTAGTTTTGAAAACTGTTTGATATCAGCTTGTTTAGCTCAGTAGGTAAGGTAGCTGGCAACACAAATCAGTTTATTTTTCATTATGTGCAGGTTGAATCCCACCAATGCCTTCATTTCTTTTTTTTTATTTTTATTATATCATATTTTCACATGTATCCTTTAAGCATTATTGGAAAAATAGTTTAAACATTTATACAAAAAGTGTCCAGCAAACGGGACATTGTGGAATTATGCGAGATGCCACTGAATGCGTATGCAATGTTTATATCATATATCATTAAAGCGATATTCAGCAATTAGATTGGTTTGGAAATGATTATGAATTACATGTATATCTATAAATAAATTAATTAATGAATAAAATATAAAATCGAAAAAAAAGTACAGTGATGGGTTTCAAACTCGCAACCTCCATGGCAGTGGGCAAACGATCTATCAATTACGCTACGAATTCTCCTTGAGATTGGGTTGTACATTTAACATTTAAGATGTAATAAAATGCATGCATTATTCTAAAAATAGTGAGTTAAAAATAGCCTTGTTATTGGTAAATATTATTGTAAATACAGAATGTCAACATAGTCAAAATAGCGCTGTAGGACTATAGGTAAACTTTATTAAACTGGCACTCATTAATCTTCGACATCATTCGGTCACTTTCGGGATGTATTTGCTATTTTATTTGATTAATGTATGGAACAAGTACCTTAAAGCACGTGGTTTTATCATTGCTTAAGTAGTGGCGTAGTGGTAAGACGGTTAACTCATACTCTTGATTACGAGGGTTCGATTCCTACAGGATATATCTATTTTTTAACATCATTCTTCTAAATATTTCTTTTTGAATTTTTACTTAAGATATTATTATTCCCTAGTTCTCCTGTTTTTGTTTATAATTGGTGACTAGCTATATATATTTTTGGAGCCACGACATGAGATTTCAAACAATGTGGTATGTGCGACCAGCAAAGCCTCAGATCAGCCTGCACATACACAAAGTCTGATCTGAGCCTTTGCTTGAATATTCTATGACTGTTAAGCTACTGCCCAAACAACATTTGGAGTTTCTACGCTTAAAAGGGGGCTTCACAGGCTCGACTGAGTCTACACTTTTCAAAATGCAAAAATGTTGGAAATCACATGTCGCGGCTCGTATGTTTTTTTTTTATCCAATTACAATACAGTTAAATCTGTTCCACTGGCTGTATCTGTAGTGCTGTCCATACTCGCTGTCTATGTGATGCTACCATTTTCTGAAGCAGTCGGTACATTTTGCATATGCGCAAATTTCAACATGAAACGCCCACATTGACAAGCTGGGGGTCAAACGTTTTTGTCTGAGCCTTTATCCGTCTGTATTACGCATATGAGATATTAGCGAAATCTCGAGCACTAGCCCTTTGGTTTAATATACAAGTATGTCTCGCTTTTTTGTCATTATTTTCAGACCAAGTCATGAGCAAATTACAAGCAAAATAGTTTATAAAAAATAAATATCTAAATCAATAAAAAAATGGCGAAATAATTTTTTAAAAATATTAAAACGACATCTAGTGTGATTTGAACCCACCAATTCAGCCCTTACAGTTATACACTCTGTACACAGAGCTTATCAGGTAGCGATGGACAGAAGATTAGAAAATGTAGTATTATCACAGTATGTAAACTGAAATAAACATCCTGTACCAGTTCCTCCTAGCTCACGCCTTATACATTATGAATTACAGCACTCGTGCGTAACCAGTTGTTGGAAATCGTGATATGAGAGTTGTTGGTACAGCTGAAATTGCGAGGGCCCACCTATTAAATTCTTTTTTTCCATAGATCTAAGTAACTGTTACAGTTACAACCATGTAATCATGTATACATGTGATTGCCAATTCCACTAAAACCGTGCAATCTGGCATTTAAGCTCGTTTTCGACACAGAACGGCTCTGGTTGTGAGCAAGTCGTTTTTTAACAAAGCAATATGCAAAGGAGGAAACCGTTAAAATCATGAAATAAAACGGAATAAAATAGATAAAATGGCTTTTCTTACCTTGTTCGAATGTGCATTGTCTGTATCGCTAACAATATAAATTGAAACGTGTACATGTACCTAAATACACGCCGACTACTGGTTACCCACGAGTGCTGTTATTCATGTTTATAAGGCGTGAGCTAGCGGAGGAACGGTACAGGATGTTCATTTCAGTTAACATAATGTGATTATGAAACCAATATTTTCATATTGTTCAGTATAACGGATTAATACGAGTTTAAACGGCACATGCATGAGTGCCAGTTTAATTTTGTTTACCTATATAAGTTACAAGCGATTGATGTCAATGGAACGGATGGAATATAAGTTGTGACCTGCATATATTCTTTACTAAGTCCTAAATAATTAATGTGTGTGTGTTTGTGTCCTGGTTACGCCTTTTAGCCAAAACCCTTTTAATTATTACTTGACTTTTCGCTTACTGTAAAGGCGGCACCTCATGAATTCGAAATTAGGACTAGTCAACCTTAGGTATAGGTAAAAGCTGAAAATGGGCACTAATTGTGCTCCCCTGGTTGCAGATTTATTCCTGTTTTGTTATGAAAGGGACTTTATGATGTCTCTTTCTGATGATAAGCAGGCTGATGTTATTGATGCGTTTAACACTACTTCCAGATATTTGGACGATATTTTAAATATTAATAATGTTTATTTTGACAATATGGTTAGTCAAATATACCCTTCAGAGCTCCAACTTAATAAAGCCAATGCCTCTGATACCGAAGCCGCATTTTTAGACTTGCATTTGTCAATTTCTAATGATATTGTTTCTACCAAAATTTATGACAAACGTGACGACTTTGATTTTGAAATTGTCAATTTCCCATTTTTAGATGGTGATGTTCCTCGTTCTACATCCTATGGAGTCTATATCTCTCAACTCATTCGTTTTGCTAGAGCATCTAGCTATGTTGCTGACTTCAACACTCGCAATAAATTGTTAACTCAGAAACTTCTTAAACAAGGCTATCGGTATCATAAACTTCGCAAAACATTTTCAAAATTTTATAGACGATACTATGATTTGATTTCTAAATTCCAAGTTGGACTTAAATCTCTCTTGCGCCAAGGACTTTCGGAACCTGATTTCTATGGTGACTTGGTGTATAAGTTGAAGAAGATTGTTGGCTCTAATAATTTTTCAGCGCAGTTCATTAAAATAATTTCCCATTATAAAAAGATTGTCTATAACATTAATGTATTGCAACAGACTGCATGCTTGGTAGTCAACCCAATCACGGTTGGCAACTTTGCTTTCCTCTTTAATTGCACGCCGGTGGGTCGGACTTCAGACTCTATGATGGTTCCGACTTAAAGACTTATCTATTGATGAGATGGTAGGGGCCTGATGCTTTGGCTGTTTGTCGGGCCCACCGGGGTTTACCTGTTGGATTTCTTTTGCTCCGGTATTCAGTTTAATTTACTGTTGAGTCCTTATCCTTGCTTTATCTCCTTGTTATATCTTGATTTATATGTTTTAGGAGATGATGCATTGATAAGTTAGGGGTCTTTCATGCAAACCAAATATCTATGTGTCTTGATCCACATCTGAATGAAGGGTGAGGTTGGCGCCGTTAAACCGGTTTAAGCCCTCCAGTAAAATATTTTACTGACCGTTCCAAGGCGGTACTTCTTTTGTGGATCTTTTATGTTTTTGTTCTGTCTTGTGTTTGCTTTGTTTTGTGCGCGTCTGTTTATATGTGCTTTGTGGTCACCTGCTGGGAAAGGGCTGACCTCTTGGCTCTCGTTTGTGGTGTCTTCTGTGAGTTTGTCACTTTCCCATTGGTATCCTGGGTCAGGTGTGGTACTTGATTGTATCGATTCCTGATCTTTGCACCATTACTTACTTTTATTCAAAAGTAACTGTATCATCTTGTGCCACCACCTCAGTCATTATTTAGTCCTTAAAACGCCAGTAAAATAACTGCATCTGAAAATGTCTATTTAACATAAGCATAAAGGCAAACATTGTGGACCCAGATCAGACTGCTCCTACGGGAGCAGTCTGATCTGGGTCCACACTGTTTGTCTATGAGGCTTCAAATATTTTAGTGGACGACAAAAAACATACATTTTGTGATTATGCGCTTTAAGGGTTAATAAATATGAGTTCAGTGTGTATACCGTTAGGACTTTCATTAAATGCACGCACATTTGCGCGGCCCAAAATTCACCAAATTATAAATAGAACCTGATTTCCCTTGTTTAGCAGATGAAATAGCCGAACCACGCCCAGATATGAAAATTAAAGTTGCTGCCTTTACAGTAAGCGAAAAGTCTATCAATACTAAGGTCTCAACAATATAATCTTTTGGAAAAAACAAAAGAAAATATGTCCTAAGAATCATCAGTTGGCACCACGAGGCTCTGTGTCTGTATTGTTTGCAATAGGTCAAGCCGGGTAACTTCTGACATCAGGTAAATTCGGACATACCTTTGCAAACAGTGGCAATCCAGATGAGATGGCTCTTTATGAGCCATCTCATCAGGATTTCACTGTTTGCTTAGTTTATTTTTTTTTTATTCCAATAATCAAAATATGAAACAAACAAGTTCGCTGTCCGAAGTTACCTGACTTTACCCTATTGTGTTAAGCCTGTCTGTGCTCTTCCTAACAGTGTCATCCATGGACTGGCCTGCAGTCTGTGTTTCCTGCTCTCCTTAGAGTATAATCAGATGCTAGGATGCATGGCAGTTGTAATAAATTGTGAAAAATTGGGTAATTATCGTTTGAATTCATACCTGTAAGCTATCATATGTGCGTACTGTTTGAAATGCGCTTTCTGGTTCTGAGAAGTTCAACAACAGAAACTTATTTTTAACTGCTAAGTTATTAAAACAAGGTTATAGATATCATAAAATTCAAAAAGCATTTTCTAAATTCTACCACAGACACTCTGAGTTAATTGAGTTAATTGTTAAATACAATATTGGGTTAAAACCTCTTCTGCAACAAGGCATATCAGAACCTATATTTTATGGTGATTTAGTTTATAAATTCAAACGTATTGTTGGAAAACCTAATTTAAGTGATCAATTCATGCCGTCGTCTTATTATTTTTATAAGACTACGGCGACACGCGTTGGTTTTTCCACACTTCAACCCAACCTTAACTATTATAACTGTTTGTTTTCTCGCACATTCGTTCAGACGCCTATGTATCGCAAATGCGCTACACTGACGCCTGAATGATGGTATGTACATTTTCTGGTTAAATCCATAGCAATATCTATGGTTTTCTTGTGACAAATCATAATTCCAATTTATGCTTTCGGTAACTGCGAAAAAATTTAATTCTTCTTTAATATTTTGAATAGTCTCCATGATCCTCATCCCTCAAAATGTCTATTTTTTCATGTTATTCCATTTTTTTTAATTCCATATCACAATGTATAAGTTTTCTTCGTATCTTATGATTATCATTACTTATTCCTGTTTGTCTTTGTCTATCCACGGGGGAACATGTCATCATTTCGGTCAACTGCCTCAGTACAAATCCGTATCCACAAACCTTCTTCATTCATTAATTGATAAGATATCATGATTTCGATTGAAGTTTACAGGATGCGGATCTGTTTGCTTTATAGTCGACATGCCAAAGTCAAAGGCATAGCTCATCTTAATTTTTTGAACTACTTATAGTCCTGTCACTTCTTTTTATTGGTGGTATAGAGAGAAACCCTGGCCCGTCGTCTTCATCTTCCGATCACTTTTATCCGCAACTGAACATATCATTGAAGATAAATTTTCCATTGTACACTATAATGTTCAGAGTATTGCGAATAAAATAGATTTGATACAATCGGAACTGTGTTATTTTGACGTTATTTGTATAATTGAGAGTTGGTTAGATGGTAGAACTGCAGATGATGATATAAAAATTGAAAACTTTAAACTGTTTAGAAGGGACAGGCCAGGTGATCAAAGCTGACTTCACTACACCATCGTCAGATATGTTTCAGCGTCTCGGATGGATGTCTGTAAAACATCGTATTGATTATAATAAATCTGTCATGACTTATAAAGCACTTCACAATCTTACTCCATCTTATATATCAGATTTACTCACACCGAAAGCTCAAATAAATAATAGAACACTTAGATCGTCTGAGGATGGTTCTCTAGCACAGCCAAAAGCCAGGACTGCATTCTATACAGGTTCTTTTACTTTCTCAGCTCCAAAACTTTGGAACAGCCTCCCTAAAGCTGTAAAATTGGCACCATCTTTAAATGCATTCAAAAGAGCTGCCAAAGAAGTCTTCTAAATGAATATCTGTTGTTTTAAAGCCACTTAATATATTTCTTTTTAATGATTTTAAATGATATCATGCGATATTAATCCTTTTTAATGGTTTTAAATGATATCATGCGAGATGTTTTATATACCCAGGTTTAAGCTAATTGATACTGTTCTTTTTTCTGTGTGCATCCATTTTGGCAACTATGAACTGTCTTTGATAATTGTGCACTCAGAATCGACCACATTCTGTTGAATTGTGGTCGCATGCGATAGCAAAAGGTTAATTACAATTATAATCTATGTAAACTGAGCATAGGTGATGCTATATGTGAGAAACAGGGGTGTGACGCATGTGCATTGTCCTTCCGTCACATTCTCTGTTTCCCCCGTATAGAGCACAGGCAAGAGAACATATTAATTGTTTCGTATTTTAGATAATGGCGAAAACTTAAACAGTGTACACTGTTTGTATTTGCTATTTGTATATATGTATATAGTTTGTTTTTCATATGTTTTATGTTCAGAGGGCCACATGGTAGAATGGCTTTCATGCCAAATGTATCACCCTCTTGAAATATAGTATAAATAAAAAAATAAATAAATCATCATGGTGGAATTTGTGTTTATATTCGTAATAAAGTTTTTCAAAAAGAAGACACGATCTTGAGCTTCCAAACATTGAGTGCCTCTGGGTAGAAATTTCTATCAAAAACAAAATACAACTCATAGGTACCTTCTACAGACCCCCTAACTCGACAAATGCCATCTTATCAACAATAGAAGACTCAATAGGACTTGCTTTTGATACCAATATCTCCAATATTTTGATAACAGGTGATTTCAACCTCGACATTCTGAAAGATAATTCAAGCCGCAAAGTAAGAGATATATGTCAGCAGTTTAACTTCGAACAGATTATTAATGAACCGACACATTTCACGGAAAACTCCTCTTCACTCATTGATTTAATCCTTACCTCCAACAGGAACACTATATTATTAAGCGGTGTTGGCGAACCATTTCTTGAGCAAAACATCAAGTACCATTGCCCTGTATTCTGTGTTTTAACGTTTCGTAAACCGTCAGCACCTTTATACAAACGCAGGGTATTCATATATGATAGGGGTAACTACCAAGCATTTTCAAATGATCTAGTTCAAACTGACTGGCAAACTTTAAAAAGCGAAAACATCAACACCTACGCGGAAAACATCACTGAAAGAATAACTACCCTTGCAAATAAGCATGTGCCTAACAGGTTAATAAATACTCGCAAAACTGACCCCGCCTGGTTAACAACACACGTCAAGAAACTCATAAGGAAAAAGAAAAGACTATACGACAAATACAAGAAATCTAATAATATTAACCACTTTGAAACATATAAACAGTTTAAAAATCTAGTAACAAGCGAAATTCGTAAATCAAAAAAAGAAGTATTAAATAAGTTAACTGAAAATTTGGCAAGTCCGAACACCAAACAGAATAACTGGTGGAAAACATTAAAACACTTTATTAAACCTGAGCAGGCTGATGTCATGCCACCATTGAACAAGAATGGACAGATCTACACTGAGGATAAGGATAAAGCAAATATCTTGAACACTTATTTCACTGAGCAAACTCTGTTAGACGAAAGTCAAGCAACCCTTCCTCAAACAGTGACTAATACCACATACAAACTAGACTCTATCATTGTTACACCTGAAGAGGTCAGAGACACATTAAAATCACTTCCTACTGGCAAAGCTGCTGGACCTGATCTTATAAATAATCGACTTCTCAAAGAACTGGCTCAACCACTTGCTCTTCCTCTCTCTGATCTTTTTAACTTCTCTCTAAGTTCTGGAAGTGTGCCACATATTTGGAAACAGGCTAATGTTACACCAATCCATAAGAAAAATGACCCATCTGATGTGTCCAATTACAGGCCAATCTCTCTTCTAAGTACAGTCAGCAAAGTTTTGGAAAAAATTGTGCATAAATACCTTTTCAACTTCTTTCGAGACAATAACGTCATTACACCCTTTCAATCCGGTTTTGTCCCAGGTGATTCTACTGTAAATCAGTTAATATATATTTACAACACATTCTGTAAAGCTCTCGATGAGGGTAAGGAAGTTCGTGCCATATTCTGTGATATAAGTAAAGCTTTTGATAGAGTTTGGCATAAAGGTCTTCTCTTTAAACTCAAATCTGCAGGTGTTTCTGGATCGTTGCTGACTTAGTTCTCTGATTATCTAACTGACAGGAAACAACGGGTTGTTTTGCCTGGTGTAAATTCTTCTTGGACTTCAGTTAAAGCTGGAGTTCCTCAAGGGTCTATTCTTGGACCTCTCCTGTTTCTCTTATATATTAATGACATTGTTGTAGACATTAACTCATCTATTAGGCTTTTTGCTGACGATACTAGCTTGTATATCATTGTTGATGACCCCATACAGGCTGCTGAACAGTTAAATTTGGATCTGGCGAAAATCCATCGCTGGGCAGAAAAATAGCTAGTGACATTTAATCCTATAAAATCAGAGTGTATCCTCCTCTCTAGGAAATGTAATAAACCATATCATCCTCCAGTTCTGTTGAATCAAACCCAAATTGCCGAAGTTAACTCTCATAAGCACCTTAGTATCATCTTTTCAAATGATTGCACTTGGCATGAACATCTTGAACTAGTCAAATCCAAAGCATGGAAGCGAATCAATACAATGCGTAAACTAAAATTTCAACTAGACAGGAAATCTCTTCAGACTATCTACTTCTCCTTTATACGTCCACTTCTAGAATATGCTGACGTTGTGTGGAATAATTGCACACAATATGAATCAAATGAATTAGACAAAATCCAAAATGAAGCTGCTAGAATAGTTACTGGTGCAACTAAGTTAGCCTCCATCGATTCTCTACATACGGAACAGGTTGGGAAACACTGGGATCAAGAAGGAAAACTCATAAGCTAACAATGTTTTATAAAATGAAAAATGGACTTTGCCCTGATTATCTTGCGTCTCTTGTGCCTGCTACTGTTGGTAGTGTGTCAACATACCCTTTACGTAACTCTTCAGATTTACAAACATTGCATACGAATTCTCGTCTTTACTATACATCTTTCTTGCCCTCTGCTGTCCGCGATTGGAATGAACTTCCAGAGCAAACTCGCATTTCTCCAAGCCTTAACATCTTCAAAAACAGACTGAATCCTAACTTGATCACACCACCCCGATACTATAACACGAGTAAAAGACTTGGTCAAATCTATCATGCTAGACTTAGAACTGCATGCAGTCCTCTCCGTCACCACCTGCATTCAAAAAATATAGTTGATAGTCCCTATTGTATTTGTGGTGATATAGAAGATGCTCATCATTTCTTATTTGTATGTCATCAGTTCACAGACCTTAGACGAGACTTAATAAACTCAGTGTCAGATATCTGTCAACCTAATCTTAACGTTCTACTCTGTGGTGATATATCACTAACTTTTGATCAAAAAAGCAGATATTTGAAGCAGTACAAGAATTTATAATTAAGTCAAAACGCTTTGAATATACATATTAATGTTCCAATAAACCATTGCATTTGTATGAAACATACCTCTGTGTCTGCAGTAATAGTACCATTTAAAATACGTTTGTGTATACATATAGCGATGCTCCAATATCACACCACATTTGCAAAAATCATATCACAATGTCCTCAACAATATCATATTATTCAAAATACTGGTACATTCACAATTAGTTGGTTTGACGACTATTCTGCAAGATGGGTACATAGAGGCAATGACCATCACCCCCCTACCCCCTTAGAATAACTCATCTCCAACCCCCGTGGAGACAACAAAGATAACTGTAATTTGTAAAATATTCATTCCCCTTCGCAAAGTCGAAATTCATGCTTTGTATTAAACAGCAGTTTTGACATTACAATATATACATCTAAACCTGGATAATTCCAGTTCGAATTATCCAGTTTTTTGCTGTACTGTCTTTACATTCTAATGTCAATTCAAGTCATACGTCTATTGTATTTCTAATATTGAATAGCTGGGAAACAGATTTACAAAAGTCAATAGACTTTCTTCTGAATCCATTTTTTGTATTTCGAAATGATATGTATGTGAAGTTATTGTATTATATGTACACATGTTGTTTTACAAAAATGAAATAAAAGTTTAGACTAAAGATAGCAAAACGTTATATAAAGGTTGGATATAACTTGGATATCATGCGACAGTCTGCATGCCTAGTTTTAAACCCAATCACGGTTTATAGCTATGGTTTCCTCTTTAATTGCACGACGGTGGGTCAGGCCTCACACTCTATGACGGCTCTGACGTAAAGCTTTAATCGGTGGGTTGGTGCCTGATGCTGATCTGTAGCTGGACCCACCGTGGCTCAACTTGAGGTTTTCTTTAGCTCTGACTATCTGTGAGTCATGAGCCCTTTTCTTTGTTTCATCATGGTGTTAATTTGATTAGAGTGTTTCTCCATGATGATACATTGCATTAGTTAGATGGCCTCCATGCGAGCTGAAAATTTCTTGTACTTCAACAACAGCAGAATCTAGGGCGAAGATTTGGTACCAGTAAAATGCATTTAAGCCCCCCCCCCCCCCCCCGGTGGCTTAGGCTGCTGTCCGTTCTAAGGCGGTGGTTCTGTTGCTGTTGACTTTTTGTTTATTGTAACTCCCGCTGTGAGAGTCTGTAATTGTTCTATGTTTTGTTGTATGTTACTTTATGTCCATTCTAGTATTGCAATCATCTTGATGGGGAAGAGAGAGCTGGTTGCTTTGCTTAACTTGTCTTCCTGGTGTCTCGTGATGGTAGAGCGGCTCTTCCTTGTGGAACCATGGGATTGTCTGCGGTTTGTGATTGTGGTATTTCCTGATCATACTCACTTACTATTTTGAATGTTGTTTTCAGGATTGATCAGATGGATAGCACTAACAAACAAGCGTGCGGTTAATACCTGGGAATGGGCAACCAGCCACACTAGCCCATCATATCTCAACTGGGCCGCGGGGGAGCCTGATAACTATAACCATGACCAAGCACATGAGGAGAGCTGTGCTGCCATGGACTCCGATCATGGTCACAATTTTGCCTGGTCTGACCTAGAGTGCAGTAGAAATGAGCTGTATATTTGTGAAGCAGAGTAGGTTTTTTACTATTAAACGTTTCAACATTGCTTTGAATTGTTTTGTAAATATTGTTAACTCTAGACTAATAGTCAATTATCTAGGTCAGAGTTCACAACAGGTAAGGAATACCAGATTGCATGAATCACAGGTGTGCACTATATATATTTACTGTGTGAGTCCGCCTGTCTGTCTGTCTGTCTGTCCGTCTGTCTGTCCATTCCTCCATCCATTATCAGTAAGTATAAATGCTCATAACTCTTAGAAAACATGATGGATTTTGATCAACTTTTGTATACGTATGCGTGTTAACATTGTCTAATCACTTGCATGCATAATAACATTTTATGATGAACGAGGCTTTGCTGAGCATCAGTCTGCTTGGCAGTGGTTAGGTAGTGAAAATGCTCATAACTCTTGACATTGTATGGTTGGTTTAAAGTAGTCTTACTTAATATCTATTCTAATGCACATGAGTTTGTAACGCGACGTCTTATTGGATAACGTCAAAAATTTGCGACAGTATATCCTGCGATATACTGTCGGAAATAGTTTGACGTCATTAATTACGTCACATTTGGTTGGATGACGTGTGGCTTTATGCGGCTTGCAACGCTCCAATTTGAGCTCAAACTGCAGAAGTGCATTAGAATGGGGTTAACCATATTCAAAATTTTCATTTGGGGAGGTATTTCGTTGGATATACGTTCGGAAATCACGTTTTACGGCTAAACTAAATTTCCGACCGTATATCCGACGATATACCTCCCCAAATGAAAATTTTGAATACAGTTATCCCCTAATTTAAACATTCTCCAGCCACTGGTATGCGAAATGGTGACCAGGTTTCGTATAATTTTGGATGGTTGTGGTATTTTAGTGAAAATGCTCATGCCTCTTGAACCGTATGTTAAATTTTAATCAAATTTTGTATACTAATACATTTTAACATTGTCCAAAACGGTGACGAGGCTTCACCAGACATCATGTTAGCAGGTTGAGATCTTTTGGTGAAAATGCTCTTAACTCTTGAATCGTATGCATGATTACAAAACACCAAATTTTAAACCTCACACATGTTTTTTTTACAGTTTATAAAACATGAAGGCCCCTATTAAGTATTGGCAGTATACAAATTTGCCATCACTCCCACCACTATTGGGAATACTTGCTCTAAAATCATTAAAAATAGTTTTGTTTATATATCTGGTTACCCCACCCACTTTTAACTAAACTTATTAATTTTGCTTAAATCATATTGATAATGTTAATATGCCTCAAAAAAGAAGTTCTAGTGATAAGGCGTATACGTTTCAAAGCGATTCACGATTTATAATCCCGTGCTAACGTGCACTTTCTACTCCCAGCCCTTATTTTACGTCTTGATACTGGGTGCCGTTTAGAACGATATAAATTGTGGTCATGTCAGAAAATGTGTGATGCACTCCATTATCTTTTGGACAATATATTCATAAGATTTGGCTCAAAATTATATAGACAAATTGTAGGTATTCCAATGGGTACTAATTGTGCTCCTCTTGTTGCAGATGTGTTTTGTTTTGTTATGAGAGAGACTTTATGTTGTCTCTGTCTGACAATAATCAAACTGATATTATTGAAGCTTTTAACTCAACCTCCAGATATTTAGATGACTTACTTAATATCGATAATCCTTATTTTGAACAAATGGTAGGTCAGATATATCCCACTGAACTTCAGTTAAATAAGGCGAATTCTTTTGATACTGAAGCTCCGTTTTTGGACTTGCATTTGTCAATAACAAATGGCATAGTTTCTTCTAAAATTTATGATAAATGGGATGATTTTAATTTTGAAATAGTAAATTTCCCCTTTCTTGATGGAGATGTTCTACGCTCTCCTTCCTATGGTGTATATATTTCTCAGCTTATTCGTTTTGCTAGAGTGTGTTCTAATGTTGATGACTTCAACAACATAAACTTATTTTTAACTGCTAAGTTATTAAAACAAGGTTATAGATATCATAAAATTCGAAAAGCATTTTCTAAACTCTACCACAGACACTCAAAGTTAATTGTTAAATACAACATTGGGTTAAAAACTCTTCTGCAACAAGGCATATCAGAACCTATATTTTATGGTGATTTAGTTTATAAATCTAAACGAATTGTTGGAAAACCTAATTTTAGTAATCAATTCAAAAAGATAGTAAAACGTTATATAAGGGTTGGATATAACTTGGATATCATATTACCGTCTGCATGCCTAGTTTTAAACCCAATCACGGTTTATAGCTATGGTTTCCTCTTTAATTGCACGACGGTGGGTCAGGCCTCACACTCTATGACGGCTCTGACTTAAAGCTTCAATCGATGGGTTGGTGCCTTATGCTTATCTGTAGCTGGACCCACCGTGGCTCAACTTGAGGTTTTCTTTAGCTCTGACTATCTGTGAGTCATAAGCCCTTTTTTTGTTTCATCATGGTGTGTTAATTTGATTAGAGTGTTCTCCATGAAGATACATTGCACTACTCAGATGGCCTCCATGCGAGCTGAACATTTCTTGTACTTCAACAACAGCAGAATCTAGGGCGAAGATTTGGTACCAGTAAAATGCATTTAACACCCCCCCCCCCCCCCCCCCGGTGGCTTAGGCTGTTGTCCGTTCTAAGGCGGTGGTTCTGTTGTTGTTGACTTTTTGTTTATTGTTACTCCCATTGTGGGAGTCTGTAATTGTTCTATACCAGACAAATAAAGAAACGCACCACTTAGAACTATTCAGTTCTCAAGAATACCACAAGTGAAAGGCATGTTTAGTTTATATCAGTGCAAAGGTATATCAAGTACTGCTACGTCACACGTCTTTTGCAATCTGACGTCGAAATTGTGTTAAAGAAAATTTGTCATGAACAAAGTGAGGGTCAAATTGTAAAGTCACAGGAAACAATTGTTTTTATAATGCTCTCTTGCTGGATAAGTTCAAGCAATTGGAATCATCTCAGTTTACCAAATTGTACCCAGATACATATTCTTTGGAAATACTATAAATAAAAACATCATACGCTGTAATTGAACGCTAGGTAGCTCATGTATTGTGACTACCCTTTGGATAATGATTTCACACTGGAGATAGACCTTACAAAACATTTTAAGATTTCAACTTGGTTTTAATCAGTTTAAACGGTCCTAACGATTGAAAATGGATTTTGGAACTACAGAAAAGCACCAATAAACACATTAATTGTCTCACATAACGACAACATATCGTTTTCATACTTTGCAAATGTAAAACATACTTGGAATTCCATGCAGACAGTAGCGTTGAATTAACGCTTCCAAAACTCGTTAACCATTCACATTGATGTGTTCTATACCTACACAGCAAAAGTACAAATACTCATCTACATCACAGTCACGTTTGAGTAAGATTTGATCAGAAATGAAAATTTTATGACATTTAACATTTTCCTATTAAAAGGAGATCCTAATGGGAAAATGCTGGTGGTGCATTTCTTTTTTGTCGGGTATATATTTTGTGTACGTTACTTTATGTCCATTCTAATATTGCAATCATCTTGATGGGGAAGAGAGAGCTGGTTGCTTTGCTTTATTTGTCTTCCTGGTGTCTCGTGATGGTTGAGCGGGTCTTCCTGGCGGTGCCACGAGGTTGTCTGCGGTTTGTGATTGTGGTATTTCCTGATCATACTCACTTTCTACTTTTGAGTAAATGCATTGTATTTTGTTGCCTACTATGCAAAGTTTACTACCAAACTACACCAATTTTAAAAAAACATTAGGGCAATTTGAAAAGTTGGTGTTTGTAACCATGCCAACTAGGGAAAATATATGCCTTTTCGCCAGAACTTCTCAACTTTAAACATATTGAAACTTGCCTTTCATCCATATGGAATTTTTAATCACTTTAAGATGCAATTAATTTATTCTCCTTTTTGCGACAGTATTCTGATTGTTTCCATGGTTAAGACCAGAAGGTGGCAAAACTCTATGCATGCTATTGCGTTTTATGAAAGCTGAATACCATTTAGAACTTATCTTTAACAGTATATGTCTCTATGTAGGCTGGGGAAATGGCTAAAAAGGCGTTTTTATACCTGGCTACCCCACCCACTTTGGTTGCCATAGTTACAAGGAAAATGAAATATTTTGAGCATTTTTAATTTTTCATTAATGCCACATTGCACCAGTGGATATTCCTAAAATCAATTAAATTCCTTTTGCTATTTCTTGTCTCAAAAACTATCATTTAAAAATGATCAAAAAGTGCAATTTCAGACCAATATCAACATTCAAGTTGCCATTGAAACCAAAATGAGACGCAAAACCAAATTAGCGTGTGTACAACTTTTCAAGTTTGTATCAATCTTTTATATGCTATATAAGCTAATTACTGCACATTTGTATTTGTTGGTCATTTTATTCCAAAAAATTAAGGCCTTTTTGCCAATTTTGCTATTGTATTGCTACTTTGGTTGTCATAGGTACCCAATATAGAAACATTTTGACCTTCTTTTTATTTTTTCATTTAAGACGCGAAGCATTTGTGTATAATCCTTATGCTGACTCCTTTAATTCCACCTTTGCTGTAAAAAGATAATCTGGATGGAAATTTGTTGTCAATTTTAGCTACCAAAAATGATAGAGATAGCCCCTTTTTGTTGCTATAGAAACATATTTTGCAGGCTTTTTTCCTTTTCCATTTGTGATATTGAAAGTTAATACATCATTGATTTATTTCATACAGCATAAACCATTGACTTCCGAAGATATATAGCTTTTATGTCTTCAAAAAGTGTAATTTTTCATTTTTCTAAAAATGGAAAACATACTTCTAGAGGCAAAATCTTGATCTGGCCGTTTTCATGGTAAAGGCATGACAATAACACTTTCCCTTTGGCTATGTGACTTTTATGTTATAAGGAATCTATTGCGCCAACTTTTTTGACATTCTGAAAAAAGTCACCTATCAGCTTTTCTACTGTGCCTGCATTATTCTTAGGGAGAATGCTAAATGAATATCGAAAATAGAAACTGAATCTTGTTTTGATTTACTTTCATCCTGTCCTAATATATATGGTATCCCTGATTCGGAATTGTTCTGTTCATGACACAAATCTGATAACTGTTGGCTAGAAGTCATACCACCATAACTGATATATGTATTATAAAGCAAGGACATAAATATCGAAAATAGACACTGAATCTTGTTTTGTTTTGTTTTTGTATCTTGTCCTAATATATAATAAAATGTCCGATTTCACAATAATACAACTTTATTTTCTTCTGTTCTACCGATTTCACTGTTTACAGATCATCAGGAACTATTCAAAATGGTAGTCGTTGCATAGTTACAACGTTACCGTTACCATTATTATATATATACATGTTTATGTATATGGTTTCCCTGATTCTCAATTGTTTTCTTTCAGAGCCGAACGAATGCCTCCTCTTGTGATAATTGGTGGCTAGAAGAAATACCACCGGAACCAGTACGTGTATTATAAAGCAAGGACATGATAAATATTGTGAATAGAAATTAATTCTTGTTTTGTTTTATATGCATCCTGTCATGATATTAATAGTTTCCCTGATTCTGATTGATTTCTAAATTTGTATCATGTGCTAATATATATATAATTTCCCTGATTCTGATTGATTTCTAAATTTGTATCATGTGCTAATATATATATAATTTCCCTGATTCTGATTGATTTCTAAATTTGTATCCTGTGCTAATATATATATAATTTCCCTGATTCTCATTGATTTCTAAATTTGTATCCTGTGCTAATATATATATAATTTCCCTGATTCTGATTGATTTCTAAATTTGTATCCTGAGCTAATATATATATATATAATTTCCCTGATTCTGATTGATTTCTAAATTTGTATCCTGTGCTAATATATATATAATTTCCCTGATTCTGATTGATTTCTAAATTTGTATCCTGTGCTAATATATATATAATTTCCCTGATTCTGATTGATTTCTAAATTTGTATCCTGTGCTAATATATATATATATATATATATATATATATATATATATATATATATATATATATATATATATATATATATATATATATATATATATATATATATATATATATATATATATATATATATATATATATATAATTTCCCTGATTCTGATTGTTTTCTGTATTTGTATCCTATGCTAATGTAAATGGTTTCCCTAATTCTGAATTGTTTTTTGAATTAATTTTGTATCCTGTTCTAATATATAAGTTTTTCCCTGATTCTGAGTTGTTTTCTTTTAGAGTCAACCAAATTCATCCTACTTTGATAACTGTTGGCTAGAAGTAATACCACCAAACCTAATAAGTATATGTATCATAAAGCAAGGATATCAATATTGAAAATAGAAACTGAATCTTGTTTTGTTTTATTTGTATCTTGTCCTAATATATATCCGACAAAACAAAAAATGTATACAGTAACTTTTCTCGATCAGTTTACCTTTTTAGGTACACGTAATTTAATCAATAACATCGTCACTACTTGTCGATTTGTAACGAAACTTCGGTATGACATCAATGTCCATGCATACTTGTATTAATAGACTTTTCGCTTACTGTAGAGTCGGCGTCTCATGAATGCGTAATAAGAACTGGTCAACCTCATACATAGGTAAAAGCTTAAAATGAGACGTGGTTTTATTCAAAAGTAACTGATCATCTTGCGCCATTACCTCAGTCATTATTTAGTCCTTAAAACGCCATCAAAATCATTGCATCTGAAAATGTCTATTAACATAAGCATAGAGGCAGACATTGTGTAACCATATCAGACTGCTCCTACGGGAGCAGTCTGATCTGGTTCCACACTGTTTATCTATGAGGCTTTAAATAGTTGAGTGGACGGCAAAATCATGCATTTTGTGATTATGCGCTTTAAGGGTTCATAAATGTGAGTTCAGTGTGTATATGGTTAGGATTTTCATGAAATGCACGCACGTTTGCGCGGCTCAAAAAGCGTTATAACTCTTTACCAAATTATAAATAAACCTGATTTCCCTTCCTTAGCAGATGAAATAGCCGGACCACGCCCATATATGAATATTAAAGCTTCCGCCTTTACAATAAGCGAAAAGTCTATTAACACCTTGCATGAAAAAAGTTGGACAACTTCAACCAGGTAAGTAACTTGTGTATGCGCTTAATCAACCCTACTGTTAACATTGCATTTCGACTGTACAGTGAATGTGGATATTGTTTCTGCGATTTCTGACATCTGTTAATGTGCTAAACCATGCTATGCCAAAACTGTAGCACGCTTGTCCAAAGACTTACTCAAAAATCAGAACATCGTTACACAATCGTGCCCAGCTAGAAGTCTTGATCTGGTACTGATGTCAGGTGCCTGGAACATTTTAGGGCCTATCGTCAGGTGTCATCATAATGTTAGAACACATCTTCAAAGGACCAGTGTGTTGCGTTGTCAATGGGCAGCGATCTCCCAGAATAACAACAGAATCATTATTTGTTTGATTCGCCGCTGGTGCACTGCCTATACAGGCTGACAGAGACCATACCTCCAATCAAACATTCTGTGACATTTAAAAATGACCCCTACCCTGTTCTTTTACAATTTACAACAAGTGTATTGAATCTAAATGTGCATGCGCGTAGCCAGGCAGAGGCCAGGAAGCCTGGGCTTCAACTTCATATGGGCATAGACACGAGAAACCCTTACTTTTCTTGATTGTGAACAACAAAGGCGCGGACCAGCCTGCGCATCCGCACAGTCTGATCAGTGCCTTTATCATTCGCTACCTGAAGAGTTAAGTAACAAGGTCATATATCTTTTAACTCTCCATATATTTTTGGTGGGCTTCAACATGATAAAGCCTCTGGCTACACTCATTGACCATCATCTTCACTAAGTCTTTACAGACTGTAACTGTGCCTGATGACTGGAAAACCGCCAGTGTGTCAGCAATATTCTTGAAAGGACAGCGTTATGACCCTGCGAATTACCGCCCAGTTTCTCTGACCTGTCTCATCGTCAGCAACGTCTGTGCTGCTACAAGATACATGTACTCACAGACTGTAAGCATGGCTTCCGCAAACAAAACTTAAATCCCAACCCGTAGCTAAGCAAATTGTTGTGAAAAAATGGGGTTCATAATAAAATCCACCTCCACAGAATTCTCTATAAACCCTCCCCACCCACCCACCCCCAAAAAAGAGAATTTGATATTCTTATTGGAACACTATATTTATGGGTTAGACTTATGGACATTAACACCCTAAAGCAAAAGCTTAGCAGTGCTAAGACCTATGAGCATAATTTGCTTGGCGAGAGGTCTGACGCTGATAGACATCGATGCCATATGGCTGCTAAGTTTGGTGTATTTGTTGACGAGGATCATAGCAAGTTTCCTACGTTATACTGGTTACCAAAATTTCATAAAAGACCCTTTAAGTCACATTTTATTGCTGATTCTAGCGCATGTACGACTACTGAGATCTCTATAATATTTGACTTCATGCCTTGCTGTGATTTAAAACCATGTTATAAAAATCTATTTTTGGTCTAGTAAAAACTCAGCTGAGATTCTTAACAAATTAAAATCAAAAGGTTTTCCAGTATCTAGTGTGTCTACATAAGATTTCTCTACTCTCTATTCTACATTGCCTCATAATCTTATAAAAAAAACTAACAGAATTAATTGAACGAACTTTTAACAGAGATGGCTCACTTTATTTGGCTTGTAATGAGAAACACGCATTTTTCACTTATGAACAACCTAAAAGATTTCAATTGTTGTCATGTCAGAAAGCTTGTGACACTCTCCATTATCTTTTGGACAATATATTTATACGATTTGGCTCAACATTGTATAGACAAATTATAGGTATTCATATGGGTACTAATTGTGCTCCTCTTGTTGCAGATTTGTTTTTGTTTTGTTATGAGAAAGACTTCATGTTGTCTCTTTCTGACAAAAATCAAGCAGATGTTGTTGAAGCATTTCTGAAGATATCTAGATGACTTGCTTAATATTGATAATCCTTATTTTGCACAAATGGTAAGTCAGATATATCCCACCCACTAAACTTCAGTTGAATAAGGCAAATTCCTCAGATACTGAAGCCCCCTTTTTGGACTTAGACTTATCCATTACAAATGGCATAGTTTTAACTAAAATGTATGATAAACGGGACGATTTTTATTTTGAATTAGTTAATTTTCAATTTCTTGATGGAGATGTTCCTCACTCCCCTTCCTATGGTGTATACATTTCGCAAATTATTCGATTTGCAAAGTGTATGTTCTAATGATGATGACTTCAACAACAGAAACAAATTGTTGAATTCTAAGTTACTGAAACAAGGTTATCGATACCATAAATTTCGTAAAGCTATTTCTAAATTTTATTACCGACACTCAGAGTTGATTGTTAAGTACAATATTTGCTTAAAGACTCTCCTGCACCAAGGCATATCAGAACGAATCGTTGGAAAGCCTAATTGTAGTGATCAATTTAAAAAGAGTATTAAACGTTATAAAAGAGCGAGATACAGCATGGAGCCCCCCCCCCCCCCGGTGGCTTAGGCTGCTGTCCGTTCTAAGGCGGTGGTTCTGTTGTTGTTGACCTATTGTTTAATGTACTCCCCATGGATTGTGGGGGTTCTATGCTTGTCTTTGTTTTGTTATGCATTACTTTGTGTCATTTCTATTTTTGCAAGCATCTCGAAGAGGAAGAGGGAGCTGGTTGCTTTGCTTTGATTGTCTTACAGATGTCTTGTTACTGTAAATGGTCTGTGACCTTTCCTCACGGTACCGTGGGTTGGTCTGCAGTGTGTGATTGTGGTATTACCTGATCAGACTCGGTCGATTTCGTCTTTGTGTTTTGACAACAACAGAATCTACGGTGAAGATTTGTCCAATATACATGTAATCAATTTAAGCGCCCCCCCCCCCCCTCACTCAAGTGGCTTAGGCTGGCGGTGGTTCTGTTGTTGATTATTGATTGTTTATTATTTCCTGTAGGAGTTTTGTGTGGTTCTTGTTTTGTAATGCAGTATTCTTTGACTTTTCGCTTTGTGTAAAGGCGGCGCTACTGAATGCGTAATGAGGACTGGCCAACCTTAGACAAAGGTAAAAGCTGGAAATGACGCGTGCTTTTATTCAAAAGTAACTTTATCATCTTGCGCCATTATCTCAGTATGGACGCAAAACACATTATTTAGTCCTTAAAACGCCATCTGAAAATATTTTTCTAACATAAGCATAGAGGCAAACTTTGTGGACCCAGACCAGACTGCTCCTACAGGAGCAGTCTGATCTGGGTCCACACTGTTTGTCTATGAGGCTTCAAATATTTTTGTGGACGACAAAAAAAACATACATTTTGTGATTGTGCGCTTTAAGGGTTAATAAATATGAGTTCAGTGTGTATACGGTTAGGATTTTCATGAAATTCACGCACGTTTGCGGCACGAAAAGCTTATTAATTCTTTACCAAATTATTTAAATTGCCGCCTTTACAGTAAGCGAAAAGTTTATTAATACTTAGTGTCCTTTCTAGTGTTCGGAAAATTGTGTGACTGTGCAGGTTGCTTACTTCAAGAAATTCACAAAAAATATGGGGTTTCTTAGCAGATCCCCTGAAAGCCACAAAGCTACCAAGCCAGCAGTCAATGTTGGGCCTTCATCAGCACGCCAGGGTCGATGATTGCCCGCTTATAGTTGTATTTGGATCCTCCCTCCCCTCATCAACTAAAAAAGCAACAACAGAGAAAACAACAACAAAAAACGTTGTCAAAGTTGAACCCCCTCTGACAAAACTTTATTGATCTGCGCATGTTCCTTGTTATGTCGTGGGTTGTTCTGTGGTGTGTGAACGTGGCGTTTTCGGGTCATACTCACTCGCTTTTTGGCAAACCAGACCTTTTTAACGAAGCAGGCAGAGTTTTGTCAGATTAACTAATCATCTTATCAGAAGTCACCTTGACATGTGCACACCAAGGCCACTGTTACGCAGCTAGTGCAAAATACGGAAATAGTGCATAGATGCATTTTAAATCATTAGGTAATATGCGTTTTCTTATCCCCCATTTTGCCTTCTTTTGCAGCTGCAAGAAACGATCCAGCTCAATATGGGGCTCGATGCAAGAAACCATGTCTTCGGTGTTTGCGAAGAACACAGGCGCAGACCAGCCTGCGCATCGCAGGCTGGTCAGCGCCTTTGTAATTCGCTCATCGGAAAGTATCATATCTACACTTGCTACAAGCAAAATTTAATTTCTCTATCTAGTTTCTGTAGGTAAGGAGACTCGTTTGAGTCAACCAAGAAGACAGGTTTTGTCGCGACGAGGCCCAGTTGCAATTATGATATGTTCGTACTAATCGCATATGCGAGCAGCAGGGCTCAGACGCAAGTGTGCAGTCTCGTCAGAGTCTTTGCTGTTCGCACATATACAGAAGGGGTGTAGATAAAGGTACAACTAAAATTTGGGTCTCTTACCAGACTAGATATCTTTGTATGCTAGTTTTAAGAGTGACTTAACGCATGTTCGATCCCGGTTCCCCTATGAAATCGTGTGTTGTTGTTTTTTTTCGCCATGATACAATTTAAGAATGAATCAACTGGCCGTAATGTGCATTTTTCATTCTTGCAAATTGGTATCCAGAATGAAAGGTTAATATGCAAAAGTTAAGTTGAGTCGCGACATTTGATTTCCAACAATGTGGCGTTTTGACAAATGTAGACTCAAACGAGCCTGTGCAGCATCCTTTTAAGCTTAGAAACTCCAAATGATGCTCGGTCAGTAGCTAAACAGTCATGGAATATTTAAGCGACTAGCAAATGCTCTGATCAGACTGCGCGTATGCGCAGGCTGGTCTGAGCCTTTCCTGGTCACTTGGAAATCTCATGTTACGGCTCAGTTGTGATTGGCGCTTTAAAAGTTAAAAGAGGTTACCGGAAATGCAAATCGAACATCCAATTTTTTCGCGAATATGTGCACAGTCGTGAAATTCTGCATAAGGTATTCTAACTACTTTTGTATAAGAAACTTGCATTTCCGTACAAATTACAATCAGCAGCAGAAAGTGCATTACTTTTTGTTTAAGAGCAATGACTTCTACACAAAGTAAATGGACAGTTTCTTCTATTGAGAGAAGACGCTGGCTATGACAGCATTATTTTATCGTATTAACGGCAGCTAAAATATTACGGTCGTCACCTTAAGTTCATCTTAAGACCATCTATGTCAACTGTTAGTGACCCCTTGATTTTGTCAGTTGACATATTGTGTCACGATGTGGCCCATTTTTGTGTCCTTTTATTCAAAAGTAATGGAGTCACGGATCTGTCAACAATGGACAGAAAGTACGCCGTGAGTGAATGAACAGTCTTACATGTATATTGCTCTGTTAATCAACGTGTAAAACACCAAAAGGGTGATATTTTGTATACTGTTGTGTATGAGGACTTTTTTCTAAATAAAAGTAAGTAAGGGTGCAAAAATCAGGAATCGATACAATCAAGTACACCTGACCTAGATATCTTATCGTATCGGTGATAAATGGATATTTAACAATAAAAAATGATTAATCTTTCAAGTGCTTTTGTTTCAGAATACATATAAGGTCAAGTTGCATTTTGGGAATGCGGCATAGAGAATTATGCAAGCCAATAATTAGCTCTTACACGGGTTGGGGTCAAAAGGGCAATGTTATTTTTGAAAGTGGTTATCATTGTTACAGATTGATTTGCTGCATGTAGCAGCACTGGTCAAATATTGAAAATTCTGATTGTGCAAATACCTAAGCACACGTGTAAATGTATACATCGATTTACTGGTATTTACGCGTATTGCCGGTACTTCATAGACCGGAAGTGATAGCTATTGGTGTTTATACTATATAGAAAAACGGGAGCGCAGTGGCTCAGTGGTAGAGTGCTTGACTCGAGACCGAAGGGCCGCGGGTTCGAGCCTCACCGGCGTCACTGCGTTGTGGTCCTTGAGCAAGACACATTTATCCTAGCTTAGTACTGGTTCAACCCAGGAAGACACGTCCCGCATAACTGAAAGATTGTTGAGTGGACGTAAAGAATCAAATCAAACAAACAAACAAACAATATAGGAAAACATGCCATATGCCTAAAGGACTATAGACTTCAATCATTTTTAAGTATTCAGTATGTGCATGGCGATTTATGTAAGCATTTAGGAATTGATTCGAGTACCGATCTGGATCATCGGTACTCGAATCAATTCCTAAATGCCTACATAAATCGCCATGTGCATGCCAAATACTTAAAATGATCTAATTCTATAGTCATTTAGGCATATGACATGTTTTTCTTAATAGTATAAACACCAATATCTACCAATTCCGGTCTATGAAGTACCGGCAATACGCGTAAATACCAGCAAATCGACGTATACATTTACCAGTGTGGTAGGTATACCCTTAATTGCAACTTAACATGTTGACACTAAAGCACAGGTTTAAGAAATGAATTCGATTTTTTGGAATGCTCTTAGAATCATGTCTCTTGTAAATTAAATAAAGCCTGAAGGGCTTCACGTTAACTTTGCAAGAGACCCGAAGTATTCATGATTCCATGAACGATCCAAAAATTTAATTTATTGCTTATATTTACATTTTATGATAAATATCTTAAAAACAGTTTTGTATTTGAAATATAATCGTTTTGACGGTTTTGTTGGAGTGTTAAACGGAAAAGCGGAACAACCAGCTTGAACACGGACAGCCAAGGCTTGTTTTGAATTTGTGACTCAGGAGTGCCTCGCTGTCAATCACAACACCAGTATCACTTCTGGCGAATAAGTTCGATGTTCGAAGCGTACTGCACGGGCAAAGTGAGCTTGGCAGCTGTCAATCATTTTTTGTGTAATTCATGAGGCTATGAACGGTTGCAAAAATCTTAAGATGCATTAAAGGATTGCTTCGAAATTGTAATAATTAGATAGAATCTATCTTTTATCTCTGAATGATGCCGAAGGTGGACTTATATACTTAAGGCCAAAAGTAACTTCACACTGTTATTATATATACCTTTTCTGGATATTGGTGAGTGGTATTTTAAATGTGTTTAATTCATATTGAAGTTCAATCAATTATTCATATGACCTTTTAAATTTCATGTTGTTCCTTTCATAAATGCAACCACAATGTTCTAATGAAAGAAGCAAGGGGGCAAAATAAACTTTTCCAAAACGTATCATTTTTGATGTGTTACTGTAGCCTTGCAAATGGACAATTTTTTTAATTTTAAAGAACCAGTCTGAAAGACAGGCTATTGGGTAGTTGTTTAAAGTTCAAATCAGCCTGGATCGCCCTTCGAGTAACACAAATTAGAGTTGTGTTTTACGTACATACTCCTTTTTGTGAACTTTACAATGCTTTCAATGGAATTTCCAATAAAAAATTGTTTGCCGTTTTTCTTCCAAACCGATGGGACTTTTTATCCGATATCTTGTCACATAGTCAGGGCAGAAGTCCCAACAAATCGCTAGTAAAACAATCCTTATGCCATCTGAGATAAAGCTTTTAGCAGGGACTAAAATTTACTATTGTTTTAATTCAAAGGGAGATAATTTCAAAGTGAACTAACTTTAAAATGCTGCCCAAAACAAACGTTACCTCAGAGACAGAATGTCTTGCAGTATTTTTAATATGCAATCGATGGCCCTTAAAATAGCGTGTTCAATTTCCTAGGTTTCCTTTGGATTTTGTTAGGAAATGCTGATTTTGTGCTTTTAATGAAAGCACAGATAACTAGAAAGAAGATTAATTTACCTAAGATGTTTTTCGTGAATTAGGACAGGGCGGGAACCAGCAACTCATTGCAATATTTAATTTGGTTAAACTCAAAAGCAGTAAAGATATATTCGATAGTTCAAAGTGTAAAGTAACTTTTGGCTTTAAGTATATATAGGGGTAAATTGGAGAAAACTGATTCATGTTTTGTGATTTACTTTATCTTCTGGGCATAAAACAGGGCAAACGTGGCGGGGTAGCATGCAGTATCTGAGATGCTTTATTAAGATTAATTTATGGGGAAGTGTTAATCATACCTTTTCGCGCTAGATATGACTTTCGTCGTCTACTACTCGTCTGCTTATGTTTAGCTAGCTTATATTGCAAACAACATGGATCAAGATTAGGGTTCAAAGTGTTTGCTTTCATGATAAAATCTAGTCGGAAGTGTATTTGAGTATATATTTAATAGACGTAAAAAGCAAACGACATTTTCTAGATAGACTATTGGCTGGTTCGGGGATTAAGAACAAACTCAAGTCATTCCTGTCTTTTTAGAACGGTTCATGGTGTACTGTTTCCCCGGAAATATACAATGTACTTTTTTGCATTGGATGAATAAGATGCATGATGTCCTTTGGGAACTTGAACTATGAACTTCGTCATGCTGAACAAAGTATTCATTAAAACTAGATTTATTTTGCTTTAAAACTCAAATGTTGTATTTAACCTGCTAATAAATGTTAAAATGCCAACTCAGTTAAGTTGAGAATAATTTTTTCATAATTTTGAGAACCGGCCGCACGATGTGTTTACAATTATGCCAATAAATTGATTTTATATGCCACAGCACAAGGACATATATTCTGATAAACAATGGCGACCAGTGACGAAGGTGTGAGGTTCCGGGACAAGGTTACCATAGTAACGGGTGGTGCCAGTGGAATAGGACGTGCCTGTGTAGAACTATTTGGTAAAATCTCTTCCCTTCTCGTCCTCTCCTCTTCCTCTCTCTCTCTCTCTCTCTCTCTCTTCTCGTCCTCTCCTCCCTCTCTCTCTCTCTCTCTCCCTCTCTTCTCGTCCATCTCTCTCTCTCTCTCTCTCTCTCTTTCTCTCTCTCTGACTTTCAGCACACCTGCGTTACATGTTTAATGGCAGGGTATTTAACCTCTTTCACTCTAATGAATTTTACCATTATGTAATTTGATATAAGGATACAATAAGTATACAATGGTATAGTTTAGAAAATGCTTTACGAAGTTTATGGTATTGATATACCAGCTTAGCTGCCATCATTTTTGATGTGAACCTAAATTTATATTCTTACAGTGTACTGTATACTGTAAATTCGGAAATTTTCGCGAGAATTTTATTTTCGCGAATAGTATTAAAAAACATATTTGCGGCGTTAGAAATTCGCGACTTGTGCATGATATAAGTATATCAGTAAACGACAGAGTGATTGTGCCATTTTGCGAGAGTTTTCTTTTAATTTCGCGAAACTTCGCATATGCGAAGTTTCGCGAAATTAAACCCTCGTGAAAATTTCCGAATTTACAGTATATTTCTTCTTGCAGGAAGACATGGTTCAAAGGTTATTTTGGCTGACATAGCAGGTAAGTGAATTATTTCTCAATCCAACGGTTGTTCTCCCTCTCTCTCTCTCTCTTTCTCTCTCTCTCTCTCTCTCTCTCTCTCTCTCTCTCTCTTACACATAACACACACACGATGAGCTGTTATTGGAAGTACCTTGTAAAATAAAATGTTATCGTTTCTTTGAAATAGCTTTAAAGATACTTATCAGTTACCTCGCATATTAACTGCATTGTTGCACTTTGCTGGATATACGTTGTCTATCTCACGGCATGTGCCTTTATCAGGTCATGATGACGTTGTACTTTTTGAATGCCGTCGCCAATGACACTGAATCGACAAAAATAAAAGAATTACGTCATAATCGCTAGTTTGAAGAGTGAACAATGGGTAAACTGATAAATAGAATACTAGGTTCGCGTCTTTTGATATCAAGTTTACCAGGCTCGGCTTTGAGAACGCATGTTGAATCATTCGGTAAGTTTCGCGATGTTAACACGCGTTCTTAAAGCCTTGCCTGGTAAACTTGATATCAAAAGACTCTCACATAGTTTTCTCTATATATAATGCTACATTGCAGCATTGTGAGGCATCTCATAGAGTCTACACTGTTTTCTAGAATACAAAATTTTGTTGCTATGCATATATTGGTTAAGAAAATGGAATTACTATGCATTATCATATATTGCAAGTTCCTTTATCAATTAGTTGAATATTGCTTATCCATCTTTATCTACAGAGGATCTCGGTAAGGAAGTGGCCGAATCTCTTAACAAGAGTGGAATAATTGGACAAGTCTTGTTTGTTAAATGTGATATCTCTAATGAAGAGGATGTCAAGGTAATATTAATGTATTAATAAACTTTTCGCTTACTGTAAAGGCGGCAACTTTAATATTCATATCTGGGCGTGGTTCGGCTATTTCATCTGCTAAGGAAGGGAAATCAGGTTTTATTTATAAATCGATAAGTATTTAATAAGCTTTTTAGTCTGCGCAAACGTGCGTGCATTTCATGAAAATCCTAACCGTATACACACTGAACTCACATTTATCAACCCTTAAAGCGCATAATCACAAAATGTATTTTTGTTAGTCGTCCACTAAATATTTGAAGCCTCCTAGACAAATAGTGTGGACCCAGATCAGACTGCTCCTACAGGAGCAGTCTGATCTGGGTCCACAATGTTTGCCTCTATGCTTATGTTAAATAGACATTTTCAGATGCAATTATTTTGCTGGCGTTTTAAGGGCTAAATAATGTGTTTTGCGTCTATACTGATGTAGTCGCGCAAGATAATACAGTTACTTTTGAATAAAACCACGCCTCATTTTCAGCTTTTACCTACGTCTAAGGTTGACCGCTCCTAATTACGCATTCGTGAGCTGCCGCCTTTACAGTAAACAAAAAGTCATATAAATATGTTTTATTAATATTCCAATGTTTATATCTTAGAATATATCAAATATCACAGTGGAAATGCATCAGTGTTGGTGCAATTAGAAAGTAATTGTATGGTTTGTCCGTCTGTATGGGAGATATTCAGCTCATGAATTATCCCATACAGATGCACAAACCATACAATAACTCACACTTGTATGCATGTCTCATTATGCAATCATAGGCCATGTTTAGCTTCGCTATCTCTATCCTCACACTCAAGCAAGCATTCTTGCATAGATGTCTATTTGTATAGCTGTTTAAACCCATTGTTAAATGGACGAAAATCCATCTTCAAATCAGGCAATTCACGTGCTTTTTGAACATGGGTCTGAACTTGAACATACTTAAAATGATCCCTGCGTTATTTGCAAGACGTTATATATGTATACGGAAAACGTTGCGGACCAGACTGATCTTTTTGACGATGGTTTTGTTCGCGGAAACGTTGCGTACGGTTATGACGTTGTGACGACGTTATGACGTTCGAAAGTACACAGCCAGAAAAATCCAGTGTAAGAAAATGGACAATTAAATATTTTAGCAGTGTTTTCAGTGTGGATTTGGGATGGAATAAGGTAAAATATGCAAGAACAACCATCACACATATTTGTTTCATTGCATTAACACTTGCCGGGTCCCTCGGAAGATGTTTGAACACTCTGCCTATCAGCCTCGTGTTCAAACAGCATCCTTGGGACCCGGCAAATGTTAATGCATGAAAAAACATGAGTGATCCCTATAATTTTTAATGGTATTGTAAAAAATTATGAATACTTTATAAGATTATAGAAAATATGCAAAAATTGTGTTTAAAATTGCCAAATCTTGAAAACAATATGTTAATATCTGACATTTAGCTTTTTATATCAGAAATGGAGTTGAAGATATTAGATATAGATAATCGGCTCATAAAATAATCATACCATATGGAAGGAGGCTGAATGTACACCAGTTTGTCTTCTTTCATGGCGGCCATCTCGAAAACTACATGTACCAAAAATTGCGGGTGGGACCCAAGATATCAAGTGTTAACATATTCTTTCTTATTCAGAGATGTCCAATAGACACTATTACATCACTCGCAGAGAGCCCTTAGTGGGTGCAAGGCGATCCCTCCTAGCCCATGGACTGTGTATGCATATTTGCACCCCTCTAGCTGAAAAGTGTATATTTATCAGTTACTATTTACATTATTACAAATTTATTTCAGAAAATGATAGATACAACGGTTGAAAAGTTTAAACAGATTGACTGTGTAATCAACAATGCTGCTTTTTGTAAGTCTACGTCTTTTTTCACATCTTGCACTGGGACTTAGATGACAGTTACTCCAGCTGTTAAGTTTTTAGAACTTATATTTCGCATTAACTTTTTATCTTCAATTTTAGCAAAATGTCTTTGCGATGAAAGTTGTAGCGGAGTCTTCCGCCAACTTCTCCAAAAGGTCTTGCGCTTGTGGCGCAAACATATTTTTGTGTATATAGATGAAGATTTTGCAATAAATTGAATTCTTCCTAAATTTCTAAGTCTTTCGTTGACAGATAAATTTTTTATATAGCTGTGACAGAAAGGGGTAGTCTTAAAAAAGATTCGTAAGCGATGCACATCCCATTATTCAAAGGTTGTGCATTAAACATAAAACTTCCGTTTCCATTCTCAGAATTTACCGTACATATGCAGAATCAACTTTAAGCAGGCTCATTTTTAGGAACAAAGGTTGGGTTTTCGCATGACGTGCCATTTTTCTCTTATGTACGTGCTATGAAGTGAATGGTTTTGAGATGATCACACTAACTTAACGCACGAGGGAATCAGGTGCGATGAACAAGGCACCCATTGCTTTAGCTTTAGTAATTGAATTAGGGAGGTGCAAAGTAACTTTTTGATTGACATCTTGAACTTTGATTAGTTGTGCTTTGCTTAAAATGTTCAAAAAGTCCACCGATGCACAGATGATCCTGCTGCATCTTGGATGTTGGAACTGTTTAGAGAAGTTGGCAGAGATGTTCTGAATACTTTTATCAGAGAAGCTTTTCGATACATGACGTAGTAAAATGTTATCACGAGAGATTAGTTCTAAAAACATGACAGCTGGAATGTTAGTCTTAGAGTAGCGCTTGTTCTAACTAAGAAAACGAGTAACCAAATTTTATGTTTCTGACCATAAACAACGAAGTTATGGGTGTTGCAAGGTGCAAACCATGTCTCATTTCCGCCATTGCTACATAATGTCTCCTGGCGTAAATGAACCGTACGCGCATCTTCGTCGCGCAAACGGATTGGCGCCTTAAATCGTATTATATGCAGGGAATCGATAAACCATGTAATGGTATGGTCCCAGTCAATATCCAAATTTTTTATATGACTGGAGGGATTGCTGTCTCCTGGTTGGCCAAATATGTCTTCATAAATCTCTATGTCTACCTGAAAACTGGTCTAAACTGGCAAAGAAGGTGTATAGGATGAAAACCAGCCCAAACGAGTTTCCCCGAAGGGAATATTTTTGACATTTCTGCAACATGACCCTCTAGAGAGCTAAAATAGCATGTTCACCTCCCAACAGGCAAATTAAAGACTTTAATGAACTTTAACAACAGTTTTTTGTCTTGTTTTGTTTGTTCACTTTTCCTTGTTTGAATAAACAAAATGTAAAAAGTGTTTTATGATTAAATTTTACATTCCTCATTCAGATCATTTATATACATTTCAAGATAAAAAAATACTACTTTAAAATAGTTTAATAACAACTGCTAAAGCTTGTGAGAATGTCCTTCGGTTGAACATGACTTCAGTAACAAAAGTGAAAGTAGAAAAATTTCACTCATAGTTAAAAAGTCATATTACAAAACAGTTATTGACTTCAATTTCAGTGGACATTTTTCGGGTTTATAAATCATTATGTCTACCTCATTGAAGTCAATAATTGTATACTATTGCCGGGCTATAGTTCACGGACTCTTGACAAGGCTACAAATACACAATTACTCCGTATATAGGCGGTTAGATAATAAAACTAACTACATGTATACATGTGAATCAATTATGGGTTCCTCAGGAGACATCAATAAAAACGTAACAGGTCCGGGCACCATAACAAGTTTTTCCTGAATTATTGCGTTTTTTCAAAACCTATACAGCATTTACTGGGGTCTAGTTGACATTTATATGTCATGGGTTACATGTCTGTGACAATCCTTGCTAAAGAACACACGGAAAGTATAGAAAGTTTCTCATAATATCGTTGTAGGTCAGTTACATGTAGACAAATTCATGATGTCTTATCCGAGTAGATTACAAAATATGAATCAAGTTTTTCCATCCATTTTGGAAGGTGGATCATACAGGTTAACCCTAAACCAGTCAAATATTCAGTACATTCTTTGCTTTAGTGTAATCAATAAAACAAACCGAACTATTTCAATATTTTACTTTCAAAGATAGTTTAGATTCGCTGTAAACAAACGCTGGCGAGTTTACCTTGATTTTGGGCGTGCAGGTAGTCTCAGTTTACAGTTAAGTGAATCTACCACAGATTTATGCATATGCGCGTGTCAGTGAAAAATCATGGTTTACCTATTTATAAGAAAAATAGAATTGCCTTATTACAATGCATCTTTGAAAGTACAATAATTAATGCATTGTATTTTAACCACAGCCCAGAGGCCAGAGCTGTGTGAAAGGTCAAAGATGGATTTGCATATCATGTTACCATTCACTCCCTTTAATTTGATATGCAAGATGACCACTTTCAGAAAAATGGGTCAATGGTGTACGTAAAGGATCGAAATGGTCTATACTTTATTCCCTTCAGTTTGATATGCAACACAACTACACTCTGATTGTTTTTATTTGTGGCTTCAGCCTAACCTGCTTGATCCACTATGGCGATTGGACCTAGGCCTCTAAACTAGAATCCCGTTTAATATGCTTAATGATAAAGTTGAGATATCTAGAACCACCACATGCATGTAGCACTACATCCATGTTTGCTCATGTGTGATAATTCCCAACATCTCACGAATTATCTCACCATGTGTTTCAGTTTTACCTCCCCGGACTCTGGATGAGATCACCAAGGAAGAATTCTCCCATGTGTTAGATGTAAACGTCCTCGGAGCTTTTTTAGTATCCAAGGTAATAAAATCATTGTATTACCATTGAGGGTTGTTTGTTATGTAATGGTTAAATGTATGTTATTGTATGGTTGTGTGTCTGTATGGAAATGTAATAATGAGCTTTACACTGTATGCACGACATATCTAGTTATAGTGAGTAAAAATATGGCTTGTTTTTGCAGATGTTTTGTATCAAGTTTTAACTTCTAAAAAAGCTAATCACATTTTTAGCAATTCATAGTTGCTTATCACAACTCTATTTTGAATTATGAGATAATAAGGAGAGCAGCAAAGAAAACTGTGGTGTGAATCTATAAAGTCATGTATACGGTGTGTTGTGAAAATACTTTAAGAATTGGAGCTATCTAGTGTATCAACAATGAATCACTTGATTGACTTTGGTGTATGTGCACTTGTAGGTCGCACAAATTATATAATTTTTCATAATTACTGTTAAAAGATATTTTAATTGCATTTTGGGTGTTCAGATAAGATGCTACATAGTTAGAGCCCAATTATTAGGAAAAGCCAAAAGGAAAATACAGTCCTGCCGAACAGTTAAATGGCCAAGAGTGTTTGAAATTGTATTATAATTGGGAAAATGTCATCTTTTCAGATGAATCCATACTCTAAGCCTATTTCTTTTGCAAACCTGTTACCATCTGGCGTCTGAAACACGAACAAATTTATCTACATTACATTGATGGATGGGTAAAAAAACCACTGGAGTCGTATTGAGTGGACTATCTCGTAACTTTTAAAGGAGTTATTCAACTTAAGCTTGTTAATGAAACAATCACCAGTGACCTAGGCCTCTAAACTAGAATATAGATAGTTTAGCTCCCATACATTGATCTTTAGAAGCGTCCAAATGTTCATTACAAAGGTACATGTTGTGTGAATCACCACTGCTGATTTTGCAATGCTAGTTTCTCTTCTTAATACCAATTTCACGGCATTCATTCTTAGAAATAAACATCGTTTACCTTGATGTCGTATTCTGCTTTCTTATGTTGCTTACATCATCTTGAAATCTCAACTAGCCAGAAAACTGCTGCTTTCCTGGCATCACACCTGCATGTATCTTATTTTATTTTGCTGTTTATTGTTAAAAAAATTTGATGTCAACTGCAATCTTCATATTTTGCTCTTTGTCATATAATTGGCCCTCGACGCGACAAAAGGGGTCTTTGGGATTTCTGACAAAGTGGGACTCAAAGTCTTCCCAGCTACAGAGACTAGCTAGAAATTGGAATTTTGCTCGTAGTGCTGGCTCAAGTCTAGAAAAAAAACTTTCATATAAGTGAATACAAATGCGCTGACTGTATAGCGTGGATGCAGGCTCCAGGTGAGCTATTGGATCGGTTTTCGTCTGTCATGCATCCGTTGTGCATAAACTTATCCTTTGGACAACAACTCCTTCTGAACCACTAGTCCAACTTTAAAATAATTTAACATGAATATGTCCCATAATGCTCCCTACATACATTGTATAAATGGTTTCGCTCCGCCGAAAATGAGGCCGCAAGAGCTCTAGATAGGAACTGTTTTAAACAACATCTCCGCCTGAACCATTGGTCCAAATTCAAAATAGTTTCACAGAAATATTCCTCATTGTGTCTTCTACCAAAATTGCACAAACAGTTCCACTCCGCTGAAGAAGAGTAGATAAGAAACCTCGTTAAACGACATCTCCTCCTGAACCACAATACTTTCCCAAATATATGTTCCTCATAATGCTCTCCATTATAATATTACGCAACTAGTTCTTCTCAGCTGAACAACTATCTTTAAACGACATCTCCTGAACCACTGGTCCAAATTCAAAATAATTTCATAGTTATATTCCTCAAAATGCCCTCTACCAAAATTGCACAATATATTCCACTCCACCGAACACAATGGTCACCAGAGTTCTAGATAAGAAATTTCTTGAAATAACATATTCTCCCAAACCACTGATTCAAATTCAACGTATTTCACAGAAATGTTCCTCATATTGCCTTCTTCATGCAAATAGGCTTCACTCTGCTGATAAGAATGACCGCCATAGTTGTAGATAGGAAATATCTTTAAACGACATCTCCTGAACCACTGGTCCAAATTCAACATTTTTTTCACAGCAATTTTCCTAGTAGTCCTTTACGAAAATTGCATAACCGTTTCACTCCGCTGAACAAAATGGCCAGCAGAGCTAAAAAAGAAATATGTTTTAATGGCATCTCCTAAACCTCTGGCATAAATCCATAATATTTTCTCACAAATGTTTCCCATAATGTCTTCTTTACTGCCAGAACTAAAAATAGTTTGTTTTTAAACATCATCTCCTCAAGAGGCAGGTATCAGTTGAGCGATCCAGGGCCCCAGGGCCTTCTTGTTATATCACTTTCAACTTTACTTACGACGGCAGAATGTGTATTTCATCTATTGTTTATTCAATTATTTTTGCAGTACGCCATTAAACATCTGCGTTTAACCAAGGGCAATATCATAAATATAGCAAGTATGGCTGGTGTACATGGACAAGAAATGGTCATGGCATATAGTGTATCAAAGGTATTTCTTAGCAAATCTTGTCCTGCTTAACCTTCCTCGAAATATCATGCTTTGTAAAAACAAGCTATATTTGGATGCATTCTGATCAAGAGCCAATCTATGTTTCATTTTCTTAGCTTATAAAATCTGCTTTAAGAAAAGAGATATTTCTCATTCAAACTATTCACAAATATGTTCATCTGTCTTGTATATTAAGAAATACATTCGTGCTGGTAGTGATTTGTTGCTTAATGTACCACTGGCTTGAGATCAGTCGATAAGGTGGATATATCAAGTGCGAAGCGCATTTATTTTAAGTAACTACGACTGACCATATTTGGCAACAAATCACCACCAGTACGAATGTATTTCGATTCTAACACACTAAAAGCTTCAAACTGTAAACAGTTCCTTCTTTTTCTATACGATTTCTAGTTGGAAATACTAGACTTTGGGTTAAAGAAATTCGACTAAATATCATATTTGTGAGATAAGTTTCGAAAGTGAAAATCTCATTTTGAAGGTATAAAAGTGTCATCAAATGAAACTGGCTACTGATCAGAAATAAGGTTGACATAATCACGTTTTCAGCAGATCAGTGATTGATTAAGTACTTATCATTTTAGTCTGCCATAAACCAGCTTCGTAAATCCAAGGGCAATATCATTAATATGGCTAGTATGAACGGTGTACATGGTACTGGTTCCCTCATGGCTTACAGTGTTTCAAAGGTAAATATTACTGTTTGACATCTCATTTACAAATGATACTGGTTCCCAAATGGCTAAATGTGTATCAAAGTTTATTTTTACTGTTAGACATTAGGATTACACATGGTACTGGTTCCCTCATGAGATACTTTGTAGCAAAGGTAAATATAGCGGCTAGACATTACAATTACACGTGGTACTGGTTCCTTGATGAGATACTTTGTAGCAAAGGTAAATATAGCGGCTAGACATTACAATTACACGTGGTACTGGTTCTCTCATGAGATACTTTGTAGTAAAAGTACATAGTACTGAATTCTTCATGACATACTGTGTAGCAAAGGTAAATATAACTGTAAGACATTACAATTACACGTGGTACTGGTTCCCTCATGGCTTACTGCGTATCAAAGGTAAATATATACTATAAGACATTGCAATAAATGATTGTACTGTTTTCCTCGTGGCTTACTGTGTTTCAACGGTAAATATTACTGTTAGACATTACAATTACACATGGCACTGGTTCCCTTATGGCTTACTGTGTAGCAAAGATAAATATTAATGTTAGACATTACAATGACACATGGTACTGGTTCCCTCATAGCTTACTGTGTATCAAAGGTAAATATTACTGTAAGACATTACAGTTACACATGATACTGGTTCTCTCATGGTTAACTGTGTATCAAAGGTAGTTTTACTGTAAGACATTACAATAACACATGGCACTGGTTCCCTCATGGCTTAGTGTGTATCAAAGGTAGATATTACTGCTAGACATTACAATAACACAAGGTACTGGTTACCTCATGGCTAATCGTGTATCAAAATAGATATTACTGCTAGACATTACAATAACACATGGTACTGGTTACCTCATGGCTTACCGTGTATCAAAATAGATATTACTGCTAGACATTACAATAACACATGGTACTGGTTACCTCATGGCTTACTGTGTATCAAAGGTAGATATTGCTGTAAGACATTACAATAACACATGGTACTGGTTACCTCATGGCTTACCGTGTATCAAAATAGATATTACTGCTAGACATTACAATAACACATGGTACTGGTTACCTCATGGCTTACTGTGTATCAAAGGTAGATATTACTGTAAGACATTACAATAACACATGGTACTGGTTACCTCATGGCTTACTGTGTATCAAAATAGATATTACTGCTAGACATTACAATAACACATGGTACTGGTTCCCTCATGGCTAAGTGTGTATCAAAGGTAGATATTACTGCTAGACATTACAATAACACAGGGCACTGGTTCCCTCATGGCTTAGTGTGTATCAAAGGTAGATATTACTGCTAGACATTACAATAACACATGGTACTGGTTCCCTTATGGCTTACTGTGTATCAAAGGTAAATATAACTGTTAGACATTACAGTTACACATGATACTGGTTACCTCATGGTTAACTGTGTATCAAGGTTAGATATTACTGTAAGACATTACAATAACACATGGTACTGGTTACCTCATGGCTTACCATGTATCAAAATAGATATTACTGCTAGACATTACAATAACACATGGTACTGGTTCCCCCATGGCTTTCTGTGTATCAAAGGTGAATATTACTGTTAGACTTTACAATAACACATGATACTGGTTCCCTCGTTGCTAACTGTGTATCAAAGGTAAATTTTACTGTCATCTGAACTAAGTTAATTCTTTGGAATTGGCGATGATCTACAACATTTGAAAACAGCGTGGTCAATTTTGAATCTGAAGATCATGTTTCTCAGAGACAGGTTCAGAACAATCAAGCCCGCTGTCCCAGCAGACTCGAATATTCTTAACCAGTCTGTTGTAGAGTGTTTTTATTTCCAAAATGTTTCCTGTAGCAATACCTTTGTTATTGTTAATGTCACAAATGGAATGTTCCGTAAAGGTTGCTTCAATATAGTCAGATTGGGTCCATTGTACATATGGAGCGGACATGAGTTATACATTCTTACTGATGTTTTGATTCTGTCCTTTTAGGTTATGATCCTGTAATATTTTCCCATCAACCTCAATACAGAAAAAAGATTCTTTCTCTTGCCCTTAGAATGAGTCCATGGGTCTTACTCACCATTAGATATAAAAAAAGCACCATATGTTCTTTCAAATTGTTGAATAAATTCAAGCCCTTTTGTTGCTGTCGAATTAACCACAATTGGTCAAAGGGAGGTAACGAATATTTTCAGCAAAGAAATGACAGGCATATCGTCATTTTGCGCTGAGTAGACTATGCTTTTGCGCAGGCTGGTTTGTGCCTCTGATGTTGGCCTGCCAAAATAAGGTTAAACTAGAAATGGTGTTTATGAAACACTTTGCCCCCAACCATTAGCTTGTCGATTAGGCTTATCTCACCATCATTTTCACAAGGTTATGTTTCATCTTAGCTCACAATCCTCTATCAGCTGACCAAATATGAGGCTACTAGCTGTAATATTTTTTCAAAATATCTTTATTATAAGTTCTCGATGACCAAATTTGCAAAGGTCAATCACTAGAAAAAATATAAAAGGCAATAACTAAAAAAAAATTTTTTTTAAATTTTCACTAGGTTTTCTACTCATTATCCTCAATTAGCTGTCCCAATTTGAGGTCCCGAGTTGTAATAGGTTTTGAGATGTCAAGTTTTCTATTTCTAAATTTTAAAAGGGCAATAACTCTAAAAAAATAAAATAACTTTTTTTTAAATTTTACCAAACTCTACTTGCTGACCAAGTTTGGAACACATAGCTGTAATAGTTTTTGAGATATCTTGATTACAAAAGATCATTATGACCCTTTGAAAGGGGCATAACTCCACAAAGGATGATAATCCAGACTTAAAAAGTATGTATCAATTAATTTTTGATGAGGAATCCATATATGAAATTTTGAAACTGTATTTTAAAAATTTTGAAGGGACGCACGGACTGACGGAAGCATGGACAAGTCCAAAGCAATATGCCCCTTCAACTTTTGCAATGTTGGGGGCATAAAAATTGTACACCTACCAAGATGTAGCAACATGTGGCCTCTCATCTAGGTCAAAACTTAATCAAAATGAGAAGTGCTAACTACTAAATGTTCAATCAATGGGACATAACCATCACGTGAACAACACAATTTTTTATTTGAAAAAAAAAACTACAAAAGAATAAATTGTCTCTATTTACTTCATTATTTCAGTCTGGGCTGATCGGGATGACAAGAAATTTGGCGATAGATGAAGCTAAACATGGTGTCAGAGTCAACTGGTAAATTTAAACAATTTTATTTGTACATAAAAACCTTTTTACGGCTATTGCATTGGCTGTTGTCCTTTTCGATTCTATCTCAATGATGTAGTCAGAGAGCCAGCAATACTTTTAATCAAGTGGCGGAGGCCAAAAGGTTTGAAGGTGTGTTCTTATGTAAAAAAGTATACTGAATTCCAAAATCAAACTCTTAAAAAAATCGGCTGGTACACAAAAATGCTATGCGCAACAGTTTACCCCGGGGGTAGGTAATTTCTCAAATAAGCACTGAAATGGGGTACCCTATACCACATAATCTAATTTCACCTACCTTGCATCCCGAGGAAAATTTTGCATTGGTGCCAAATTGTTTCTTGGGACCCCATAAATGAGAAAACAATGTTTCTGAAAAATAAACACATTTGGGCAATGCGAAATTGCATGGCTACCATGGCAACCCTTAATGCAATTCTTACGGATAGGGGTGTACATACAAGTTCAATCATATCTTAGCTGATACTTATCATATACAACTAATCTTGGTACTAAATTAAAGGTTAGGCATATGCCTTTCATCCGATGACCTGAGATGCAAATTACCTAATTTGCATAATCATGAATATTCATGAAAACCTTCAAAAATAAGGGGAAAATCGTAAAAAAACACACACACCATAAATAACCGATTCCAGCCCCAAACTATCATCAAACCACTATTGTTGCATGTTTTATATAATCATTGGTACAATTTGAGAAATACTTTCATCTTCTGGTCCTATTTGGAAATTATCACATTTGCATATTCATGAATATTAATGAAAACTTAATAAATGAAGGCAAAACCATTGCATAAACTGGAACCCCAAGGAGTAATTAGACCTAGATCTACATTGAACTCCTAGGAGCATTTTCTTATTCATGTCAATGGTTCAATGAGGTCAATTAAAGGCAAAACATTATGTTCCTCAATTATAAATAGATTTGTTAATGTGAAATTGCATTGTTTCCATGGAAACCCATTATGTGATTTTAAATTACTGGGAGCGTACATACAAAAAATATTCATATCTCAACAGCAACACATCATGAAATAGTACTTCTGGTATCAACTTAATCTGCAGATATAGCACTTTTATGTGATGTTTGGATATGCAAATTGTTTATTTTGAATATTCATGAAATGAAAACATTAGAAATGAATAAAAAAAAAAGTGAAGAAAAATAAAGGGGCAATACTTACAAAATTAATAGTATTTCTCTTGATCATTGCCCTAGAGTACCAAACATGATATCACAGTAATACTAAAATATAGTAATTGTATCTTACAGGCAGATATAAAAGAATCTAATTTGTTTAATCATAAATTTTTAATGGAAACATTAGAAAAGAATGAAAAATCGTGGAAAAGTTAAGAATGGCATACTTACATTTTTGCTCATATCTCACTTAATAAATGCCCTAGAGTACAAAACTTATTACCAAAGTAATGCTAAGAAATAGCACTCCTATCTTATGGACACATATGAAAACAAATTTATATGAATACTAATTAATCTTTCCGAAATCATTATGAATAAGTGAAAAATTGCGGAAAAATCAAGCCCATATACTTACAAAGTTATATTTATCTTTGTTTATAATTGCCCTAGAGTACTCAACTTGATATCAGAGTAATGCTATGACATGGTGCCTTTACCTTATGGGCAGATATGGAAAGAATCTAATTTGTATATCCATGAATTTTGATAAAAACATTTGAAAAGAATGAAAAATCACAGAAAAATGATGGGGGCTTACTTACAAAAGTGCTCATATCTCAGTTGGTATTAGTCTTTGGCTTCTAAACTTGGGACCAATTGTGCTACTGTAAAGCAATCAACAAAAAAGAATTTAGCAATTTTATATGTATGTGTTTTTCAGTTTGCCATAATTTTTCATTCTTTTCTAAAGTTTTCATTATAATTTATGAATATTCAAATAAGTTTTTAATAACAACCCATAAGGTGAGAGTACTATGTCTTAGCATTACTTTGATATTAAATTTGGTACTCTAGGGAAATTATCAAGTGAGATATGAGTAATTTTATGTGTATAATCCCTTGATTTTACGCGATTTTTTCATTTATTTCTAATGTTTTCATTAAAATTCAGGAATAATCAAATTAGAGTTCTTTTGTAACTACCCATAAGGTAAAAGTACTTTATCTAAGCATTAATTTAATATCAAGTTTGGTACAAAAGAGCAATTATCAAGTACGAAATGAGTAATTTTGTAAGGGTTACTCCTTGGTTTTTCAGCGATTTTTTCATTTATTTCTAAGGTTTTAATTAGAGTTCATGAATATTCAAATTAGATTTCTTTTGTTATTACCCATAAGGTATTAGTACTATGCCTTAGCATTACTTTGATATCAAGTTTGGTACTCTAGGGCAATTATCAAGTGAGATATGATTGATTTTGTAAGTACTACCCCTTGATTTTTCTGCGATTTTTCATTTATTTCTAATATTTTTATTAACATTCATGAACATTTAAATGAGATAATTTGCATATCCGACAGTCCTGTAAACGTGCTTTGTCTGCAAAATAACTTGATACTAGAGCTAGTGTTCTAGGATGAGATGTTGCTGAGATGTGAATATTTTTGAAGCTACACTCCCAGTCTTTAAAATTGCATAATGGGTTGCCATTGAAACCATGCCATTTCAAGTAACCAAATGGGTGTATTATTGAAGAATATAGAGTTTTTACTTTAAAGATCCTCATTGAACCATTTGAAATCAATGAACAATGCTCCCATGAATTCAATGTAGGTCTAATTACCCCTTGGGGTTCTAGTTTATGCAATGGCTTTGTCCTGATTCTTAAAGTTTTCATTAATTTTCATGAATATGCAAATTGGATAATTTCCATATAAGACCATAAGATGACAGTATTTGTCAAATTGTATCAATGATGATATAAAAACGTGCAACAATGGTGGTTTGATGATGGTTTGGGGCTGAAATCAGTTAATTATCATGTTTTTTTTTTTAAATAATTTTCCCCTTATTTTTAAAATTTTCATGAATATGCAAATTAGTTAATTTGCATCTCAGGTCATGTGATGAAAGGCATATGTCTATCTTTAATTTGGTACCAGGATTGGTAGTCTATAATAAGAATAAGCTAAGATATGATTGAATTTGTATGTACACCCCTAGCTGTAAGAATTGCACAACAGTGTTGCCATGGCAACCATGCATTTTCACATAGCCCAAATGAGTTTATGTTTAGAAACATTTTTTCTCATTCAGGGGTCCCCAGGAAACAATTTGTCACAAAAATTGTCATGGGTGCGCAGGGTATGTCAAATTAGATTATGTGGTATAGGGTACCCCATTTCGGTGCTAATTTGAGAAATTGCCTACCCGGAGGGGGGGGGGGGTGGTATTCCGTTGCCCATAACACTTTTGTGTACCAGCCGACTTTTTTAAGAGTTTAATTTTTGAAGTCAGCATACTTTTCTACATAAGAACACACCTTCAAACCTTTTGGCCTCAACCACTTGATTAAAAGTATTGCTGGCTCTCAGACTAAAGGTTGTTTCTTTGTCTAGTCTAAGTTGGAAAGTTGCAGAAAGCCAATACCTACATTAATCATGCATGTTTTCAACTTGAAATATTGTCCACGTCCCAACCATACACGAATTAAAACGGATAAAGTTAAGGAGTTGTCCTGTTAAGGCATGAGATATACCTTTGTGAAAAAGTCAAATTTTCAAACTGTGATTTTTGTAATAATTGTTCTAACTATGACTTGACATACATATAAATACAAATAGAATTTGACTTTTTTCACAAATGACTTTTAGGGAGATTTCACGCCTTATCAGGACAACTCCTTTAATCCTCATATCCACTTATCTACTTGTTTTAGCTTACCAGAGTGAGCTATTCTGGACGTTCTTTGTGCGTCAACCCTCGCGCGTAAACTGTTTCTTTTAACAACATCTCCTGAACCGCTGGTCCAAGTTTATAATAATTTCACATGAGTACATACTGGTTGCGCTCTGCCAACCAAAATGGCCGCCAGAGCTAAAATAGAAAATAAGTTTTAAACTTTATCTCCTCCTTAACCACTAGTCCAAAATCATCTCACATAAATGTTTCTCATAATACCCTTACCACAATTATACAAATCATGCCCATGCAGAGGGGGTCCATCTTGACAACTTTTTTTTTAAAATTTAGTTGATGAGAGGGGATCCAAATACTAAAATATGCAGGCCAACATTGGCCCGCCGGCAAAACGCCATTTAAATGGAATTTCGTTGGCGTGTCGATGATGGCCTAACATTGAATGCTGGATTGATAGCCTTGTGCTTTTTTCAGGGGATCTAAACCAGTATTCCTCTGAAACCTTATATTTTTGTGATTTTTCAGGGGGGTCCGGACCCCCCACCTCTGTCCATCCGCACATGCAAATAATTTCGATCCACCAATCTAAATGGTCACCAGAGCTGAAAAAAAGAAATGTCTTAAAACGATATTTCCACCTGAACCACTGGTCCAAATGTAAGATAATTTCACAAGATTTTTCTTCATAACGGCCTCTACCAAAATTGCACAAACTGTTTGGTTTAAACACATGTTATTCATATTAATTTGTACAGCTTGAAATAATAAGATAAGGATAAGAACACACTCTCTCTCTCTCTCTCTCTCTCTCTCTCTCACAGTAAAGTATTTTGCAAAACTAGAAATGCCACCAAATACTTTTTTATACAACCAGGACCAAACTTATAACTCCCACGCACAATGAGAGCAGCAACAAACAATAAATAAACAACAACATAATAAAGGCCTTGGAATGGAAAACACGCGTGCCTATTGGGTGGCTTAAATATATTTTACTTTCTAAATAGTAGTCATAGATTCTGTTAATATTAAACACAACATTGTTTAGCTTGCACGGAGTCTCTCTAACTTAAGCAATATATCATCACAAGGACATATCAATTCAGATTTCGCCCACTGTGCTGAAACAAAAAAATATCTTAACCCATAGACAGCCCTTCTCGCAGCATAGTGGTTCCAGCTAAAGGCACTCATCACCAACCTACCAATGTCAGGGTCATCCTTCAGTCTGACGCTGTTCTCTAGGCTAGTGTCTTTAATTGATAACACGTTAACCAGGCAAGGCTTCGAGAAAGCTTGTTAAATCGCGAGGCTTGACGATATCAAAGGACGTAAACCTGGTATTCTATTTTATCAGTTCACACATTGGTTCACTCTTCATACTAGCGATTATGACGTAATTATCGAGTTTTATGTTGATTCAGCGCCAGTGGCCACGTCATTCAAAAAGTGCAGCGTCACCATGACCTGATAAAGACACATGCCATGAGATAGCCAACATTTATCAGGTCCACGTGCAACAATGCAGGAAATATGAGATGCGAGGTAACTGATTAATACTGATATCATCCTGCTGGTCATATAGTTACTGGGGATTTGAAAATCATTTTTGATTCTAGCATTCGGTCTTTTATAGCTTAAGGACCTAAATACAGTCACATTTATTGGATAAACCTCACAAATTCAGGCCAAAAAACAATGATTGTTTACAAGAATTTAGTTATTGCTGGTGCAAAAGAAAACACATTAAGTATTATGCTTTTAATACGTAGAAATATAATAAAACATTATTGATAAAATAGATGCATTTTATAGTAACAAATAAGGTATTTTGTGCCTTAACATATAATTTTATTTGGGAATTTGGAGATCCGTGTCCGTAGTCTCATAGGAATATTGTATTAAAGTCTGCTGATAAGGCTTTCACCAATGCTTTGGTCCATTGAATATTACAAAAAAATCAAAGAGGGGTTCGTGCTATGAACTGTATGGCAGATTTTGGCTGGTTGTAAAAGTAAGAAAGAGGGCAAAGATCAGGAATCGATACAATAAAGCACCACACCTGACTCAGGATACCAATGGGAAAGTGAAAACTTCAAAATTAGACATCACAAACGAGCGCCAAGAGGTCAGCCCTTTCCCAGCAGATAACAAAGTATATTTGACCTTGACCTATGGCTACAAAGTCATATGTATATGCTGAGATACTTGCTGTAATCTACACACGATATGTTATTGTTGTGCCTAATATGAACACAATTGGTAAAAAAAAAAAAGGAATCTGGGTTAGGAGCCATAGACAGATTTCAAGTAAACTGATCTTGACCTTTGACTTCAACTTTTTAAACAAAAGGTGTGGATAAAACAAAACTGTGAGATAAAAACAACAACGACAACAACATTCTTTTCACCACCCTAAACAGACACCACAGGGTTTGGTGGCTGTTAAATATATGACATAGACTGCATGTTTTGAGGTCAACCCAATCACGGTTGGCAACTTTGCTTTTCCTCTTTTATTGCACGCCAGTGAGTCAGACTTCAGACTCTATGACCGTTCCGACTTAAATACTTATCTATTGATGAGATGGTAGGGGCCTTATGCTTTGCCTGTTTGTCGAGCCCACCCAGGTTTACCTGTTGGATTTCTTTTGCTCCGGTGTTCAGTTTTATTTACTATTGAGTCCTTATCTTTGCTTTATCTCCTTTTATACCTTGATGTATATGTTCAAGGAGATGATGCATTGATAAGTGAGGGGTCTTTCATGCTAACCATATCTAACAATATCTATGTGTCTTGATCCTCATCTGAATTAAGGGTGAGACCGGCGCCGTGAAATCGATTTAAGCCCTCCAGTAAAATATTTTACAGACCATTCCAAGGCGGTACTGCTTTTGTGGATCTTTTATGTTTTTTTCTGTCTTGTGTTTGTTATGCCTTTGTGCGCGTCTGTTTATTTGTGTTGTGTGGTCACACGCTGAGAAAATGCTGACCTCTTGGCTCTCGTTTGAGTTGTCTAACTGTGAGTTTGTTCACTTTCTCATTGGTATCCTGGGTCAGGTGTGGTACTTGATTGTATCGATTTCTGATCTTTGCACCCTTACTAACTTTATTGTTAAACGGAAAGGTAAAACTCTATTGTGCTCCATCATAAATTCAGGCGGGCCTTAATAAATTAAGACCTAAAGGTTTTCTAACATCTAGAATGTCTATATATGCTTTCTCAGCTCTCTATTCTAATTAACCACATAATCTAAGTTTGGGTCTAACGTTTTATTACGTTTGTTTCCAAAATGTATAGACAAGTTGTAGTAATTCCAATTAATAGTGTTGTGCTACTCATGTTGTTGACGTTTTTGTTTTAACTTGTGATTAGAAGGACTTCATGTTGTCTCTTTATGCCACATACATGTAACTAGCGGATCTTATCAAAAGCAAATTTGTATGACCAGGATCTTTCACTATCACAGGCCACAGACCCACCCATGTCATCATGAGGAAGAGCCACACAGAATACAGACACCCACACTACACTAAACCTTAGACGTGGATGGTAAGCCCATGCCTCTGTCAAACGAAATGTTGGAAACCCTAATTTTAATGATCAATTCAAGAAGATAGTAAAACGTTATATAAGGGTTGGATATAACTTGGATATCATGCGACAGTCCGCATGCCTAGTTTTAAACCCAATCACGGTTTTTAGCTATGGTTTCCTCTTTAATTGCACGACGGTGGGTCAGGCCTCAGACTCTATGATGGCTCTGACGTAAAGCTTTAATCGGTGGGTTGGTGCCTGATGCTTATCTGTAGTTGGGCCCTCCGTGGCTCAACTTGAGGTTTGCTTTAGCTCTGACTATCTGCGAGTCATGAGCCCTTTTCTTTGTTTCATCATGGTGTGTTAATTATACCCCCGGTACGAAGTATTTAGGGGGTATATAGTTTTTGCCTTTTCTGTAATTATGTTTGTTTGTCTGTTTGTCTGTTTGTCTGTAAACTTTTTTTTTCGTCAAAGATTTCTTAGCAACTACTCAGGTTAGGATTCTGAAATTTGGTACAAGGCTTGATAGTGATGAGTTGTATTGTGTAACAAAAGAACAGCCACATATTGATTATCAGTCCCTTTAATTGTTCATTTTTCTTTCTCTCTCCAATGGAAAAAGATTTCGTCAAAGATTTCTCAGTAACTACTTGGGTTAGGATTCTGAAATTTGGTACAAAGCTTGATAGTGATGAGTTGTGTTGTGTAATAAAAGAACAGCCACATATTGCTTATCAGTCCCTTTATTTGTTCATTTTTCTTTCTCTCCAATGGAAATTTCTGTTAGATTTCTCAGCTCCTATTGGAGCCAGTGTTTTCAAATTTTGTTTACATCTTCAGGATGGCAAAGTGTACTGTGTAGATGGAAATCAAGATGCTAATCCTCATTTTGCCTTCTTTTTTCAAATTTTCATTTTATCCTTCTTTCTCTCTTATATAATACATATGGATATTTATTCTGTCAAAGATTTCTCAGCAACAACTTGAGTTAGGACTCTGAAATTTGGTACAGAGCTTGATAGTGATGAGTTGTATTGTGTAACAATAGAACAGCCACATATTGCTTATCAGTCCTTTTATTTGTTCATTTTTATTTCTCTCCAATTGAAATTTCTGTCACAGATTTCTCAGCTCCTATTGGAGCCATTGTTTTCAAATTTTGTGTACACCTTCAGGAAGGCAAAGTGTACTGTGTAAATGGAAATTAAGATGCTAATCCTTATTTTGCCTTCTTTTACAAATTTTCATTTTTTCCTTCTTTCACTTATATAATACATATAGACACTTTTTCTGTCAAAGATTTCTCAGCAACTACTTGAGTTAGGATTCTGAAATTTGGTACAAAGCTTGATAGTGATTAGTTGTATTGTGTAATAAAAGAACAGCCACATATTGCTTATCAGTCCCTTTATTTATTCATTTTTCTTTCTCTCCAATGAAAATTTCTGTCGCAGATCTCTCGGCTCCTATTGGAGCCAGTGTTTTCAAATTTAGTGTACACCTTCAAGTAGGCTAAGTGTATTGTGTAAATGAAAATAAAGATGCTAAAGCTCATTTTGGCTTCTTTTTCAATTTTTCCTTCTGTCACTCCTATATAACACATATGGACGTTTTTTGTCAGAGTTTTCTCAGCAACTACTTGATTTAGGATTATGAAATTATTTGTGTACTGTCAGGTAGGAGAAGTGTATTATGTAAATGAAAACTAAGGTGCTAATCCTCATTTTGCCTTCTTTTTTCAAATTTTCAATTTTTCCTTCTGTCACTCTTATATAACACCATTTGACATTTTTCATCAAAGTTTTCTCAGAAACTACTTGATTTAGTATTATGAAATCTTTGACAATTTTGTCTTTTCTCTGAAAGTGTCACAACCTCTGATGGCTACCGCTGGGGGTATGTGAGCTTCGCTCACTTCTTGCTATATTTTGATTAGAGTGTTTCTCCATGATGATACATTGCATTAGTTAGATGGCCTCCATGCGAGCTGAACATTTCTTGTACTTCAACAACAGCAGAATCTAGGGCGAAGATTTGGTACCAGTAAAATGCATTTAAGCCCCCCGTAGGCTTAGGCTGCTGTCCGTTCTAAGGTGGTAGTTCTATTGTTGTTGACTTTTTGTTTATTGTAACTCCCATTGTGGGAGTCTGTATTAGTTCTGTTTTGTTTTACGTTACTTTATGTCCATTCTAGTATTGCAATCATCTTGATGGGGAAGAGAAAGCTGGTTGCTTTGCTTAATTTGTCTTCCTGGTGTCTCGTGATGGTTGAGCGGCTCTTCCTGGGTGCCACTGGGTTGTCTGCAGTTTGTGATTGTGGTATTTCCTGATCATACTCACTTACTATTTTTGTCCAGGGGTTTCCAGTCTACAAGGGATCAATTAATCAACATGTACTACTGTCCTGCCAGCCAAGAGTGACAGAGATGACATGTTTTGTTTACAAAGTTATCAAAGACTTGCAATCGATAAATTACTTGTGTATTAATCCTATCCGCAGGCTAGGATTAATACACGAGTGTTCTATCGATTCGCGCTAGCTCAAGTGGTGTGTACAAGTTAATGTTTGATTTTGTAATTGTAAACAAAATATTACGTCACTGACACTCTTGGTTGGCACGACAATATATCTCTGTTTATTCTTGGCAGCGTTTCACCTGCTGGTGTCAACACTCCATTTTTCCAGTCAGCGCTTGACAAGTTTCCAAATAGTCAAAAGTTTAAAGACTATTATGCCAAACACTCACAGGTTTGTATATTCATAGTACTTTCCTTATAATGCAAGAAAACATACACGAGGTGTGATCAAAAAGTTCTTGGTCAGATATACTTCGGTGAGGTTCACTAAATTGAAATCTTTGTCAGTCGGTCATTTGGTCTAATTACAGGACATTGGGAGTGTGAAAAACATGCGGTCATGCTTGGTTGCTTATGTAAAGCACTTTAAATAGAGGAGGGTGCGCCGCATTTGCAAAATGAAGAAATTTGAAATCAGAGCAGTAATCAAGTACTTCGAACCCACAACCCCTCGATCTCATGTCAAGCACTCTAGCAATGAGCAATCATGCTCCTCATGAAAGTGAATAAGGCATGTACATGTATTTCATTTGAATTGTCTGCTGGCAGACCATTCATATGGAATAGCTATCCTTATTCTCCTACAAATTCAAGAGAGATGTCACTATATTGCAATATGCAACAGTCATGATCGGCGCAACAAGGGTTAAAGCTTGTACTGGTGAACCGGGATCTAGTCTGGCAGAATTTGAGCGAATTTTAGGAGGACCTGGAACTTGATTTTAAACTTTTTTTCTTTGTTGATTCTGGTAGTGCATATATTGTCCTTGAAAAATCCGAGAGATGCCACTCTGGCACCATTGAGCATTTCGATATATCCAAGAAGGCGTCCAAGATGGAGGCCAATTATAAGTTAAAACATTGTATGATATGGAAAGATGTCTCAGACCCATTTTTCCTTAAATTGTTAGCTATGAGGTTGAAATATAGTTAAAGACACTTAGTTTATGACAGAAATATAAAAATAAAATAAGAATTTAGACAAAATGGCCGCCAAAATGGCATTTTATTACAAGAATGTAAGAAAATTCTCCCTGAGACCTGCAAACTCCAGGGATTCACTTGCAAAATGCCAATTTTAATGATTCTTGCGTTACAAACATCATCCGTGTAACATCCCAGTGATGCAGCTAATGCATCACTCAGAATTTGATAAATTAAAGATGGCGTCCAGGATGGTAGCTGATAAGTTTTACAAACCCGTGGGAGCCGCGCCTAGCCTGTAAGCACGTCTGGTGGATTTGTAACATACCAGATTTCTTGCCTGATGGAGAAGCACTTTGCCTGATGGAGAAGCATGCATGTCTGATAGAGTTGCACTGTACAAACAGGTATATCTGAGAGTGGCACCGGATCAGCAAACATGTTTGATATAATGGCACCTCTGTAAGGGTAGCACCAGACTTGTAGCCATCCCTCTTCCGTCTGCACTCAACCAGTCAAAATGTCGGTTGAAGTGCAAAACGGACCAGCAGGCGTGGCCTTTAGTGATCTACCACGCATATAGGCATGGCCTATAGTGAGGCACCACACCAGAAGACATGCCACACAGTGAGGCACTGCACCAGAAGGCATGCCCTATAGTGAGACACTACACCAACAGGCATGACTGATAGTGATGTATTTAACCAAAAGGCATGACCTATAATGAAGCACCACACCAGCAGACACAGCTGATAGTGAGACACCTTACCAGCAGACACAGCTGATAATGAGACACCATACCAGCAGGTATAGCAGATAGAGAAGCACAACGCCAGCAGCCATGCAGTATTACGTGACAAAAGGTCAGCAGGCATGCTGATTGAGTGGCCACAGTCCAGCAAGCATCCATCTTGCAGCAGCACTCAACCAGTAGGCATGTATCAACAGCTGTGGTGTTTGTGGTAGTAACACTAGGCCAGCAGGCATATATGTTGCAGCTGCAGCGACATAGCGACTCTCTATACTGCATGTTAGTTGTGTTGGCAATGTAGCAGTCTTGGCTGATAAATTTTCACAGTGTTAGTTGGCATGTATGTTGAAGTTTCACTGAACAGCGGCCATGAAATGCCACCAACTCATCATATCCGACATCCTTAACATCACATGTGTTTAATAATGCGGTACTCAACCAGCACACATGCCGTTTAACGTGACTTGGGGCCAGACGTCATGCGTGTTAGTTAAATCGCACCAGCAATAATGTATGCTACAATTGAACCCAACTAACAGGAATGCTGGGTACTGTTGCACTGGATCAGTGGGCATTGCTGTTCAAGTTACACCCCACCAGTGTGCATGTCTGTTCTACTTTCTCCTGACCAGCTGTCCAGGCATCATTGCTACAGGGTCAGCAGATATATTTACCATTACGTATTGTTTGATTAGGTGGTACTGGACTAGCACACATATCTGAAACCAAGCAGTTATGTCTGTACTAGCAGGCATGTTGCAGTACCCATGTTTTAAACGTTACTTTGAACAAACATGCATGTTTGTTTCAGCTGCACCCGACCACATGGCACGTTGATTCCAATTAAACTTGACCAGTATGCATGTCTGTTAGAGTTGCATCTACCAGCAGATATGTTTGAATCAGTTGCAACTGACTTGCAAGCACATCTGTAGTCGTGTGGCTGAACCAGTAGGTATATATGTTACACTTGTCTCAGATCCGCAGTTCTGTCCATATGCTCGTACCAAACTTACGGGCTGGTTAGCACAATTGCACCAGACTTTCATGCATGTATTTTACAGTTGCGTCTGACTAGCAGCCATGTCTTTATAAGTTGCATACTATCAGCATACATGTCTGTTACAGTTTCATCTTATCAGGATCCATGTATATTACATTTGCACCTGACCATCAGCAATGCCTGTAACAATTGCATCCGGACATTTCCCATGTCTTTAACAGTTGCATCTAAACAACAGTCATATCTGTAAACTTGTGCCTACAAGCATGTTTGTCTGATACACTTGCACCAGATGTTATAGCAGTATCGAACCATTTGTACGACTTGCAACAGTCCAGAGAAGTAGTAATGCGTGTTACTTTGCACGGAGCAAGCAGGCCCGTACCAACCAGCAGTCAAGATTGTAACGAACATCTGCAGCAGGCAGATACCTTACTCAGGAGCTGTTTTTTGTGTTGATACACTACACTCCATAAGTGTTTTTTTTTTTTTTTTTTTTTTTTTTTTTTTTTTTTTTTGTAAATTGTATCCATCCAAGCAGCTGACTATTTCCGCAAAAATAATATATAAGAGAGGTTTGTACTTTGATCAAACATACTGTCACAAAGTTTTTGGTGACATCGTCGGTTCAACATACCCTGTCATTTATCACTTAATTTTTTTGAAGAAATGTTTTTCCAAAGTAGGATTTTTTATGAGAATAATATGATATTATGGTATTATCAGAAATCCGCCAAAAATTCTCTGGAAAGTGCATGGTGCGTCGATTGATGGATACGGTTCTCAGAACAAAGACAAAAACATTACCATTACGAAAAGTAAGAGTCTGTTACTTTTTCCAGCAGTGTATCAAAGAAAAAACTATGTGATTTCCCACCCTGTTATTGCTGCCATCTTGGACGTCATCTTAAATATTTACAACGCTGAAAAACAACAATAACATGCCAGTCAACTTTTCCAAATACAACCGAAAACGATCAGAAAATAGTTACAAACTTCGAATTTGATTTCAGGTTGAATTTTGCCTTAAATGGCGGCCATCTTGGACACCATCTTTAATTTTTCAACCTTGTGAATCAAATCTGTGAATGCTTCATTTTAATCGTTTGTACTATTAGGCCTCTAAACATCGATAAAAAGTCAAAATTGAAATGCTTTATATCGAGTTATTTAGTAAGATAGGTCTTAGGAACCTAACTGAAGACTATCTTGGACGCCATCTTTAAATTTCAATCTTCTGAATCAATACAATGTTTTTATCTGATCGTGTGTATCATTTAGCCTCTGAACCTCCATAAAAAGTTCAAATTAAAGTGTTTTTGTTGAGTATGTCGGTCATATAGGTCTTAGAAGCCTAACTGGCAGCAGTCTTGGACGCCATCTTTAATATTTCAACCTTCTGAATAAAAAAAAAATCCATTTAATTGGTTGTAACATTTAGCCTCTGAAACATCCGTGAAAAGTCAAAAATAAAATGCTTTTGATCGAGTATGTTGGTCATATAAGTCATAGGAGCCTAACTGACGGCCATTTTGGACGCCATCTTGAATATTTCAAAACGCTCAATGATGCCAGAGTGGCATCAGTTGGATTCATCAAGTACAATGCCTCAACAACAAGAATCAACAAAGAAAAAAACTTTAAAATCAAGTTCCAGGTCATTCCGGGTTTCCACTGGACTAATCTATCCTTTTTCGAAAACACTTTACATCCATTTACAAAAACATCTGATCAAGATCCACACAGTTTTCCATTCTTATTGAAAATATATGCGTAATACGTCAACTTCAAGAAAAACCCAATTGCGAACCTCCGAAAAACGAAATTTGTCTTTTTTAACCTTTAAAGGGCCAAGCAAAAAATGCACCTGAAAATGTCGTCTGCTGAAGTCGTCTGCTGCAAATAATTGCCTAACATTACTGATGAATTAAGTATAGAAGCAAACAGCGTGGACCTAGAACAGACTGCTCTTAAAGGAGCAGTCTGATCTGGGTCCACACTGTTTGCCATAGTGGCTTCTTAAACCTTTCAGCAGACGAGAAAAGCAGACGACTCTTGTTGTGATTGGCGCATTAAGGGATAAAAAACATGTTTTGATTATTGTATCAAGCAAAATGGGAGGAAATATTAAGTTGATTCAAAGAAAGTATTACGTGTATTCATCTTCACTTCAGTATATTGGCCGGTTGATAGAACCTGAAGAAGTAGCCAAGACATGTCTCTACCTTGCAACAGACGCCACTTTCTCTACTGGACAAAACATCTTTGTATCTGGAGGAGACGAGCTGGACTATGGCTTCAAACACAATATGGAGTGGTACTTTTAAGGCAGCAGTGAATAATCTGCACGAAGAACTAGCGCTGAAAAAATATGTTAAACATTCTTTTTCAATAAATGGGAACAGTTTTTGTGTACAGTAAACCCTGTCTTAAGCCGCCACTTAAAAAGACCCCAAAATATTGTTTTCAAGACCGATTTTCTCTTAATGTAGGTCCAAAGTATTGCAGAATGCTCCAAGAGAGCGTTCTGCAATACTTTCGACCTTCATTAAGCTACCATTTGTCTTTAAGACCTTTGTTTTGTCTATTTTTAGTGGTCGCTAAATACAGGTTTTACTGTATATGCAGTATGTATGCATGTGAGTGTGTTTGTGCTTAGCAAATAAGAAAGCGATATTACATGTAAACTGTTAAACCATCAAAGTAATATGGAGACGCGACCATGAGGGTCTAGATGGGGTATAATGATTAGTGAATAATGGCCCTTTTTTATAATGAATAGTGAATAATGAGCCAAAACAATAATGAAAAGTGAATAATAAGAGCCTAAAAAATAATGAATAATCCTTTTTTTTAATGAATTGAAGAAAAAGTTAATGAATAGTGAATAATCAGATTTCTTTGCCACCTTTCTAACTTTTAATGAATAATTGGTCTTATTTTAATGAATTACCCAAAATTTTAATGAGATGAATAATGGGCTAAATTTTTAAAGAATAGTGAATACCAGACCCCCCCCCCATCCAGACCCTCGACCATGACGTAAAGGCTAAACAAACAGACTGTAGAAGAAGGGGATCGACTTTGCAATGCCTGGCTTACAAGGGATTAATCCGCCACAGTGCTCCACGGCGACTCCTCAGTATGAATAATACTTATCACTCACATGTACATGTATTCGTTGCAACATGCCATCAACGCGCACGTAAAATTTGTCGTTGAGGCCAGATGACCAGTTTTTGACCCGACCTATTACATTTGTATCTACTTTGATTACCCCGCTGGCTTATTACATGGTTTCCTTCTGGTTATCCACACATTTTAGTCTATGTAGCAAATCAAAGACATGTGATTGCCAACAACGTGACATTTTGACATGAATAGACTCAGACCCTGTGCAGCCTCCTTTTAAACTTAGAAACTCTGTATAATGTTCAGTCAGTAGTTTAATAGTCATAGAATATGCAAGCGACTAGTAAAGGATCTGATCAGACTGTGCACATGCGCAGGCTGGTCTGAGCCTTTGCTGGTTGCACATACCACATTGTTGGAAACTTCATGTCATGGCTAATATGGCAAGTGTTTAAACTATTTGCATTCTCGCAGTCCTGATCTTGATCAAACTGTTTGCAACGACCATCAGCAGTTTGCGAGGAAAGAGTTAAAATATCACTAAATCTAGGACAACCTTTGTTTCAGTACATGAGCAACGGCATGTGATTTCCAACAACGTGGTATTTTGACAAGTGTAAACTCAGACAAGGCTGTGCAGCTTCCCTATAAGCTTAGAGACTCCAAATGCTGTTCGGTCAGTAGCTAAACAGTCATAGAATGTTCAAGTTGCTAGCAAAAACTCTGATCAGATTGCGCGTATGCGCAGGCTGATCCGAGGCTTAGCTGGTCGCACATACCACATTGTTGGAATTCTCATGTCGACAACACTATTTGTGTTACACCGCACCCACAGGTCCCTCTTAAATCTTCTCAAAACACCAGGCCCAGACACAGACCCCAGAACGGACCTCAAACAGGCACTGGACACTCTAGTCTTGGGCGCGCCAAATGGACTGACGACACAAGACCCTTCATTGTTCACAGGAAGTCGATGAGGGCTCAGACCCTAACTATGATAAAAAGCCAGACTGTGTAGCTGTGCACACTAGTTCAAATGGAGATTTTATACCTATACAAAATATCGAAATTTTCATTGGTCCATTTTCTAATTTAGCTCTATGTCTTCATGAAAACTGGTCTAAACTGGTCAATAAGTTGATATATTACCCTCTGGAGAGCTAAAAATAGCATGTCATTTTGTCTTTTGACATGGGTCCGGTATCACCTTAAGGTTGAAACTTCGGTTTATGATAGAGCTGCACTGCATTGTAAGTATTTTTAGCCCCATCCCTGCTTTGGGCGGGACCGTGTGGTGGTTTACATTTTACAAACGATGCAACGGCACCTTAAGAAACAATTTGATGAGATTGTAAACTCAGAGTCAACCAAATGTAGGACAAGCTTTTAACAGTGACCCGAAGTTTTGAAGTGTGGCAAAAGTGAGACAGTATGTGCTGGGATATGCGATTGTGCTACGATTCTAGTTCACTTTGTGTTTGTTTTTGTTTTTTTCATATACTTATGAAACTTCATGATAAAACATGCCGGGTTTTACAGATACTAATGAGTATTATGTTATATGAACTTACATTACCTACCGTTGCCTGTAGTCAGGGCCCTTAGGGACAAAAACTAGGTCCTGTGCAAATTGTGTGTCGATTTATGGTGACCTATATCAAAATCTTCAATGAAGTCTTATCTTTAATTTAAAGGTGGTCACCCATCTCAAACCCGCGTCTGAGGCTAGTTATGACGTCATCAATAAGGCGACCATAAATAGAAACTGCTCGTTAATAAAAGCTATGTTTTGTATTGGTATAGTCGTATTAAACCAACACGTTTTTAACATGATATCATTTATTTTAGTCACATGATGGTTAAGTCAAGGTTTTATGTGACTTTGATAATAAATTATTTCTCTATATCTATATTTTGCATGTAAAATGGCATATATTTCCCATAAATTCCCAGTTTATCAGTAGACCAGAAAAGGTGTGTATATTTATGATAACCAAAACACATAACTGGGTCTGTTCTCCGTAAAACTTAAGCTTATGGTGTTCATTAGAATCGCCTGGTTGAGAAATAGTAAAAAATATCCCATAATTATCATCAAATATGCAGCTTAACTGTCCTACTGTTGGTATTTGCGCTATCAACAGAACGAGCAATACATTGATTCGTGATAATTCATATCAAGACAATACTAGTATGAATCAATTTTTTTCATAACAAATTTTATCCTGCATTGATGCATCTTTATTCCCCTGTTTGTATCACATGCATAGATCTTAAGGTGTTGGGATCCGGACCCACCCTCCATTTTCCAGGATGTTGGTTTTGAAATGTTTAACATTGTCCGGCCCACCTATAGACTGATGACTGATAATGTTTTTGCTACCCATTAGGGAATTTAGCAAACTTATCCTATTTTTTGAGAAAATTTTAAGAGATTGTTGCACTCTCTGTACTCCTGGGAGTTAGTCTCTGACAGCCTGTTATATTTGTTACCATAGGCCTATTAAATTAAGAAAAAGAAAGAAAATTAAAAGTTTTAGCTACGGAAAAAAGGCTCCGTAAGAAATCTTTGTGATCACCTGTTGGGAAAGGGCTGACCTCTTGGCTCTCGTTTGTGGTGTCTAACTATGAGTGTGTAACTTTCCCATTGGTATCCTGGGTTGGGTGTGGTACTTGATTGTATCGACTCCTGATCTTTGCACCCTTACTTACTTTCAAACTGTCTTAATGATTTTAATTACTCATATAGTCTGCATGCTGACTACACGCTATTGGGGACAATTACATCTTCTACTGTGTTATTTGTGTTACTTTAATTATATTACCAATTAAAATTGAAAGCTGTGACCAATATCATTTACTTTTATAGCTGTTCTGTGCTTTTTCCAAAGTGTTTTGATTATTTTGTACTAACATATTCATTTGGCTTAGAGGAAACCCAAAGTAAGTAAAGGTGCAAAGATCAGGAATCGATACAATCAAGTACCACACCTGACCCAGGATACCAATGAGAAAGTGACAAACTCACAGTTAGACACCACAAACGAGAGCCAAGTGATCAGCCCTTTCCCAGCAGATGACCACAAAGCACATATAAACAGACGCGCACAAAGACATAGCAAACATAAAAGATCCACAAAAGAAGTACCGCCTTGGAACGGTCAGTAAAACATTTTACTGGAGGGCTTATACTGGATTAACGGCGCCAACCTCACCCTTAATTCAGATGTGGATCAAGACACGTAGATATTTGGTTTGCATGAAAGACCCCAAACTTACCAATGCATCATCTCCTAAAACATATAATGTATCAAGATATAACAAGGTGATAAAGCAAAGGTAAGGACTCAAAAGTAAATAAAATTGAATACCGGAGCAAAAGAAATCAAACAGGTAAACCCCGGTGGGCCCGACAAACTGCGAAAGCATCAGGCCCCTACCATCTCATCAATAGATAAGTCTTTAAGTCGGAACCATCATAGAGTCTGAAGTCCGACCCACCGGCGTGCAATTAAAGAGGAAAGCAAAGTTTCCAACCGTGATTGAGTTGACTACCAAGCATGCAGTTTGTTGCAAAACATTAATGTTATAGCCAATTTTTTTTATAATGGGAAATTATTTTAATGAACTGCGCTGAAAAATTAAAGTGCAATTAAAGAGGAAGGCAAAGTTTCCAACCGTGATTGAGTTGACTACCAAGCTTGCAGTTTGTTGCAAAACATTAATGTTATAGCCAATCTTTTTTATAATGGGAAATTATTTTAATGAACTGCGCTGAAAAATTAAAGTGCAATTAAAGAGGAAGGCAAAGTTTCCAACCGTGATTGAGTTGACTGCCAAGCTTGCAGTTTGTTGCAAAACATTAATGTTATAGCCAATTTTTTTATAATGGGAAATTATTTTAATGAACTGCGCTGAAAAATTATTAGAGCCAACAATCGTCTTCAATTTATACACCAAAGTCTGCATTTCTCCTTTAAATATATTGTCTTATATGAGTAATCAATTAACCCATACACCCAGTTTTAAGGAACCGAATCTAGTAGGTGTTATTTAAGTAAAGATATATGAACCAGTGCATGAGATTTCCAACAATGTGGTATGTGCGACCAGCAAAGCCTCAGATCAGCCTGCGCATATGCGCAGTCTGATAAGAGCCTTTGCTAGTCGCTTGAATATTTTGTGAGTGTGAAGCTATTGGCTGAACATCATTTGGAGTTTCTAATCCTAAAAGGAGGCCGCACAGGCTCGTCTGAGTCTATACTTGTCAAAATACCACATTGTTGGAAATCACATGACGCGGCTCATATGAAAACATTTCCTGCTGATCGATATCTTGCATATTTTGGAATGTTTTTTTAACGTTTAGCCAGCAAAATTCTTTTTTTTCTAAAAATGCTGTCTGCATTTCTAGTCTGCTGCATACATTCAAATGCACTTCAGACTAGACCTTCTCAAGGATATTTGTTTCACAGAAGACAATGTTATTGAGGAGCAGTCTGACCTTGGTCCATATTGTTTGCAATATAAGCTATATAAGAACATCAATAGACTAGGAAAGCAGACGAAAAGCGGCTAAATAACGGTTCATTCGTAGGCATACTTTAAAAATGTGTGACATTGACCTTTAACTCCAAGGTCATATCGATGATGTAAATAGCATATTGTTATTACACACTAATGGAGGAATTTGCATTACCAACCCCACGGCGTTAGACAGAGTTATCAACATTCCATAAGAAATCATTGTGTCTTATTTAAATATCCGCCATCAAAAGTACCTGTTACAGATTGTATTATATGTAACCTTGACATATGACCCAATGTCACATTAATGATATGAAAAGCTTTAACTTGTTTAAATTGCCGATTCAAAATAATGTTCCCACTGTTCATGAATGCTATTAGCCGTTTAACTAGAGGCGAGTTCAATAATGCGAGTGCTTGCAAGCGCTCGTTGTACTGATGCCAGGCTTTACACATTACGAATAAAGATAGGTACCAATCAACGAGCGCTCGGCGGGCACTCGCATTGTTGAACTCGCCTCAGTTGTCAATTCAGTTGACGATTCGAATAAAATCCAAATGACAACTGAAATGTCTGCTCATTCGTGAAAGTATTGGTTACTGGATTCCAACTGCAAGAAAATCAATTGTCGCTGTCATTTGTGTACAATGAATATTTCTCGTGGAGACAACTACCGTTTTGACGGGAATAGCGGTCCGCAATATGAATATTTTCAATCTTTTTTTTAATTTCACTAAAAAGGACATGTCTCCTTATTGATTGGTTTACCCTATTCTTATCAATAAATTGATTTGCTATTCTGTTAGAAGCGATTTATTCAGGCTGTGTAACGTTAATCGATGAAGCGTACGCGTAAGCTTCATTTGCTGCTTAAACCACATGAGCTTGAAGTTCGGTACTTCGTAATGACATCGTGAGCTTTTGGTTTTGAGGCTATATAACAGATATGAGGACCAAACTTCAAGCTCCTGTGCTTAAACGTGCTTTAGAGGCTGCGAAGAAAGACGATTCTCGTGGAATTTTAAAACGTATTGTCCCAGAAAATCGAGTCAGCCGTCTACTGCAGCTATAAACATGCATTTACTTCGTGCCGCATGAAGGCTGCTGTGGCGTTCTATAGTATTGACTTAGACTATAAAATTGCATAATTCATAAGTATGCCTATGTATACAGCTCATGGATATATTTGAACAGTGGTTGGTGTACACTTTTTAAATCCACAGTTTCGCTATTCACTTTCTTTGTTATAAATGTAATAGCCTATTAAGCAATATAAACAATTTAAGCAACAGCGGAACCGAGTTGTATTGAAAGCAGAATATAATTTCAGTCAAGGGAAAACAAGCATTAAATTTACATGCATGTTACGTTTTTTTTTTCTTTTTTTGTCTTGTTTTTTTTTTTTTGTTTTGTTTAGTATAGATTACTCAAACTTTAAATTTTAACTTAACGACGCTCGTAAAAGCTGGGCTCAAGTGAATATATAGATTATGTTAACCACACAGTACGCTTAACATGTAAATATGTATGCAGATATAAAGACAACGCTTTTTATCATATGACGTCGCGTCTGGGAGTGAAATAACACCATGCAATAAAATCGATAAACCACTAGTGGTTTACAGATTTACGGGAAACGTTATGACGTCCATAACAACGTTGCGTACATGATGACAAAATCATAACGTTTTTACGCCAGAAATTAGATTTCAAAGTATTTGTCATATGATAAATAGAATCTAACATTCGTGCTCTTGTATTATTGAATTTATTAAACTCGTTGCGGAAAAGAAATAAAATGCTCGGCAAGCCTCGCATTTTATTTCTTTTCCCCAACTCGTTTAATAAATTCAATAAAACATGAGCACTCATGTAAGATTCTCTATGTTTAGACGCTACAATTTGATTAAAATGCTGTTTGATTTATATATCGGATTTTTCAAGAAAGCATAATTAGAATACTATTACTTTAATTTTGAGAAGATTTCTATGCGTAGTACGCTGAGCAATACATAATAAATCATGGGTGCAGATGAACACATTTGTGAATTCGTATCCATAAATATTAACGTAGACTGGCGCCAGTCCTTAAAACAATTTTTCATCAATTGTCATATCATATACTTGTAGCTAGTCTAACTCTAATGGCTCGGTTTTAAAACAGAGTCATCGATGTTAGACTAGCTACAAGCATATGATATGACATATTGATGAAAATTGTTTTAAGGACTGGAGCTAGTCTAGTATTAACGTTAACATTTGTTTTGGGTGCTCAAAAGAACCGTCTCATTGAGACGGTTCTTTTGAGTATCCACAACAAGTGTTTTGGTTGAGAAATTCGAGGATTAATTTTTAATTACACACTCTTATCTATAGCATACTAATCCCTCTCATCTAGAGATGTGGTTTAACCTGTAATAACACTTCGTTCGTACACATATATATGCAGTAAGTACAGCTTTATTTATTGTGTTTCTTAATTAACATGTATTGTTGTCCGAGTCTTCATGTAAAGATATGCACATGTTGTATTGCGGGTTTTGCATTTGCTGTATTCAACAACACAAATTCTAGTGAAATAAAGTGAAGAAAGCATTTTAACAGCGGAGTCTGTATTGGGGGCGTGATCGATTGCAACTATAACCATTATCTTGCAAAATATACTCAAACAAAAAAGAAACGTCCGATTTTCATGGTACTGTATATTTCGATCCAAATAAGATGTTGCAACGAAATAAACCCAAAATGTTTATCAAACGTCAGACACACACAAATTGGTAATTATTGGATTTGTATCTTCTTATCTTGAAGGGTTATTAAACCTAATGTGCACACAGCTAATTGCATTATCATCAGGAAGTTAAAAATGTTAAAGATCAAAAAGTGACACATTTTACGTTAGATGCCAACCAGAAACGTCCGACGATGAAAAAACATCTAAAAATTCCAAGTCTGCTTATTGAACGATCGAAATTGCAGTTCAAACCTTTATTTACGAAATTAACTGAAATTACCTCCCTTTGAATTAAACAAATAACAATTTAAGAACTTCCAAATCTCCCTGACCTAACATCATTTTGAGACCGTTTTTGCTTTAATTTGTTTTGTTTTTTTATGACAACAATTACACAAAAGAGAAAAAACAAATCTATGGCTGATGTGGGCCATCAAAGGTTCGCTAAATCCGTATTTTATACCCCACCCCATACTGCAAATTCATCAGAGAATTTCCAATAACAATTGTTTTGATGCTGATTAGCCTTAATTAATGTTAAAATGCTTGGGATGACGAACAAAAAATTCAAAGTTGTCCGATTCTGTTTATTATCAAAATGCTGGACCAACAATGAATCATTTTCTGAGTGTTTCACGTACGCTCGTGATAGATCTTTTGTGACGTCAGAGCATGTTACAGATTAATGGCAGTAGCCGTAAAAGCGATGAATACAAATAGCAGCATACCACCTTACTTGCGAGTTGGCTCAATGATGTAAAATGTGCTTGAACAGTTCGGGAATATTACGGACACACAAGGTATTGATGTTGCGGCTTTTGGTTTTAGGGTACTCGTGTTCGCTGATTTGTCAGCTTTTCTACTGATTATCAAACGAATTTCTCTTAAGTGCAAATGTGTCTAAATGATCACAGTTTGTATTGTGAAAATTTGAATAAAATGCGTTCATACATTTGGAACTGGCAGACATAAACGTCAAGCGGACATAACTTTATTGTTTGAGTATACGTTGTTTATAAAGATCACACTCTGTATAAACCGAATGTGTCTCGAAGGTCCATTGAAAAAAGGCTGCCACCTCATTTGATCCAAACTTGCGCCAGCTTATTTTCCAACTACACGTACAACAATTTGAGGCCAACAATTCTGCAATGATAAACATTAACCAATTCCAGTTATTTTGTAAAACTTTGTTTATGGTAGAAATGTTACATGCGCGGATCCAGAAAGTTTTGTAAGACGGGGGTTGATGAGGAGCTATAGGATCCAAACACAACTAAAAGCGGACCATCATCGCCCCGCCAACGAAACGCCATTTGAATGTCGTTTCGCTGGCGAGCCGATGGTGGCCCAACATGGTAGCCCTGTGCTTTTCAGGGGATCCGGACCAGTTTTGCTAAGAAACCCTATATTTTTGTGATTTTTCAGGGGGGGCGGGGGGCTAGACCCCCTTCCCCCCCCCCCCTTCTGGATCCGCTCATATGTTACACACACCAAGATCAGTGACATTTCAGCTGCCAACAAATCGCACATTTTTTACAGTGTGGTTCATCAGAAGGAGGTTAGAATTATGGGTGAAGAACTACCAAAAACGATCGCCGATCTTGAGACACCGTGTTTCTTGGTGGATATAGATGTTGTCAAGAGAAATTGTCAGAAAATGATTGACAGGTGTCAGAAGTTTGGAGTTGAGCTGAGACCTCACATGAAAACACACAAGACCGTGTAAGTGCATTATCATACAAATTGGGCCATTTCACGCGTTGACTTGCAGTGTAACGCATTTACCTGTCTACATGTACCATTCGATTTGGCTGATTTATCAACGTGAACAACGCGTATCATCGTGTATCAACACAATTCCATATTGAAACGTATTGCTGCATAGTCGATCCATATAGGAGTAATAAAATACGTTTAAAAAGGATTTTCATTAAAGCAAAATAAAATAATGAGGTAAGAAATAATAGTGTTTTACGCGCGATGATCATTTCAATATAGATTTTTTTTTTTAAAAAATAGATTGGTTAACGCACTTATACGTCCCAACGCCTTCATGAATATTACATTGTGTTGATATGCGTTGATTTGCGTTTCCGATGCAATTCAAGTCGTACGCGCGTACAGCGCATTGGAAATGCGCACAAAAACGTGTCTTGTACAAATACGCTAGCAGTAGTGGAATGGTGTGTGTGTGCGTGTTTGATCTCTAAACCGACGTCTGCTGAAAACTATAGATGACATTCTTAGGATTACACACACTATTCTATTTCAGAGAAGGTGGGGAGCTTATGACTGGTGGCACCAAGAGGAAAATCACGGTATCCACTATCAAAGAGGCAGAGCTCTACGCTGACAATGGTTTTGACGACATTCTGTTTGCAAGCCCCATTGTTAAAGAAAGAATCAGCAAGTAAGTTATTATCAGATACTAAAACAGATAAAAAAAATCACTATCTATCGAGAAGCCTAATCCGATTAATTATCGATATTGCGATTAAGTATCGATAATATTGAATTATTTATCGATAGTACGATTAAACATAGATAGTACAATGGAAAATATACTAAAATTATGAACCCTAAGACCAAGCACCAGCATACATTACATATATGCGACCTCACACTGTAAATAATTAGTGTAAGTTAACATCAAAAGGGGTGGCAGCTTAGATGCCACCTCTTTTGATGTTAACTTACCCTTAATTTTCTACTAAAAACTTTAGACCAACGTTTCTGTTGTGATAATTGTTAAAATATTTCGACCTGTTATTGTTGTAGTTATTCTCCAGAACAACAAACCGATACACAGAAAATGGCTGAAATCATTTACACTCCCCCCACTCCCCTCAAAAGTGATGTTTTTCTGGACCTATGAAGGTGCAAATTTTGTGCGGATATGTTTTCGTGTTGATCATTTTTTGCAGCGGCATGATATACACATGATATGAAAGACATATGTACATGATGAAAGTAAGGAAGAAGGCAAAGATCAGGAATCGATACAATCAAGAACCACACCTGACCCAGGACACCATATGGGAAAGAGACAAAAATACAAGAAAACATCACATACAAGAGAGCAAAGAGGTTAGCCCTTCCTCAGCAGGTGTCCAAAGGCTGCAATAAACAGACAAGACAGCATGACAGACACGAAACATAAATAACAAAAAGGATCCACAAAAGAAGCACCGCCTTGGAACGGTCATTAACAATAGTTTTACTGGAGGGTTTAAGCTAGTTTCTTGGTACCTCACACGTATACTCTCTTTGTTTTCAGACGAGTGCTAGCACTAGCCAATAAGTTGGATATGTTCCATGTTTTCGTTGAGTCGGAAATAGGTATACAAAGTCTCATAGACACTCCCCTGAATGACGGTAAGAGATGGTCGGCCATTCTGGAAGTGGACTGCGGATATGGTAGAAGTAAGTTTTGTGACTGCTATGTTGACAATTTAATTTCCATATAGTTTCTTTGGCTAACAATCCAGCGTACAGTCTCGGGCAACTATTGGTCTGCTAGCGAAACGCCATTCGTCGGGCAACTACAATGTATCGGTCCGCTAGCGAAACGCCATTCATTGTCCGCCAGAAACGCTATTTGTCGGGAAACTATCGGTCAATGGCGTTATGCCGGCGGACCGATGGGATTGTGGTCCCTTTGAATGGCAGAGCTTTGAGTAAAATGCATACTGCTTAATTATATCATCCTGTTATGATATTTATCTAATGATACTTTATACCTTACCATGCTGGATATGTTTATGAACTACACTCCTTCACAATGTTATCCAATTAATTCACAGGATTCCATTTGATAGCATATTTTTACAAGCAGGGTTGAAAACAGAGGGGATTCTGATTAGCTGCAGACATTTCAGAAGCCAACTAATCTGAATTTACACTGTTTTCAAAACAGGACATATCTTGGTTCAGCACGTTCATCATAAAGTTGATAAATGATACCTGGCATTTAAAAACAACACGTTTCTTAATAGTTTTATGGTAAACTGTATGCGAATAAATGTATGTTCGTTCCAGCAAATATATATTTTTTTCAATATATTGTTGTCAGTTCTGTCAATTTTCTTGTTATTCAATAATCATATTAAGAATAGTCCATGTTTATTAGATTAATGTGTCAGTTGTAGAATGTTCACTCCTAGCGGTTACATTGGCTCCAATTTTCAGCTGGTGTACTTTGGAGCAGTGATAAAGCTATACAGCTGGCGAGGAAAATTGTCGAAGCTGAGAACATAGATTTCCAGGGCATCTACGTTCACTGTGGGAACACGTACACTCACGACAGGGACTTGAAAGAACAGCGACAGTCAGATACCACAGACAGATTGCTGGACCTGAAAAATAGGTAGATTATGCCAGTCCTACTGTCCTGCCAGCCAAGAGTGACAGTGACGTCGTGTTTTGTTTACAATTGTTAAGTAAAACATTAACTTGTACACTCCACTTGAGCTAATACGAATCGATAGAACACTTGTTTTTTAAACATATTCTGCGGATAGGATTAATACACAAGTGATCTTTCGATTATAAAGCCCTGATAATTTTATAAACAAAACATGATGTCACTATCACTCTTTGTTGGCAGGACAGTAGATAGGTATTTTCCTATTTTTCACACACCTCACATTTACACTAAACTTGTCCTTATATTAAGGCATTTAGTTAAGAGTGCGTAACAAATAATAATTTTCTTTTTTATCAACCAAATAATATGTGGGTTCTCAAAAGATATGCTAAAATTCTGCATGCGCATGATACTCATGTATTAAATCCCCATGCTTATGTATTCACTGAATTTCGATTTACATCGATAATTTGTGAATTTGAGCGGTGGAGTCTCTTTCTTAACACGAAACATTAATAAGTATATGTACCAAAATCGCATGTAGGGTTCAAATTATGTCTGCAGAATCCCAAAATGTATCAACTGCTAACTTCGTATGCTGTCCTCCAATAACATATTCTTCCTATTGTGTATTGTCAAGAGCGAATCCAGAAATTTTGGTCGGGTGGGTCCAAGCCCAACAGACAAAAATTCTAACTTTTTTGTATATTTTTAGTCCTCATCTTATTTACAGAGGGGTCCAAAGGCTTAATCCTAGGGAACCTAACGTTTTCCAGGAGGTCCAAGCCTTTCCAGGGAGGTCCTAATAATTATTTCTATAGAAATCTACAGCACACGTGATTTTCCTGGGATGTCAGGACCCCTGTCTCCCTCTCGATCCGCCCTTGATTGTGATCTAAGTGCTTTATATCAATATCTATGCAAGCCACTTTACTTAAACCAAAGATTAATGCTCATTAAACCTAAAAGCGCCAATCACAACAAAGTCGTCTGCTTTTGTCTTCTGCTGAAATGTTTTAGAAGCCTTTCCAACAAACATTGTAGACCCAAATCAGACTGCTCCCTTAGTTAACTTTGTTAAATAATGTTAGTAAAAATTTGCAGCAGACGACAAAAGCAGACGGAGTTTTCAGATTATTTTTTCTGGCGATTTAAGGGTTAAAAAACAACAGTGGACCACGAAAAAAATATGTCTTGTCCACCGCGCTTTAATAATTGTCGACTTCTTGTATATTCTTTGTCACAACAGATTGAACGCTGCTGGTATTGACTGCAAGAACTATGGTTGTGGGTCAACACCCGGCTGCTCTACACCTATAGACAAAATGTCAGCATTAACAGAATTTCATCCTGGCAATTATATATTTTATGGTAAGTCGATTAGGGTAAAATCGGGTAAATTCGGACATCTGGTAAATTCGGACACACGTTTGCAAACAGTGTAAATCCAGATGAGCCGTCTCATCAGGATTTTCACTATTTGTTTAGTTAATTTATTTTTTATTCCAATATTGAAGTATGAAACAAGTAAGGTCGCTATCCGAATTTAGCTGTCTGTCCGAATATACCCGACTTTACCCTAAAGAAGTGGGAAACCCTTTGCGTTTATTTAACAGTTAACAAGTTGGTTTTTTTTGCACAAGTTTCATGTTTTTGTATATTTCACGCTGGTGTAGCAACAAAGTAAAATTAACTCATGTATTTTAATGAGTCAACATAATTATATTGTCAGCTCATTTCTGAAAGAATTGGTTTAAAACAGTATAATGACAAGTATACCATTCACGTTTAGAAAACTAGATATTATGTAATATTCTAGATTCAGTCTAGAAACACAATACACAAAAAGTGATTATTACCAAATAGACAGGCCCAACCCATGAGACACAGAAGACAGACACACACACAACAGCAAGAACACAACTTAAGTAAAGCAACCAGCTACTCTTCCCTCTTCATTGGCAATGTGATGACATAACTAGAAACGATACAAAAAAAAACTACTTCACAAAACATGCACAAAACACAAAACCCCATCCACACAAAATGGGAGCAACAGCTAACAATTAATAACAACCACCATAGAAGGGACATCAACCACGAATTTAAACAATTTTTGAGACCGCATTCTTATACATAGGTCTGCTAAAATGTATGACTTTTTTGAATTGTGAAAAAGACTGATGACACATGTGTCTCTTTTCAGATTATATGCAAGTGATAATTGGCTCGTGTGCGTTTGATGATATTGCTGGTCGAGTAGCTACAACTGTCGTGTCCCACAAACCTGAGACAAACACTATTTGTACAGACGCCGGTTTCTGTGCAATGAGCAGCGATGGAGGAGCGCCGATGGTACCACTACCACTGGGTGTTGCACCAGTACAAGGTCATCCAGAAATCAAGTAGGTAGCTAGAAATACAATCAGATGACGGTAATATGCACGGCCCTTGTCCAACGAATTCTGATAAGGCCAAATAAAAAATACCTGTGTTTAGGGTAACCCGACCCTACCTAGATTTACTGTAGAAACAAACTATCTTTCAGGTTTTCTGGTAAAATATAAGTTTATGCATTTTGAAAGGCGAAATGCCTTTCAAAATGCATAAAATTATATATTTTCCAGAAAAAAAATATAAAAAGCATGAGTGCCTACACTACTTGTAATGTTCAGACCTGTTACCCGAAACACACTTATTTTTTTATTTGGTCTTAGCATTCTGTGCCAGTAATAAAGTATGATGAACCAAGGAATTGGCCTCCTCTAGCAATGATTGTCCTACCGTAGTAAATTAAATTCATGCGCTCTGCTGCACAGATTCATGCGCTGATGCAGAAAGTTTCATCAGTGGGGGTTCAAGTCGAAGTTTTGGTGTTTTTTTAGTTTTTGTTTTAGTCATCAACTTATTTTACAAAGCGGACCACCATAGGCCCGCCAGCGAAACGCCATTTAAATGGCGTTTTGCTTGTGGGTCAATGATGGCCCGACACTGAATGCTTCCTGCGTAGATTTGTGATTTTCCAGGGTGGTCCATACCAGTATTGTTAAGGGTAGCTACAGCTTTGCAATTTTCCAGACGTGCTCCAGACCCCCAGTCGCCCATCTGGATCGGCGCATGAGCTTGTTAATTGTGGATTAGCATGCTGTATTGGGTCTTACTTTACATTAACTATGTTTTTCCGGATTATGGAAAATAAATATTCCACACATAGTTTAAGAGATATGCTTAAAATGGGCAGGGTACCTGTCTTTTTATGTGTTGCCCTTAACTAGCCTCAGACGTTTGCAAGCCTAATGTCTAGATCTTATCCGTTACCATTTGTTTGAAAAAAGTTATCAAACTAATCCGAGTAGTTTCTAAGCAAAGCTGCCAGATCCTTTACTGCTCGCATACTAAATAAGTGGCGGATCTTGCTCATGTTTTATTGAATTTATTAAACGAGTTGAGGAAAAGCGATCGAAGGCGAGGCTAGGCGAGGCTTGCCGAGCAATTTATCGCTTTTTCGCAACGAGTTTAAAAAATCTTCAATACAAGAGCATGAATGCTAGAATCTATTTATCATATGCCATTAAGATTACTTCGAAAAAGATTGTGTTATTATTAACCAAACGTTGTTATGGGCGTCATTTCATAACGTTATCAAAATCTGTAAATCGCTATACTGATCGAACATGTTTTTCTATGCATTAACATCTGCTGGACCCCGAGGTTGTGTTGAAACCCGAGCCTGAAAGGCGAGGGTTTTAACGACCCCGAGGGGTATAGCAGATGTTAGTGTATCTGAAAACCATGTTTGGTCGTTATTATTGCATAAAGTCATTACCTCACTTGAAAACTTTAGAAAATGCTTCGAAAAGTTCGTTTTTGTATTACTATAATACCGCGCAAAAGCATGAAGGATTCGTAGGTTTTGAAAAAACCCGTTCCATTGTAAAGACTTACGACATCATAACATGCGTGCTCATGATTTAATTAAACTCGGCAAGCCTCGCCTTCTATCTCTTTTCCTCAACTCGTTAAATAAAATCAATAAAACATGATCACTCATGTAAGATCCTCTATCTCAGACGCGTCGTCATATGATAAATAGAGATTATTTTTATGGGATGGTATATCAAAGAATATACTGTCGCAAATTAATAACGTGTCCAATCAGACATCACGTTGTATTTGCAAGTGCCATTGTCTCCGCCGGGAAGCATCTTTCAAATACTTACCTGTCTGTTTTGAGCATTGTGGGTACACGTGACATTTTTGTTTATCGATAGCGTCATCAAATCATGTGATTCGCCCGATTGGTTGGTTCATACTTGTTATCAATCTGCGTCATCACGTGTCACTGAAGCCAAATTTTTGACCCAAAAATGTTTAAGTGTAGAAATTCTGATCATTGTTTCGCTAAATATTGTAATACCAATCATTGTTATTGTTTACTGGATGTCTCTATAAACGGACTATTTACATTGTATAGCCATTCAGTGCTTGTTACTTTTTAAGTAGTGTTTCGGGTAATGCACACCGCGTATTGACACAAATCCGACTTTTCAGTCGTGATGTGCCTTAGCAGACAGGTCGATTCTTTAGTATCGCGCCTGCGCAAGACAATGTTGCAAGTGCATTAGAATTAGCATTTACTTTAATCAACTAAGTTGGAAATATGTTTATTATGACTTACAACAAGATGAATATGGAACTGTACGTTTATAATTGAATGGTTTGTTTCTTGATGAAAGCCAAAGGGCCAAACGCTTTGATATTTGTACAGATGATGGAAAAAGTATTTTATGTTATTGGGAAGGGCTATGACGTTGAACTTCATGTCATTGTTCATTATAGGGTTGTAGGAATGACACAGGAATTAGGAAAACTGCAAACTGTGAGCGGTGAAAATATTGACTTCCAGAATTATCCACTAGGGTCCAGGCTTTATCTGTATCCATACCACGTAAGTCTATTTAAAGCAAAAAACTTTTATGTATAAAAAGGTAAAACATATAAATGTATAAAAGGTAAAACATATATTTATTAAATTTGCTTTTTTACTCCAATATGCTACAATGAATCCATTTTATATCTCGATTGGCAACCGCGACTCTTAAAGATGATGGATTGAGAGTTAAACTCTTATACTGCCAATATTTTCATTTTTTATTTGATTATGGGAGAGAGGATACAATTTACACAATAAGAGGGCCATCATCGGCCCGCCAGCTAACGCCATTAAAATGGCGTGTCGCTGGCGTGCCGATCATAGCCCAACACTGACTGCTGGCTTGTAAGCTTTGTGTTTTTACAGGGGATCCGGACCAATATTGCCGAGAAACCCTATATTTTTGTGATTTTTGAGGGGGGGTCCGGACCCCCTGTCCCCTCTGAATCTGCACATGTTTTTGTCTTGGAAATGGTATCTGCTTCATGATATGGCCTGCAGCATATTTTCAAATACAATCGAGAATATTGCAAACACTATGAACCCTGACCAGACTGTTCCTAAACTATTTTTTATTCCAATAGATGTTGTATATCACTGGTGAAAAAGTTTTTTTTCAGTTTTGCTCGTTTTGAAATATACAATATTTTTAGTTAATATTTTCCAATGTTGGTTTTTGTGCGCAGATGTTTATTGATGCCTTGCAGTCACCTGTTTCGAAAGGGCTGACCTCTTGGCTCTCGTTGTGATGTCTAATTTGTATCCGGGCCAGGTGTTATGCTTGATTGTATCGATTCCTGATCTTTGCCCTGTTTCTTTTATTACAGTCGTGTGCTACTGCTGCTATGCACCGTGTATATTATGTCCACTCTGGTGATAAAATTGTTGGGACTTGGAGACCATGCTCTGGGTGGTAATAGGTGATTCTGAAAACAACTGAGAGTTTGACAGGAAGAATTAAGCTATGTGGTTTAACCCTTCACTCTATAATAACACCTTTTGACACCTTTGAAATACCATATATTTGAAAATATTATGGAAAACGGAGCATGCGCTCATTTGGAGCAAATGCTCCATTTTCTATAATTTTTCAAAAATATTCAAAACTTTACTTAAATTTTTATTGCTTTTTTCAATGTTGTCTAAAAATAGAAAATGATGATCTAAAAATAGCCTATGGAGTAAAGAGTTAAGATGCGGAACAAGTAGAAGGCTTCAAATACCCATTAAACTGGATATGCGTGACAATCAAAAACTGTAGTGAGGGTATTCTGATTCAAAAAGCTTTACAACCAGTATTTTCGTTGCCAATTGTAATGTAAAAAACTTGATATAATGTTTTTAATGCAGTTTCTTAAAAGAACCTTGTTTATGTGTTATGTGAAGACGTAAGATTCACTCAGATAACTTAGTTGAAGAGACTATTTGAATTTAGATTTTGTAAAGCCTGTGTAAAACGGCCACTATAAAATAGACAAAACAAAGATCTTAATGACAAATGGTAGCTTAATGAAGGTCGAAAGTATTTCAGAATGCTCCCATTCTGAAATACTTTTGACCTGCATTAAGCGATAATTGGTCTTTAAAACTATTTTTTTGTCTTTTTGAGAGTGGCCGTTTTACGCAGGTTTTACTGTATAACATTTATCCTTAATAGTAACCCTTTGCATACTACATGTAATAGATTCGTCCTTCTAGTTTGATACAATAAACGTTCAATGACCCATTATACATATATCGAGGGGGCAAATGTTATAATTTCGAAAATTTATTGTATTTCCTTCTCTGAAGATTTTTTTGTCATAACAAAAGTTTGTCTGATTACAGATGCGCGTCGGACTGCAGACCCAGGGGTCGCGAGTTCGATCCCGGCCCGGCCTCATACTTTCATGGAGATTGATCATGAAATAATTTCTATGGTCATTCTCCTTCCTTCCGCTGAATCATTCAAGAAGGGTTGTTGTCAGTTACAAGCCAAAGTGTGTGCACAAATTTCTGGTTAACCACTTGTTCAAGCTTGTGGATAGTTGAACTGACCCCTCCCATGACCATAGCTATTGACTGGACGTAAAGCAACAAAACAAACAAACAAATAGTAAAAGCTTGTTTTGGTTAGTGATTTAACGTATGGTCACTGATAAGACGGTCAGAAGCGGTTAGCCAATATTTCATGCACATACTTTCGCTGTGCATCTATGATTTGATGATTCTACATTGTCTATGTAACTGGTCGGGCTGGTGTGAGTTTTATTTTTATCACACTTTACAAAGGTAGTGTTCACAGAGAGATAGTTTTCAGGTTAGGAAACCACACAGGTTTTTTCCTTTGATACAGTGACTTGATAAAATCAAGGACCGGGCCCCGAGATTATAAAACTTTTTTCATACTCAACTCAACTGAGCACGAAATTTCAACAGCTCATAAAAACTAAAATACCGACTATTTTCTTGCTTTATCGCTCAGATGTTGTATTTATCATGCTAATAAATATTAAAATGCCAACAAATGTTGGCATTTTAACATTTATGAGCAGGATAAATTTCGTGCTCATCAGCAGGTGAATTGAGTAATATGATTCTTTTTATAACCTCGGGGCCTGGTTTATCTGCAGTCTGTGATTGTGGTCTTTCCTGATCATTCTAACTTGCTAGTTTACATGTATTTTATAATGTCTGTAAGGAGCTTTTTTCTCTTTGTTCTGGTACATGTTAGTTTATCTATTACTCAATATCCTAACCCACGTTTATGCTGATCTAATCATGACATACTATTTTCATAAAACATAAAACTTTTGGGAAACACTCTGCCAGAAAATGCCGGGGTACACTGCATGGATGGTCTCACAGGATATTTTGTTCAAAGTAGAAACGTTTTTAGATCAATACCATGCATGCGCGGATCCAGAAAGTTTTGTCAGGGGGGACCAACTTTGACAACGTTTTTTCTAAAGTTTATGAGGAAAGGCAACTATAAAGCGGGCCATCATGGGCCCGCCAGCAAAACGTATGACGTTTCGCTGGCGTGCCGATGATGACCCAACATTGAATGCTGGCTTAGTAGATTTATGACTTTTCAGGGGATCCAGACCAATATTGCTATGAAACACTATATTTTGGGATTTTTCAGGGGTTCCGGACCCCCTGCCCCCCTCTGGATCCTCGCATGATGGTATCAAATGGTTTTTGAATAAATAGAGCTAGAATGTGGTACATAGATCGATGAATACGGCTGTAAGAAAATTTAATTCTTTTATTGAAAACAACAATTGCCTCTGAAAATATATCAGAACAAAAACACATGATTCTATAAACGGGTGTTTCTCATGAAAATCTACAGTAATTTCTTGTAGCATTTTTTCATGTCTACCATTAAACTATTTGTTTAGTATCTGTCCTTGGCATAGCACATTCAAAATAATTCTGCAGATTGTATGTTGTGAAATGTTATTATAAGACATAGTTGACTTTCAGAGTGTTGCCGATAATCAAACGGGACTATTAAATTTAGTTTGTAACAAACTAAACATTTACTCACTCACAGCTGATAAAGTGCTCACTGTGAAAGTGGGAGGCTCAATGTTCAATCCTCACTTAAACTCATGTTGTTTGAGCTCATCGGAGCCAAAGATCATTATTTGTCTATCCATCCATCTGTCGTCAGTAAACGTTTTCTTTGAATGATATCTCCTCCTGAGCTGCTGGTCTAAATCTGAAATAATTTCACATGAATGTTTCCCACGATGCACTTTACCACAATAGCACAAATTGGTTTCGCTCTGCCAAAGAAAATGGCCACTCGAGATATAAATAGAAAATATTCAAACGACACCACTTCCCGAGCCACTGGTCCAAATTTAAAATAATTTTACAGAAATATTTCTCATAACGATCTCTACCAAAATTGCTCAAACCGTTTTGCTGTCCTGACCACCAGCGCTAAAATAAGAATTTACCAAAATCTCGTTTGTTGGCCAATTAATTATAAACAAGGCGGACAACGTGTCTACATCGTCAGATCATGACAAGAATGCCCGCTCATTTTCAAAATTATCGGTTTAAAACTGTATGTGGAGATTTGCACATAGTACCTTCTGTCTAATGAGTGGAAGCATTTACCACAAACCACCTCTACAAGCACCACGCAGCACTTAGAGACGAAAATGTACAGTGGTGGATCCAGAGGGGCTTCAGGGGGTTCGCTTGACCCCCCCCCCCCCCGTTTTTAAATATCCTATGAAAATGAAATAAATGAAATAATTTGGTCTCAGTGAGACCAAATTATTTCATTTTCATGGGGTATTTAAGAACAAGAGGGCCCTTGGGCCCTGGGTCGCTCACCTGAGAATGACTGATCAGTGGAGTCGAACCATTTGTGAACGTTTGATAGAGTGCATCATGAGGAACAATTCAATGAAACTATTTTGAATTTGGGTCAGTGGTTCAGGAGAAGATGTCGTTTAAAAGATTTCTAGTCTGGAGCTCTGGTGGTCCTCCTGTTTGGTGCAGTAGAACCATTTATGCAATTTTGAAAGAAGGCATCATGGAGGATATAATGTGAAGTTATATGAAATTTGGACCAGTGGTTCAAAAGAAGATGTTGTTTAAAGACATTTCTTATCTAGAGCTTTGACAGCCCCTTTGTTCAGCAGACCCAAACCATTTGTGCAATTTTGATAGAAGGTATGATGAGGAACAATTCTGTGAAATTACTTTGAATTTTGACCAGTGGTTCAGGAGGAAATGCTTTTTAAAGGTATTTCTTATCTGGATATCTGGCAGCCCTTTTGTTCAGCGGAGTGTAACCATTTTTGCAATTTTAGTAGAAGGTATCCAGAGGAACAATTCTGTGAAATAGTTTTGAATTTGGGTCAGTGGTTCAGGAGATGTCGTTTAAAAGATTTATCATCTGGAGCTCTGGCTGCCCTCCTGTTTGGTGGAGCAAAACCAATTATGCAATTTTGAAAGAGGGCATCTTCGGGAACATTCATGTGAAGTTAAATGAAATTTGGACCAGTGGTTAAGGAGGAGATGTCATTTAAAGATATTACTTAGCTGGGGCTCTGGTGGCCCTTTTGTTCAACGGAGCGGAGCCATTGTGCAATTTCGGTAGAGGGCATCATGAGGAACAATTCTTCGAAATCATTATGAATTTGGACCAGTGATTCAGGAGGAGATGTCCTTTTAAGATATATCTTATCTGGAGCTCTGGCGGCCCTTTTGTTAAGCGGAGTGGAAACATTTGTGCAAATTTGTTAAAGGGTACCAAGCGGAACAATTCTGTGAAATTATTTTGAATTTAGACCAGTGGTTGAGGAGGAGATGTCATTTAAAATATTTCTTATCTGGAGCTCTGGCAGCCCTCGTGTTCGGTGGAGCAGAACCATTCGTGCAATTTGGAAAGAGGGCATCATGGGGAACATTCATGTTAAGTTAAATGAAATTTGGACCAGTGGTTCAGGAGGAGATGTCCATTTAAGACGTTTCTTATCTGGAGCTCTGGTGGCCCCTTTGTTCAGCGAAGCGAAACCGTTTGTGCAAAATTGGAAGAAGGCATCATGAGGAACAATTCTGTGAAATTATTTTGAATTTGACCAGGGGTTCAGGAGGAAATGCCGTTTAAAGGTATTCCTTATCTGCAGCTTTGGCAGCCCTTTTGTACAGCGGAGCGTGATCATTTGTGCAATTTCGGTAGAGGGTTCCAGAGGAACAATTCTGTGAAATTATTTTGAATTTGGGTCAATGGTTCAGGAGTAGATGTCGTTTAAAAGATTTCTTATCTGGAGCTTTGGCGACCCTCCTGTTTAGTGGAGCGGAACCATTATGCAATTTTGAAAGAGGGTATCATGGGGAATATTCAGTGAAGTTATATGAAATTAGGATCAGTGGTTCAGGAGGAGATGTTGTTTAAACAAAAAGTTTACGGACGGACGGACGCACGCACGACGGACGACGGACAAAGACCGATCACAATACCTAACCTTGAGCCTTCAGCTCAGGTGAGCTAAAAATGAGATAAAATCAGCAAAGCAAACTCACACCCCTTCATACATATAAACCCCTTTTTATAATAATCCTGGATCTGCCCATGGAATACTATATCCTGCCAATTTCGACAACTTACTGCATGTCAACAATACACAACCATAGTCACGTAGATACATCTCTTTGAACTTTGTCAGTACTTGAACCCTTAAAATGCTGAATAGTTGTATGTACTACACTCCTCTCTAATTCTTATCCAGTAAGCATGCAGCATTCTAGTTGTGAGTAATATTTTTAATCAGAGTGAAAAAAATGTAGACCCTGATCAGATGGCTTCGTCAGAAGCCAACTCATCTGGATCTGCAGTGTTTTCAATAATGATTAATCCGGGTCCAGCAGGACAAGGGATGTTTATCCGGAAACTTCCTTACACTTTCTGTCAAAAAAGGACCTTTAAACTATTTGTTAGGTACATTTGTATGAATCCGAAATTATAAACAAACGAGTCATGCTTCGATACAGCAAATAACAATGGAGCCGATCAGACTGCGCGTATGTGCAGGTTTGAAAAAATCCATTAGTGACTAGTATCTACTGAGTACCTTAAGCGGTCACAAGAGACCAGGACCAGTCTAGCACGTGACCAATCCGGTTCAACAGGAAAAAATATAACGACACACTTAAGGTATTTACTATGAACAACCGAGAGAGGATCCTTATATACTTAAAAAATAATGAAACGCAACAGAAGGAAATAAATTTTTTGCGTGCTTAAATAACGATTTGGTGAATTCTCTTTTGAAAATTTCTAATTGAGTATTTATAGCATGTGATGAAATACCAAAACGTCATTTTAACGCTACATTTTACGCTACACGATGAAAACATATGAAAACGTAAAATGTGACGTTAGCGTCAGAATAACGATCAAGAAACCCCGTCTGTTCCATGCTTGGTTATTTGGCGTCCGCTTGACAATGTGCAAATAAAACAAACGTCCAATCATATTCGTATTGCAGTCAAATATTGCGTCAAAACACGCTACGTGAATGGCAAGATACACAATGGTAGTGAATACGCGATAAACGTCACTTAGAGTCGTAGGGTTTGGGTCGATGGTGAATGTACGGGATAATATAAACCTAGAGACATCAACACATGCTTTCTTGGGAAAAACTGACTTTTCAGAAATCGTAGAAATACGCTGGTAAGGTGTTTATATTTACGTTAGTCAAACAAAACACGTCATAATGCAAGTGAAAACATCTGATTACATGCCGAGAGTGAACACTAACCTTGCTTACTGTAACCTAAACTTTGTCATTGGACCATTTTATCATTAGAAAAACACATGAACATAATGGAAACCATTAAAACGTAGGATATCGAATTTCGGCGTCAGAATTGATTTTTTTTTGACGTCTGAAGATCTCCAGTCATAATTCTTGAACAAAACGTCATTGTAATGAATAAATCTCAAGCAGAAAATAAAGTTTACGCGTATCCGCAGTATTCAGAGTTGACGTCAATTACGTTAAGCCGTTTCAGAATCCTACAGAAAGATCGCCATTTTATCATTTCCTTGATCCGCAATCTATGCCAAGACTTTTTAAAACAATAAACCGATGGTTGATTCAAACTTTGCTTTTATTGATCCTGTTTCAGCAGTTTACTACGGGGGTCAGACTGGTTAAGTGCATACCAAAATGATTACGCAAGCGATAATTACGCTGAACCTTCTGTAATTTGATGGACACATACTGCTACAATTGATAAATATCATTTGCACTAAAAACTTGCATCATAGTGTATGCTTGCAATTCCTCGAAGTGTCTGTTGCGTTTCTTTATTCCTTAAGCATGTTAAGTATATATTTAAAGATTCAGTCTCGATTGTTTATAATAAATAAATAGACTTAAATCATTTGAGTAAACAATGTAGGCATGCTCTTCTACTGAATGCATTTGATTGGACAAATACAGGTATTTTTCTTTCATATATCATAATCTAAAAGATTTGTCCTGGACTTTCAGCAGGCATAAATTGATAAATGACTTGTTAGTTTACAAAAAAAAACTCTGTTCTCTATACTATAGACCAGCTGATATAGGGGCCTTGTCGCAAAAAAATAATCTTCGGAGTATCGCAAACCAGTGTGTGTTAAACAACAGAGACTAACTAGAATAGTGATTTTTTGCATGCAGCAGATTTTGCCGTTACACTTTCAAGTGAGTGAATATTAAACAAAGGCATTGATTAGATTTAGCAGATGCGCAGGCTGGTCTGTGCCTTTCTTGCTTGTCTGCAACAAAAATAAGTTTCTCGCGACAAAGAAACATATGTTATTGTGATATTAGCTTGATACACTGAGAAATCCGTGATAGCTTTCAAAGAATCGCGGGATACAATATATGTATACAATATATGTACCTTTGGCCCACCAGACTCTTACTTTCTTTTTGCCGACAGCGAAGACTATGATCAAACTGAGCGGTTGCCTTGGCCGATTCTGAGTCATCTTGTGACGCACCACCACATTTTTTATTTTTATCATTTTCAAATTCATACCTAGTTCCATTGTATAGCTGCACAGGGGCCTTTAAATAGAGGATATTACATGAGTGCTCCCTGTGTTTCAGATATAGAGGATCTTACATGAGTGCTCATGTTTTATTAATTTAATAAACGAGTTGAGGAAAAGTGATAAAATGCGAGGCTTGCTGAGTATTTTATCGCTATTTTACAACGAGTTTAATAAATTCAATAACACAAGAGCACGAATGTTAGATTCTATTTATCATATGACATTAAGATTACTTTGACATCTCATTTCTGTCGTAAAAACGATATTATTTTGTCATTATGTGCGCAACGTTATTACGGACGTCATAACGTTTCCCTTTAATCTGTAAACCACTAGTGGTTTATCGATTTTATTGCATGGCGTTGTTTCACTCCCAGACGCGACGTCATATGATAAATACCTTTAAAACAACTTAAAGCATGTTCTGGCCGAATTTCTTTCAGGAACTGTTAAAACGTCATTATAGAGCTCAACATGGCAGACTCAGACGAATCGAAACCAGAACAGAGAAATATCGCAACGATAAAGGTAACGAAACTGACGCCTATCAATGCCAAAGTATCTTCGGATGAGAGAACATGTGCAATATGGGGTATGTCACTGACAACTGATGGCTCGCTAGTCCTTATGGACGCTACAAATCTAAAAATAAAGCTGTTCGCAAAAGATGGTACATTGATTTCATCCCATAAGTTTACCAGTGACCTTGCTAGTGTCGCCGTGATAAACGATTCAAGAGCTGTAGTATGTACTCGCACTTTTCAAGATGATGACACTGATAAACATGACGTAAGTGATGACGATGATGATGACGAATGCATCGATATAGGGCTTTCTGGTTATGCATATGATGAGCTTCAATTTCTTGACATTTCAAATCGTTCTTCCATGTCGGTTCAGAGAAACATATCCGTTGACTTTACTATCACAGGCGTCACTGTTTTTAATGATAATCTAGTTCTCGGAGCTTATAAACTGATTGGCGATGGCCCTGAATGTGTTAAAATGATCGATCTGAACGGTTTTGAGATCTGGTCTTCAGAACATGATGACCAAGGAGAAGATTTATTTGAAAAAGCTGATTCGGTTGCTCCAATCACGTTCGATGGTAACGCTGCTATATTAGTCTCAGATGTAATTAAGAATGCACTCATAGTTCTTGATGCGGCTACTGGAAAACATATAAAGACAGTGAATGTAGAAGAGAAGAATCCACAAGGACTAACAACAGACAAGGATGGGAACGTCTATGTATGTTATTGGAGTACGAACGAAATAGGTGTTTGGTCGCCAGATTTAGAAGAATCAAGGATTCTGTTGACGCGCATTGATCTTCAGTCTAGTCCAAAAACCATCTTGTACGATGAAACACACGATGATTTTTACGTCAGCTACTCTGAAGATACAGATTTTGTTGATAGATTTCATCTTGAATAATTGAGCCATGACATGTGGTTTCCAACAATGTGGCATTTTGACAAATGTAGATTCAGACGAGCCTGTGCTGCCTCCTGTTAAGCTTAGAAACTCCGAATGGTGTTCAGACAGTGACTTAAGAGTCATAGGTTATTCAAACGACTAGCAAAGGCCCTAATCAGATTGCGCATATGCGCAGGCTGAATTGAGGCTTTGCTGGTCGCACATACCACATTGTTGGAAATCTCATGTAGCGGCTCAATTAATATCGTGCACTAATGGGCACTTCCTTCTGGTTTGATACAATACACTTGAAATGGTATTGTATATATATATTGATAAGTCACGTGTTTTCATTTCCAAAATTATTTTTCTTTCTATGAAGATCGATTTTGTCTTAGTAAAACTGTGTAGACCCTGATTAATGATCGCATTATGTGGCATTTCATCTGGGTCTTCGCTGTTTGCCAAAGTACCCAGTCCTCAAAGGGTTTAATTCAAACTCAGAAACGGACCATGTTACATGATATCTAATCCACACCACCCCACCCCACCCACCCCTAGCTTCAGCTTGGGTCTGTTTTTTTAACATGCCTATCACACTTGTTTATATCTTAGACATATAAAAAGAAATTGAAATTGGCGTTATATTCAGCATGATTTTTTTTCATGATTTTTACCTTGGAATAAAAAATCTTATCCTACCCAGGACGTCAAGTAACGTCATCATGTGGAATTGCTTCTTAGCGTATTCAGGGACTTCTGGACACTTATTTTAAGATAAATTAATAAAGGTATAAATAAATAAAAACAGTGATGAGCAAGATAAAGAATCCATTATTCGTGTGAGGGTAGGATAGAAAAATCCGTCCCTCAGTATCACCGTTTGTCATCTCTCTGCAAGCCTCGTGAAGCCAATTGGTGATCATCTGGACAGATTTTTCTATCCTACCCTCATACCCATGATAGATCATTATAGGATTAAGGAATCATTGAAGCGTCATCATTGAAATCAGACACCTTGCACGCAAAGCAAAAACAGCAAAATATTTGTTTGTCATTCTCAATATCCAGAATATAAGAATCTATCATGAGTGTGAGGGTAGGATAGAAAAATGCGTCCCGAGGGTCGCCGTTTGGAATCATGAGGCTTGCCGAGTGATGACAAATGGTGATCGCGAGGGACGGATTTTTCTATCACACCATCACACGAATAATGGATTCCTATTCTTGCTCACCACTAAGTACCGCATTCTATATCAAGAGAACATAAAAAGGGCTTCCAGAAAGTGATGAATTCGCTGAGATGCAACATGGTGACGTCATCTTATCATTGTAATGACGTCACGGAACGACGTGCGGCCGACGTGCAGCTGTTCGGTTTTTAGCTCACCTGAGCCGAAGGCTGTCAGAGAGCTTATAGTATGGGACTCGAGCCGACGTCCGTGGGTAAGTGCGTCCGTGGGTCTGTACACACTTTCAGACATGAATATCTCTGAGACCAGCCGGCCGATTATAATCAAATTTCATCTAAAGCATCATTGGGATAGGGGATTTGCTGCATTAGGTTTTGGGCCGGATTGGATTAGAACTCTGGTTTCCATGGCAACAGATGTCGCCCATAGGGTTATGCTTGGGAAAATCTTGTGAGCACTCTAGCTCTTTCATTTTTCATTGGATCTTCTTCATTCTAACAGGTATCAAGGAAAGCAATATAAGCTTGGATGGGTTCGAAATTCGGCAAGATTGGACCAGGGCCTGCGGAGTTAGCTATCCTTGAACGTCTGAAAAAATCTCCAAAGACTCATAATGGGAGAAATGTTGTGAGCACTCTAGTGCTTTCATTTTTGAATGGATCTTTATCATTCTTGCAGGTAACAAGGACAACCATAAAAGCTTGAATGAGTTTGAATTTCTGAGAGATCCCATCCCCAACTACTGAGTTAGCTGACCTTGAGCGTTTGAAAATGAATGTATAATGTTGTGAGCACTCTTACACCTTCATTTTTGATTGAATCTTATTCATTCTTGTATGTAACAAGGACAGCTATAAAATCTTGGATGGGTTAGAAATTCGGCAAAATCTGACCTGGGTCTACGGAGTTGGCTGCCCTTGAACGTCTGAAAAATTCTCCTTAGACTTATAATGGGAGAAATGTTGTGATCACTCTAGCGCTTTCATTTTTGGATGGATCTTCATCATTATTGCAGGTAACAAGAAAAATCATAAAAGCTTGAAGGAGTTTGAATTTCTGACAGATCCCATCCCCAACTACTGAGTTAGCTGCGCTTGAGCGTTTGAAAATTGAACGTATAATGTTGTGAGCACTTTGACACCTTCATTTTTGATTGAATCTTATTCATTCTTCCATGTAACAAGGACAGCTATAAAATCTTAGATGGGTTAGAAATTTGGCAAGATATGACCTGGGTCTACGGAGTTAGCTGCCCTTGAACGTCTGAAAAATTCTCCATAGACTTTAATGGGAGAAATGTGGTGAACACTCTGGCGCTTTCATTTTTAAATGGATCTTCATCATTCTTGTAGGTAACAATGACAACCATAAAACCTTGAAGGAGTTTGAATTTCTGCCAGATCCCATCACCAACTACTGAGTTCGCTGCCCTTGAGCATTTAAAAAACATAATGTATAATGTTGTGATCACTCTAACACCTTCATTTTTGTTCTGATCTAATTCATTCTTGCATGTAACAAGGACAGCTATAAAACCTTGGATGAATTCGAAATTCGGCAATATCTGACCCAGGTCTACGGAGTAAGCTGCCCTTGAACGTCCGAAAAAATCTCTATAGACTTATAATGGGAGAAATGTTGTGAGCAGTCTAGTGCTTTCAGTTATTGATGAATCTTCATCATTCTTGCATGTAAAAAGGACAGCTATTAAAGCTTGGATGGGTTCGAAATTCGGCAAGATCTGACCTGGGTCTACGGAGTTAGCTGCCCTTGAACGTCTGAAAAATTCTCCCTAGACTTATAATGGGAGAAATGTTGTGAGCGATCTAGTGCTTTCATTTTTGAATGGATCTTCGTCATTCTTGCAGGTTACAAGGATGACCATAAAATCTTGAATGAGATTGAATTTTTGCCAGATCCCATCACCAGTTAGCTGCCTTTGAGCATATGAAAAATTAATGTATAATGTTGTGAGCACTCTTAGCACCTTCATTTTTGATCGGATCTTATTCATTCTTGCATGTAACAAGAACAGCTATAAAAGCTTGGATGGAGTTGAAATTCAGCAAGATCGAACGTGGGTCTGTGGAGTTAGCTGCCCTTGAATGGCTGAAAAATCTCCATAGATCTATAATGGGAGTAATGTTGTGAGCACTCTGATGCTTTCATTTCTGGATGGATCTTCACCATTCTTGCAGGTACCAAGGACAACTATAAAAACTTTAATGAGTTTGATTTTCGGCCACACTTGACTGGCAACTATAGTTAGCTGCCCTTAACAGTCTAAAACATAGCTCTATAATGTTTTGACCATTCTAGTACATTCATTTTTCATTTGATTTTTTTTTTCATTCTCGTAGGTAACCAGGACATACATAAAAGCATGGATGAGTTTGAATTTTGGTCAGCTCTCATCACTGACTATGGAGTTATCTGCCCTTGATCTGAAAAATATAGTTTCGCCAGGTTTCCTCTACAAGTTTTATTCAGATCTTTTTAATACTTGCAGATAACCAGAATTGGCAAAATATCTTGAGTGTTTGAATATATTCCTGATCACTGTTTCAACTTCAGAGCTACGAGGGCTGTTCAAATATGAATGCAAGTAGCTTCATAATTATCTTCACATATATGCTACGACAAAATGGTAAACGTTTCTATAAAGGACTATATTTCACCTTTAGACTGGCACCAGACCTAAAGAAAAATACAGTATACTTATCGAGTTATAGCCCTTTCAACGAGGGTCACGTAAATATACTAACAAACTCAATGCTTCGAACATATAATAGTGATATAGACGAGCGTATAATTCTTCGATAAACAGGTGAAATTTCTTAATTTTTTTAAGGAAATATCCCTATATTCTTATCTAATAATTCTGTGAAAGTTGCGAAAATCTGACATGCTTTTGTTAAATTAGAACGAATTGTTTTCACTAAAGTCTCCTTAGGTTTACAAATAAATGGTAAATAAAACGCCACCTTTCAGTTTTCAGTTAAACTTACTTCTAACAAAATGCACGAAGCAACATTTAAACTTGTTTTTACTTAAAGACAATATGTTGCTCGCTCATACTGAGTTGTTGCTACAAATTATTGATGGATAGTGGGTAATTTTTAAACGCTGAAAACCATTTTTATTAGGTCAAAAATGCCTTAAGTGAAGGGGTTATAGAATTTATACTTAATTTTTATTGAAATAACTTTGCGGCTTTATTCTAAATTTGAACGTATACTTTAAGTTTGACCACTATAGGCATTATTTACAATAAAATTACTCACATGGTCTTGAGGACTAGACAGATTGAACATATATTAATTAATGTCAACAAGTCTTTAAGAAGCAGAAAAATGCTTGAAAAATTATATAAAATGTGATTATTCTGTAAATATGTGACGGCGCGTTTTGAAATCTCCCTTATGACATGCTTAGCATGTTTTCAGCAAAACGCTAAGAAAACGACACAGCGATGTTCATTATTACATCACCAGAAGATGGCTCAAAATGACGTTTATCATAAAATTAATGACGTCACAAACGTGCCTGTTTTCGCGAGATTGAAACAGGATTATATAAACTTTTTCTTGCAAGCAATTTTTGGATTGTTACTTAAACTCGCATCTAAAATTTGGTGCCATTTTGTCTAAAACTTACAAAGATATGACACTATATCCGCACATGTACCAAAACTTGCATTGCAATTTGCTTCAGAAAAACTTCAGTATACAGGAATGTCCTTTATATAAGGGTCTGTAACTTGAGCAATATAGTGAGTGTTTCTTAATGTTTGGTGCCATTTTAAAGGCGACAAATAGTTCTTTCCAGAAAGGTATGCCATTTTGTCGTAACATATATGTGAAGAAAGTTATGAAGCTACTTTCATTCATATTTGAACAGCCCTCGTACCTGCCTTAGAGCATCCTAAATTATGGTGTCTCCAAACATTATGCTGGCTCCTAGGTGAGTGATCGTTGCCCATTTAGCTGCTTGTTTATCTTTCCCTAGGGCTGGTACGGGTATGTGAGAAAGAATTATCTCACATGGGTAAAAACAACGTAAATCCCGATCTAGTGTGCGACTATTATTTGTCATTCATCTCAATATCCAGAAAAAATCTATCTAATAGTATCAACATCATTTCATTGAACTTAGTGAGAGAATCGCTTGCAGATTTTTATATACCTTTGCACCGCTTTAAATATTGAAGCATTGATCTCATTGAACCAGCCTTTGTGCCAAAAAGTAAACATCTTTTGTAAGTTCCACGTTCGTTTTTTTGTCGTATTGATAAGAGTATTTCACCTCTCATCTGATTTTGTAGTATGACTGATGCTTTTTTCTTTGATCTTTGCTAATGTTTAAATCTGACACCCTAGAATAATGAAGAAGGTGGAGTTTAATAAATAGTAAGTGAGTATGATCAGGAAATACCACAATGACAAACTGCAAACAAATTCGTGGCATCATAAGGAAGAGCCATACAACAATCACGAGACACAGGGAAGACAAACAATGCAAAGCAACTAGCTCTCTCTTCCCTATCGAGGTGAGTGCAAAACTAGTATGGACACAAATTAACGCACAACAAAACATAGAACAATTACAGAATCCCACAATGGGAGTAACTATCAACAACGAATCAGCAACAACTGAACAACCGCCTTAGAACGGACAGCAGCCATAGCCACTGGGGAGCTTAAATGCATTTTACTGGTACCAAATCTTCGCCCCAGATTCTGCTATTGTTGAAGCACCAAAATGTTAAGCTTACATTGAGGATTCCTAACTATTGCAATGTATCATTATAGTGAAACAATATAATCAAGTTAACGCACTATGATGAAACAGAGAAAAGGGCTCACGACTCTCAGATAGTTAGAGCTAAAGAAAACCTAAAGTTGAGCTACGGTGGGCCCAGCTACAGCCAAACATCCGGCACCAACTGACGGATTAAAGCTTTAAGTCAGAGCCATCATTGAGTCTTATGCCTGACACACTGTCGTGCAATTAAAGAGGAAGTCATAGCTATAAACTGTGATTGGGTTTTCAACCAGGCATGCAGACTGTCGCATGATATCCGAGTTTTATCAAAAAAAATTATAACGTTTGATGATCTTTTTGAATTGATCACTAAAATTAGGTTTTCAAACAATTCTTTTGAATCTATAAACTAATTCACCATAAAATATTTGTTCTGATATGCCCTGTTGCAGAAGAGATTTTAAACCAATATTGCATTTAACAGTTAACTCGGAGTGTCTGTGGTAGAATTTAGAAAATGCTTTTCGAATTTTATGATATCTATAACCTTGTTTTAATAACTTAGCAGTCAAAAATAGGTTTCTGTTGTTGAAGTTATCAACATAACAACACACTCTCACAAAAAGAATAAGTTGATAAATATATACACCATAGGAAGGGGAGCGAAAAACATCTCAATCGATAAATGGGAAATTTACTATTTTAAAAATTAAAATCATCCCCTTTATCATAAATCTTAGATGAAACTATGCCATTTGTTATGGACAACTCCGAGTCTAACAATAGGGATTCTGTATCAACAGAATTCGCTTATTTGACTGGAGTTGGATGGGATATATCTGACCTACCATTTGTTCAAAATAAGGATTATCAATATTAAGTAAGTCATATAATTATCTGGAGGTTGAGTTAAAAACTTCAATAATATCAGTTTGCTTAAATTTATATTGTCTGACAGAGACAACATGAAGTCTCTCTCATAACAAAACAAAAACATATCTGCAACAAGAGGAGCACAATAAGTCTATATTATTTCGAGCTAAGTCTTATAAATATTTTGTCCAAAAGATGATTGAGAGCATCACACATTTTCTGACATTACCACATCTTATATTTTTTATGTTGTTCAGAAGTAAAAAATGCACGGTTCTCATTACAAACCAAATAAAGTGAGTCATCTCTGTAAAAAGATGGTTCAATTAATTTCGTTAGTTTTTCTTTGATTAGATTATGAGGCAACGTAGTATAGAAAGTAGAGAAATCGTATGTAGACAAACTAGATGCTAGAAACCTTTAGATTTTAATTTATTAAGAATCTCACCTGAATTTTTAATAGACCAAAAAACATTTTTACCATTCCTTACATAAACTGTTGTACAATATTTTAAAACATGGTTTTTAATGGCAGTGCGGCAAGATGTCAAAGTATAGATAACTCAGTAGTAGTACATGAACTAGAATTAGCAATAAAACCGCGACTTATAGGGTCGTTTAAGAAGCTTAGGTAACCAGTATAACTTAGGAAGCTTGCTATGATCCTCATCAACAACCACTCAAAGCTTAGCTGCCATATGGCAATTTTGGAAGTTAGAGCACGGTTTTTAAATATGGCTTTTCTCAGCAGGTCACTAATTTATTAATAGCAGGTCACTCGGTACAGACGTACTAAAAGCTCCAAACCAATAAACGAGTGGAGATCTTATTATATTGCAACTATTAACTATGCTTTGAAAGCCTGGACGACGAAAGACGGCCAACAAAGCATTGGTATATATGAGTTGAGCTTGAGCCTTTGGTTAAGTCGAGCTAATGCTATCATTATGAAAAAATAATTTAGCAAGTAATAAAGGATGCTTTTCCTTTTTTAAATTATTTTTTTATCAAAATATTCACATTCAATCTTATTTATCATTATAAAAACTTAATTCATGATTTATATTAAGAAAATTAAATTTAATCAAAATAATCAAGGTTATGTGGGGAAAACATATGGACCTCGTTTGCGAGATAGTCTGTCTTTCAAAAGCACCATATCTAAGCTTGCTTCAAACGAAAGATCAATTTTCTAGCTAGTCTCTGACGCTGAAGAGACTAGTTTGAGTCTCGCTTTGTCAGAATCTCTAAAGACAGGTTTTCTCGCAGCGAGGCCAAATTATTTAATCATATTTATTGTAATGAAAATTTAATTAATGGTTTATATTCAAGAAAATTAAAATATAATCAAAATATCTGCAATTTGCGACAGACTTAAACCGTCTTCCAACGAAAATTGTCCTGAACACAAAAAAATCCATTTTCAACAATCCTCAGCACTGAGCAAAATTTTGATATATTCGCCCCTTCTTGTCAACAGACCGACGCATAATGACTGTGGCGGGAATATCGAGACAGACAGTTCCAGATCAGTGATTTTGCACCAAAGCAGCAACGAAGGCGGGCACTTCCTAAATAGCGACAAATTAACCCATATAAGATAATTGACAGCTTCCGCCTGATGCAGGATGTAAATTTTGTCAGGTGACAGTTACACGTGTTTATTTTCGCCTGTGCCATACTACAAGCAAAATGAAGGATACTTCTTATGCTTTCAGTTTAAACAGCACGGTGGGCTACGCCCACCTCGCGGTTTAAAAGAGAAAGCCTCAGAAATGCATCATTTATTTATTACATAATGAGTACAGGCCAAGATGAAGTGTTTGTTATTTTCAATTTCACTACATGAGCAATTAGGGTTATGTACGAAGCTGCGGGTTAAATAAACTACCTTCTGTTCTAAGGCGCGTAGGTAGTATCACCACAGAAGTAATATTTTGGTACTTTTGGTTTATCAACATGCAAATTTTAAGTAACATCCTCAAATTTGCTTGCAGGAAAAAGTTTATAGTAGTAAGCACACACGTTTGTGACTTCATAAATTTTAGAATAAATGTCATTTTGAGTTATCTTTTGATGACGTTATAATGAAAGTAAGAAAGAGGCTTAAAAATTATCTGCTATCCATCAATAACTTGCAGCACTAACTGAGTATGAGCGATCAACATTAAATGTTGCTTCGTGCGGTTTGTTAGAAGTAAGTTTAACTGAAAACTGAAAGGTGGTGTTTTGCTTGGCATTAACTTATAACCACCAGAGGACTTAAAATAGAGAAAACGATTTGAAGTAATTTAACAAAAACGTTTCGGATTTTCGTAACTTCCACAGAATCTTTTTATATGAACATGGGGATAGTTTATTAAGAAAAATCAAGAAATTGCACCTGTTTATCGAAGAATAAATATACTCGTCTATATGTTAAAAGCTTTACCATTACGAAAAATGTTATCCGTTATTTTTTCTGTGCAGTGTATGATAGCAAAACCTATGTGATTCCTCACCCTGTTATTGCTGTCATCTTGGACGTCTTCTTGAATATTTTACATCGCTGAAAACAACAACAACAACATGCCACTCAAATTCTCCAAATACAACCGCCGTTGAAAACTATCAGAAAATAGTGAATAACTGCGAATTTGTTTTCAGATTGAATTTTGCTTTAAAATGGTAGCCATCTTCAACACCATTTTAAATATTGCAACATTCTGAACCAAACCAATATTCCATTTTAATTATTTGTATCATTAGACCTCTAAACTTTCATAAAAAAGTCAAAATTTAAATGCTTTTTATCGAGTTTGTTTGTCAGATATGTCTTATGAGCCTAACTGGTGGCCATCTTGGACGCCATCTTTAATATTCCAACCCTCGGAATCAAACAAATGTTCCATTTTAATCGTCTGTATCATTTAGCCTCTCAACATCCATAAAAAGTTTAAATTAAAATGCTTTTTATCGAGTTTATTGGTCATATAGGTCATAGGAGCCTAACTGACGGCCAACTTGGACGCATCTTTAATATTTCAGAATGCTCAATGATGACAGAGTGGCATAGTTGGGTTCATCAAGTACGTTGCCTAAACAACAAGGATCAACAAAGAAAAAAAACTTTATAATCAAGTTCCAGGTCATTCTGGTTTTCCACCGGACTAACTAGCCTGTTGCTTGAAGGTTTAAAAATCTATGCATGTCTGTTCTGCACTAAATATGGTCAAAAGTGAGTAGGTATATATGCTAAATTAAGACCGATTTTATGTCGGTGATATAAAGTCGACATCAAACTGATCTTGTCCATATTTGTGTGCATATTGTGGCGATAATGTTACATTCGAAATTGTATGTCGTGTGTCACATTCAGTACGCAAGTTGTCTTTCTTATTGTAGTAGGCCATCCAGAGCCTGAAAGAAAATTCTATTGGCATTTTTACTACATTTTGGCTAAATAGTGTACCTTGATATGTTTTAAGAAGGATATGGTGGATGCCAAGTCTGGAAATGCCCCCAAAGACCCAAAATAAGGTCAAAGTCAACTGAGTGCAAATTCTTTTATATACGCCAGATTTTAGCGTTTTTATCAATTAAGTATCCAAAATTACGAATGAAAGTAATGTAAAATCTCTTTTAAATAATACAGCCATGCTATATTAGCAAACGGAATCATCAAGACATGATGCATGTTTGGATCAAAGGTTATTTAAGTGCAAAATCCGTGAAAATTGTAGCAATATTTTATCTATATAGGGACCAAATCTCTCATTTTAAGTTCCCCTGAACCCCCATGGAAGATGAATTTCATTACTATCCTGTTATGTATGGGTCTGGGTCTATCATGTTTGGAAAGCCATATTTCACCAAGTTTCCTGCGGTTAAACATTCATAATAGGTATGCAAAGTACGTTACCATATAAAATCAACTAAAATGTAATATATGACTAAGAATGCCCATTTAATTGTAAAGAAATAGTTTATTTTGCTTAATTATAACTATGAATGCGGTATTGCATGTAATTATCCATCTTCTTTTAAATAAGTTGTGTTTTAGTTGTTACATATGTTACATTTAACCATCTGAAATTGAGCCATTTTCTCAAAGGTGTAATATTCCCATCTACAACTTTCATGAAGGACTTGACCATGATCTCGTGCTTATAGGACTAGAAAATATTTCTTGTCTAATTTCAAACATTTGTTGCGTTTGTTCCTATCTATAAGCAATAGTAAAACACCTTTTACAATGATACTAACTGTTAACTGCATATATTAAGCATAGCTTCACAAGAACAAGAAGACCAAGCCTCCTTTCATAAAACATCATGCATGTTAAAACTATGATATGATACAGTAAATACCTTATATTGGACGGAATATATCCTCACATTGGTCTTTACATCGGCCTGTTAGCAGATGGTAACATACATAACATAAAGCTAATACAAAAATACATTTCTGATAGTGGCCGTCCAGTGAACGCACGGTTTACTTTTTGTAGGGTATATTTTGGAAATAGCTCTGACATTATGGGTAATCATCCATATAACATTTTAAATTTAATTGTAATCATTTAAATTTAGATATACCATAGTGTAAGAAGTAAAACATAATTGTGTACGTAAAGTATTAGAATTTCTTGTGATTTTATTTTTATGACGTTAAGGAATATTGCATAAGAATTAATACAGGTATATTGCTATCATTTAAAGTCAGGTTAATCAAAATGTATCTCATTAATAGATAGTATCTATGTTTACATTTGTGTTTTAATTACATTATTGCACCTTTACTACAAAGCTAATTGTCAGCAATCATGCATTATATGTGAATTACAATATCCCAGGTACTTGCAACATTTTGAGAAATAAAACATAATTCTAAATTTGCCAATTATTTTTGCAGGTTTCAATTACAGGAATGGGGCCTTTCATTTGCATATCTAAATGAAATGATGTTGATTTAAAAGCATCATTTCGTTAAAATCAGGCTGCTTGTTGTAAATTTATCGATCTAAATAAGGATGCAGTATAGATGTGATATTAAAGTTTGCTTGTTTGATTTGATTCTTTACGTCCCATCAACTATTTCAGCTATAAAGAGACGGGTCTTCCTGGGCTGAACCAGTACTAAGCTAGGATTAATGTTCTTGCTCAAGGACACAACGCAGTGACGCCGGTGAGGGTCATATAAAAGATATGGTCTAATTTTGATATACCATAAAATATAACTCTATGCCTCTCGCAGCTCAAATATTTAAAATTGTTACAGTATCGATAAATTCAATTCCAGTATCATCATCATCAAATATATTTGGCTTATTATTTTTTTGCAATGATGATAAGAGATCAAATCATGCTATGAGGTAATCGGCATGTGTTTCTTTATGTTATTATTTTAACTGTAAAATACCAATGCAAGTTGTATTCCAAATTAAATTTCTCAAAATCAGATGTCTCGTAACATCTTCGGAACAGAGTTGTTCATCATATTGGAGCAGCTGATGATTTGATTGTACAACTAGTCTTTCATCAGTTAGGGGTCATTTCTTATTATTTAGAGTAATAGTGTCCTGAAATGGTTATTTAATGTATGATTTTACAAGCATAATCAACAGGATAAACATCTGTGATTTGATTGATGTAGAAAGAAATCGCTAAGGAGGTTAATTTGCCTTTTCTAATGTAGAATTTATCTGTTAACCATGATAATTAGCTAAACAAAGACTAATTGCATAAATGGTTGGTGATTTATCTTTATGTGAAGTGCAATACTCGTACCAGATCGGATAGCACCTGTAACTGGTAACATTTACTATGACATTCCTCTTAAAATAAAAATGAACTACTTTCTTTTCACTATATACAAAACAACCCTCAAATAATGTTAGTCTTTACAAATATCTAAAAGGATATAGGTACAATAATGTTCAAGTTTACGACTAAAATGCTGTCTGCAGGCTGTTGCCAGCAGTATTGTTCACATTTTTGGATGGATTTGCATATAAATTTAAGGCTATCGAAATAAGCCTAATTCAAGAAACCTTTCAAACCATCAAGCAGACTAAATAATTATTAACCGTGCATGATACTAGGGCTACGAATAGCTCAACACAATCAAATAATGCATAAATAAAACGCAAAACACTACCTTGTGAATAATGTAAACAAAAACAAAAAATCTGCTGCGTGTGACACTCTTCTTTCAACATTTAGTTTGATCTGTGAGTTTCAGAGATGCAATGCATTTTGAGTATAACACAGCTAAATTATCGTTGAAATAAAGTTTCATTAACTAACAAATGAAGTGTTGTTTATGTTACCATGACACATGTTTATATGTTTTACAAGTTTGCTATATGGCTGAGGTAACTTGACCTCAAACGACCTACGTCTAAGATAATTAACAAGCAGAATAGTTTCTTTCGGAAATCCTGCACAATATAATAAAATAATCATGATTACAATATGATATTATGAAACTACGTTCAACTAAAAATAGAAGATAGCAATAGTGACAGGTGATAAATTGATTGTTTTCATAATGTTATTGTCAACAGAGTAAAGTTAAAATGAAATGAATTCAGCATACAAGGAAAATACAATATCTATTTGGGTATAGACAATGCTGTATCTGTATAATTAGAGCTTTGGTTGACGTTATACTTGCAATCTTCAAAATCCTATACAGAAATTTGGATCCAAATAAGATGCAGTCAAGATTAGGCAAACATAGTTGTTGTTGTTTTCAAGCGGGATAAAATACTTCTACTGGCAAAACGGGGGCCCCTAGTCACAGAACAAACATATTTAAGCCAAATCCATGACATCATGTTTTTAAACATGTTATGAGCTTAATAAATATATACATGATACTTTAGTTTGAATAGTTCATAGCTTGTAAAACAGCTCATTGTCAAATTTGACCAATCTGTTACTCGTTGCTCTGTTTTGAACGTAGCCTTTACCAAAACTTCAACATATTTAAGCTTTGCCATTATCTATGTAAAATAAATGGCAAGACCCTGCTCTAGGAGACACTCAGCACTACCCCTGCCTTAAGTCATGCCTTATCACTAGATGCATGAACTATTGCTATGATATTTTAAGTTATTTATTATTAGTCCAATATTTGAATCATTATGTAGATTGCATGTTTATTGTTATGCACCATTTGTAAAAATCTGATAACTGCAATATCAACGTAAAAGAACCCAACAAATTATAAAAGTAATTGATTATGACCAGAACATGCCACAATTGCATACTGTAGAAAAACCTATAGCACTCTTAAAACTATATAGCATATTTAAGTAAATTGTGAAGAGCATACCTAAATTTTAACTGAGACTAACAATAATTTACTATCTTTACCCTTTTATGCAAGATATTTTTGTTACCTACGTTACTTTATTAGTATATATGCAACCGTTATTGTAAATATTGTCATAATTTGATTTCATTGGGACAGAGACTTTGCCAATTCCAAATGCAATGTGAATTATAGAAAAATGAATCTGTTAGCAGGTAAAAGGTACATGCTAAAGCAGGTACAAGCTACACGCTTATTAGCATATAAGCCGCGACATGAGATTTCCAACAATGTGACATTTTGATATGAGTAGACTCCGTCGAGCCTGTGTAACCTCCTGCTAGGCTAAGAAACTCCGAATGCTGTTCAGTCAGTAGCTTAACAGCTGGTCTGAGCCTTTGCTGGTCACCCATACCACATTGTTGGAAATCTCATGTCGCAGCTCATATTTTTGTTTGTATTGTTGCCTTATGTCCCAAGTCAACAGCTATGGTCATGGCGTGACGCTCAGTTCACCTAACCACACTTTGTCCAGGGCAAGCTTGAACAAGCAGTTAACCAGTACTTAGTGCACATACTTTCGCTTGAAACTGACAACAACTATTCTTGAATGATTCAGCGGAAGGGAGAATGACTGTAGAAATTATTTCATGATCAATCTCCAAGAAAGTTTGGGACCGGGCCAGGATCGAACTCGCGACCCCTGTATCAATTAATAAAAAATTATTTCACACTACTATATTTCCAGTTGAATGTTGTTTACAACTTCAAAAATATGAAAATGGACATTGTCAATTAGAATATGGATCTACATTTATTTAAGATTGGAGAGACCGTTTTATTCTTATACATGTATGTAATTTGTAAAGTCATTATCTGCACTTAAGTATAAAACGTTACATAAGTATCGTTTACGAAAGGAAATACATATGACAGATGTCTGCAATCGATATTTTTGTCTAGCTTAAACACATAATGCTTAAATTGTTTCACTTATACTATTGAAATAAATCAAAATCACATCAGTCTTGTATTTTGTGTACTACTATTTTAAATGTCAGTTGGGTAACGTTGATTACAGGTCATTCACAGAAAAATGACGATAGAAAACTTAGTAAACCATTGATTATTAGACCCCAAGACCACTCCCTAAATGAAAATAGTAACCAGTTTTTCTTCCTTGGGTAGCAACAAACTCTCAAAGTAGCCCATATATCTCAGATTGATCCCATAGAGGGAGAATTTTGGTCAGAATTACGCACAACTTACTAGGTTTGAAAAAAAAAATCTTAAAAGGAAACTTCCAAAAGGTTTCCTACAATAATATACATGGTAATTTAAGCCTTTTGAAAGACTTTTACCCATTTTACAGTTTAAAAATTTTCTTGGACAGGATAAAATATAGAAATACAGTTTGTAAAAATGCTCTGATTGTTGCACTTAATCTTTGACCCCATTTTAAAGTCGACAGATTAACATTTAGTGATAAAAGTATTTTCTCAGTGTTTTCATGACTTATAACTATAAGACATACAAATTTTGGCCTTAAATGAAATAGGTTTACATATAAAAAGATATAATTGTTTTACAGTTGTACATTTTTTCTCTTTTTTTGCACTCAATGACCTTTGACCTAATATCTGGCCTTCATATGCAAATTCAGACTAGGCATCCACCTCTATGGCTTTGTACTCTTACTAAATATCATTTTAAAGTGGTCTAATCTGTAGCTGGACCCACCGTGGCTCAACTTGAAGTTTTCTTTAGCTCTTACTATCTGTGAGTCAAGAGCCCCTTTCTTTGTTTCATCATGGTGTGTTAATTTGATTAGAGTGTTTCTCCATGATGATACATTGCATTAGTTATAGTCTGCCAAAATTGACCTTAGACTGATTAATTTTCGCCAAAATCTTCGTGGTATTCGTGCGTTTTCGTGGAGTACTCCAACCTTGGTCACGCTTTTACAGAGAATATGAAGATAATGTCAATTCTTTCGTTCAAATGGCCCGATAGCCTAGTGGTTAGTTGACTACTTACAAATCAAGCATACCTGGATCGAAACTTGGAAGGAATCTTTTTTTATATAATTGTTAAATTGCTTTCTTTTGTAAGTTAATATTGTTCGTATATTTTACGTTATCTTTGTGATGAGCTTTGCATCTTTCATTTGTATTAAACCGCTTTTGTATTCATTATTCCCTAAGTTCCCCACTCTTTCCTCGTCAACTGATAACATTTGCAAATAGTTTGGACCCAGTTCAGTACAAACAGAACGTCGGTTCTGAACTCGATACAGACCATTCAGTGACACTCTGATAGTGTTCTTGAAAGATTTTTTGAAAAATTTAATTTTTTATTAAAAGTCAGCAGATGATAACGCAAGTCTCAAAAAATATTCAGCGTGCAAAGAGTTAATCACATGTAGGCTTATTGAAATTTTTCACGGTGCTGTATTTGTTACATAAACGCATGCCAAATTCAAATAAATATATGCAGTTTTGCACAAAATCAAGAATAAAGACAAAGAAACTAGCAAATTGAAAAAAAAATATGCTTAAATGGTACTGGACTCGAACCCACATCTTTTGAGTGCTAAAAACACTCGACTATCCATTAGTCTATCGTGGATCCACTAGGCTATCGTGGAATTGTGATTAATATCATTCAGATAAGTAATTGTACAACAATCTAAAGATCACTTTTTACGAAGATTCACGAAGACTGAGTTAAAGGTCATTGAATATTCATATGTCTCAGGTCAATTTTGACAAACAATAGATGGCCTCCATGCGAGCTGAACATTTCTTGTACTTCAACAGCAGCAGAATCTAGGGCGAAGATTTGGTACCAGTAAAATGCATTTAAGCCCCCCCCCTCCGGTGGCTTAGGCTGCTGTCTGTTCTAAGGCGGTGGTTCTGTTGTTGTTGACTTTTTGTTTATTGTTACTCCCATTGTGGGAGTCTGTTATTGTTCTTTGTTTTGTTGTAGGTTACTTTATGTCCATTCTAGTATTGCAATCATCTTGATGGGGAAGAGAGAGCTCTTTGCTTTGCTTAATTTGTCTTCCTGGTGTCTCATGATGGTTGAGCGGCTCTTTCTCGCGATGCCACGGGGTTGTCTACGGTTTGTGATTGTGGTATTTCCTGATCATACTCACTTACTATTTTTTTACAAATAAAAATGCCAACAAAACCAAAATTATGCACATTGTTTCGATTCTGGTTGCCAACTATTGGAGGAAATAAAGAATTATTTCTTGTTTAGCGTATGCTTGATTGATTACATTGACCGTTTTTAAAATGTTGGATACATTCTTGGCTACATTATTAGAAGCTGAATTAATTTAGTGTTTTGTTTCTGAGTTTGATACTTACAATTATATAGAAGAACATTTTTGTCATCGACTTAGAGCAATTAGAGACTGCTGTGCGGCAGATGTTAAAAGTATCAAATGTCCTCACATTTTGGAGTTTATGTTGAGCCACTGCGACAATTATTTAACTAATCCTCTCTACCGTGTTTTTCGCCGGAGGGACTATATGTTTTTTTTTTCTTTTTCTGGCTGTTCGTCCATCTGTCTGTCTGTCCGTTTGAAATTTGATCAAATTAGCTTGTTGAAACTTGGTTATGTGAACAAGTGGCAATGTGCTTATTACTGTAGATTCGGAAATTTTCGCGAGAATTTAATTTTCGCGAATAGCATTAAAAGACATATTAGTGATGTGAAAAATTCGCGACTAAGGCAAGATTTACCTATATCAATAAACGACTGAGTGATTTTGCCATTTCGCGAGGGTTTCATTTTCACGAAACTTCGCATATGCGAAGTTTCGCGAAAATAAAGACCTCGCGAAAATTTCCAAATTTACAGTATTATAGTTTCAAAGATGCATAGTAATGAGGCTATTCTATTTTTCTTAAAAACAGGTAAAGCATGATTTTTCACTGCTACGCGCATATGCAAAAGTCTGTGGTAGGTTCACTATAACTGTAAACTAAGACTACCTACACGCCCCAAATCAAGGTAAACTTGCCTGTGTTTGTTTACATCGATTCTCATCTATCGTTAAAAGTACAATATGCACGTTATCTTTTAGTTGTTGTGAGGAAATTTAGGGTGCTATGGTAACGGAAAGGATCAAAATACGACAAATAAGTAGAAGGAAATGTGAGTACTTTCAGGATAAACCAAAAAATAGAGGAGTGTTTGTGGGACCATCTGTAAGATTTATTTTTGTTATTGCTTGAGATCAATCTATGAGTTGACTTGTTTTTTACAAAACGGCCCTGCGTTTAGTGTGTAGTAGACAGGGGGTTTTCAACCAAATTTTCGAATTATTTTTTAACGTAAATAAAAAATTGAGTGCGGTAGAAGTTTCGGCTCAAGTATATGGTCCAATGCAATTACAGAGACCTCGCTAAATTGAACTATTGCAACACACGCTGATTTGCACAGAAAGACCAGGCCTCAAGGTTATATAACTTGAGTTCATTCTCAGACTCAAAATAAAGCATAATGATTGGCTGCTTGCGGACACGTGTCCGCAATTAGCCAATCATTGCGCTTTATTTTGAGACGGGCATGTGGACAAAGTTGTGAGTTCAGGCATATTCGGACCATAATGCATGCGATGCGAATAATAAAAAATGTAAAAATCTATCATGCAAGCGGTCGCGGTGTCATACAGAAATAAAGGTGTTATGTATGGCTTATGTGTTTAGTGTGTTTTAGTCAGAGATTTTTCAACCAGTATTTGAAGTAATTCTATTAAAGAGTGCGGTTGTAGTTTCGGCATGCGTATATCTCTGGGAATTACTTGGTCTATGGCCAGTGGTTAAATACAAATACAGAGACCTCGTTAAATCAAGCTGTTGCAGCACACGCTGATTTGCACAGAAAGACCTGGACGGGCATGTGTACAAAGTTGTGAGTTCAGGCATATTCGGACCATAATGCATGCTATGCGAATAATAAAAAAATGTAAATATCTATCATGCAGGCCATCGCGGTGTTACAGCATAAGAAAAAGAAGGTGTTTTAACACTTAATGCACCAATTGCAACAAAAGTCGTCTGCTTTTCTCGTCTGCTGAAATGTTTAAGAAGCCTCTTTGGAATAATGTGGACCAAGATCAGACTGCTCCTATAGGAGCAGTCTGTTCTAGGTCCACGCTGTTTGCTTCTATAAATAATTCGTCAGTAATGCTAGGCAATTATTTGCAGCAGACGACATTTTCAGACGCATTTTTTTGGCGCTTTAAGGGTTAAATGGCTATGTATTTTAGTGTGTTGTAGTCAGAGATTTTTCAACCAGTATTTGAAATATTTCTAACGTAAATAGAACAAGTGCGGTTGAAGGTTTGGCATGAGTGGCTCTGGGAATTACTTGGTCTATGGCCAGTGGTTCAATACAAATACACAGACCTCGCTAAATTAAACTGTTGCAACACGCGCTGATCTGCACTGGATCCGCATATGATTTGACTATGATCTTGTGACAGGGATAGTGTATATATATATATATATATATATATATATATATATATATATATATATATATATATATATATATATATATATATATATATATATATATATATATATATATATATATATATATATATATATATATATATATATATATATATATATATATATATATATATATATATATATATATATATATATATATATATATATATATATATATATATATATATATATATTGATTTCTTTATATTTTATATTCGTTTACAGATGCAAGGAAAACCAACTTGGTGGACAGATACATGGATAATGAGGGTCAAGGGCTTTTATCAACTTTTGGTTGGAACCATTGTGGGTGTTTCTATATCTTACTTTGTTATGGTTCATAACATCGTTCGTTACCAGGATCTCTCATTGACAAGCAAGGAACAGTTAGAACTGATACGTCAATCTTTAGAAAACAATCAGAAGAGTATATATAATGTTGCCTTGGTGCAAAATAAAGATGAAAATAAAAATACTCGTTTCAACAACCAAGATTTGGTAGCTGAAAATATGCTAGTTGACAAACTGTCCCCGACATTATCTTCAAGTGAAGAAGTAATAGATGAAGCACAGAGAATCCATACTAACATGTTTTCAACTATCATCGGACACTATCAGTATGCAATGTTGTTCAATTTTGCAGCCTTCGAGAATAAAGGAGATCCGGCAATAACAGCCGGTGAGTTAATAATGCTACAGAAACTTGGTATTGAACTCGTGTTCTACTGTGAAACCGGGCCTCAAGGTTATAAAGCTTGAGTAAATTCTCAGACTCAAAATAAAGCGCAATGATTGGCTGATTGCGGACACGTGTCCGCAAGCAGCCAATCATTATGCTTTATTTTGAGTCTGAGAATGAACTCAAGTTTTATAACCTTGAGGCCTGGAAATGTAATGGACCTACACTTGAACAGGCTACCAATACTACTACAGCTCTTTTGATTTGATCATATTAATGCACGGGGGAGGTAATATATTTTCCTATACAGCTGAAGATTGGAACCGAAGACGTGTGCTTGAAACGTTTCCAGAGTTTGAGATCATTCTTTTCCCGTAAAGCATATGGCCTATAGCCAACGCTGAATTCATGAAAAGTTTTCAAGAGGTCTACTCTAGACATCCACGACTTACATTTCTTTACAGAGATCGTGATTCATTTAACATGGGAAAGCAACTATTTCCTAAAGCACGCCCTTTGCTCATGCCTGACATGGCGTTCCAGATTGGACCAGTTAACCGTTTCCTTAGACCAACTCATGATATCATGTGGTTAAAAAGGACTGACAATGAAACACAAAAGTACCGTACACCTAATGACACAAACGGCTATGATATAATAGTACAAGATTGGTGGAATTGGAAAACACCAAAAGGAAGTTCGAAATTAGAAGATCCATTTTTAATGGCTGCTAATGGGATGTTATTTCTTCAACGTGGGCGTGTTGTAGTGACAGATCGATTGCATGGACATATTTTATCACTTCTTTGTGGTATTCCCCACGTGGTCATCGATCCAGTGAACCACAAAATCACTTCCTACATGAAATCCTGGACAGGTGGCATTGAGAATATCTTGGTAGCTGACTCACCAGAAGATGCTCTAAATAAAGCAATTGAACTGATTCAAAAACTGGCTTGTTGCTGCTTTCTCAGAAACATAATAGGGAGTTGATTTGATGAATTTTGGCAATGTTCCGTTTCCTTTCAAGTTTTAACCCTGACAGAGCCATGTATAACATACGCCTTCTGTTCTGTCGTCTATAGAAATGGTTTTGATGCCTCTCCAACAAACATTGTAGACTCAGGCCAGACTGCTCCTGTAGGAGCAGTCTGATCTGGGTCAACACTGTTTTGTTCTATTCTTACATTAGTCAATAAGGTAAGCTAATACACTCAAGCAAGCTTATAGCTTATAAATACTGAATGAATTTTAGCCTAAATATGAGCATTGCAATGGACCAAACATTGGTGGAGGTTTGGAATATAGTTCCTTCGTTTATTAGTAACAGATTGATTATAATACATGGACATATTTTATCACTTCTCTTTGGTATTCCTCGAGTGGTCATTGATCCAGTGAACCACAAAATCACTTCCTACATGAAATCCTGGACAGGTGGCATTGACAATATTTTGGTAGCTGACTCATCAGAAGATGCTCTAAATAAAGCAATTGGACTGCTTCAAAAACTGGATGATAAACTTCCGCAAGTTGCTGCATTTAGAAACAGTATAGGGAGCTGATTTGAATATTCCTTTAATGGTTTAACCCTTAAAGCGCCAATCGCAATAAATGTCGTCTGGGTGTTTTGTTGTCTGCTTAAGCGCTTTTGAAGTATCTGCAACAAAAAGTGTAGACTCAGACCAGACTGCTCCTGAAGGAGCAGTTCGATCTGGGTCCACATTGTTTGCCTTTATTCTTACATTAGTCAATAAGGTTAGCAAACACAATCAACCAAGCTTAAAGACGAGCAATTTTCAAACTCATTTTCTTTCCTGAATAAGGGCTATTTTAATACGGAATGAAGTTTAGCCCTAAATATGAGCAAAATTAATGCTCCAAAGTTTTAATAGTGGTGGTGTTTTGGAAAAGTTTTCCTTCGTGTCGTATTGACAGATTTATTACATGGACATATTTATCAACTCTTTGTGGTATCCCCCACGTGGTCATTGATCCAGTAAACCACAAAATCACTTCCTACATGAAATCCTGGACAGGTGGCATTGACAATATCTTGGTAGCTGACTCATCAGAAGATGCTCTAAATAAAGCAATTAGACTGATCCAAAAACTGGATGATAAACTTCCGCGTGTTGCTGCATTTAGAAACAGCATAGGGAGTTGATTTGAATAAATTGGACAATGTCCTGTTTACCCTTAATGTATCGATCATAAAAATGTCATCTGTTTAGTCGTCTGCTGAAATGGTTTTGAAGCCTCTCCAACAACCAGTGTAGACCCAGATCAGACTAATTTGGGTCCACGTTGCTTGCCTTTATTCTTACATTAGTCAATAAGGTTAGCAAATACACTCAAGCTAGCTTATAAACGAACAAAATTCAAACTTTGTTTTCTGAATAAGGGCTATTCAAAATACTGAATGAATTTTAGCCTAAATATGAACATATCAATGTGGTGTTTGGGAGTAGTTTCCCTCATGCCATAGTGACAGATCGATTCCATGGACATATTTTGTCAACTCCACATGGTAATTGAGGTGATGGACCACAAAATATCTTCCTACATGAAATCCTGGACAGGCGGGATAGAGAATATCTTGGTAGCTGACTCACCAGAAGATGCTCTAAATAAAGCAATAGAACTGATTCAAAAACTGGATGATAAACTTCCGCGTGTTGCTGCATTTAGAAACAGCATAGGGAGCTGATTTGAATATTCCTTTAATGGTTTAACCCTTAAACGCCAATCACAATATGTGTCGTCTGGGTGTTTTGTGGTCTGCTGAAATGCTTTTGAAGTATCTGCAACAAAAAGTGTAGACCCAGACCAGACTGCTCCTGAAGGAGCAGTCTGGTCTGGGTCCACATTATTTGCCTCTATTTTACATTAGTCAATTGGTTTATCAAATACATTCATGCAAGCTTATGAACGAGCACTTTTTAAACTCATTTTCTTTCCTGAATAAGGGCTATATTGAATTCTATATGAATAATTGTAGCCTTAATATCAACAAAATCAATACCCCAAAGTTTTAATAGTGGTGGTGTTTTATCTTCGTGTCGTAGTGACAGATCGATGAAATGGACATATTTTATCATCTCTTTGTGGTATTCCCCACGTGGTCATCGATCCAGTGAACCACAAAATCACTTCCTACATGAAATCTTGGACAGGTGGCATTGAGAATATCTTGGTAGCTGACTCACCAGAAGATGCTCTAAATAAAGCAATTGAACTGATTCAAAAACTGGATGATAAACTTCCGCGTGTTGCTGCATTCAGAAACAGCATAGGGATTTGATTTGAATATCTCTTTAATTGTTTAACCCTCAAAGCGCCAATCACAATAAGTGTCGTCTAGGTGCTTTGTGGTCTGCTGAAATGCGTTTGAAGTCTCTTCAACAAAAAGTGTAGACCCATACCTACCAAACTGCGCCTGAAGGAGCAGTTTGATCTGGGTCCCCATCCTTTGCCTTTATTCTTGCATTAGTCATTTAGGTAAGCAAATACATTCATGTAAGCTTATTAACGAGTACTTTTTAAACTCATTTATTTTCCTAAATAAGGGCTATATTAAATACTCTATGAATAATTCAAACCTAAATATGTGCAAAATCAATGCTCAAAAGTTTAAATAGTGGTGGAGTTTTGGAAATCTTATCCTTCGTGTCGCAGTGACATATTTATTACATGGGCATAGTTTATCAACTATTTGTGGTATTCCCCACGTGGTCATCGATCCAGTGAACCACAAAATCACTTCCTATATGAAATCCTGGACAGGCGGCATTGAGAATATCTTGTTAGCCTACACATCAAAAGATGCTCTAAATAAAGCAATTGAGCTGATTCAAAAACTGGCTTGTTGCTGCTTTCTCAGAAAATTAATAGGGAGTTGATTTGATGAATTTTGGCAATGTTCCGTTTCCTTTAAAGTTTTAACCCTGACAGAGCCATTAATGACATACGCCGTCTGTTCTGTCGTCTATAGAAATGGTTTTGATGCCTCTCCAACAAACATTGTAGACTCAGACCAGACTGCTCCAGTAGGAGCAGTCTGATCTGGGTCCACACTGTTTTACTCTATTCTTACATTAGTCAATAAGGTAAGCAAATACACTCAAGCAAGCTTATAGACGAGCACTTTTTAAACTAATTTAATTTTTTTAATAAGGGCTGATAAAATACTGAATGAATGTTAGCCTAAATTCGAGCATTGCAATGTACCAGACATTGGTGCAGTTTTAATACAGTCAGTTTCTTTCCTATCGTAGCGACAGATCGATTATAAATAATACATGGACACATTCTGTCAACTCTTTGTGGTATCCATCACGTGGTCATTGATCCAGTGAACCACAAAATCACTTCCTACATGAAATCCTGGACAGGCGGCATTGAGAATTTCTTGTTAGCTGACTCACCAGAAGATGCTCTAAATAAAGCAATTGAACTGCTTCAAAAACTGGATGATAAACTTCCGCGTGTTGCTGCATTTAGAAACAGCATAGGGAGTTGATTTGAATATTCCTTTAATGGTTTAACCCTTAAAGCGCCAATCGCAATAAGTGTCGTCTGGGTGTTTTGTGGTCTGCTGAAGTACTTTTGAAGTATCTGCAACAAAAAGCGTAGACCCAGATCAGACTGCTCCTGTAGGAGCAGTCTGATCAGGGTCCACACCGTTTGCCTATATTCTTGCATTAGTCAATAAGGTTAGCAAACACACTCAAACAAGCTTATAAACGAGCACTTTTCAAACAAATTTTCTTTCCTGAATAAGGGCTATTTTAATACTGAATGAAGTTTAGCCCTAAATATAAGCAAAATAAATGCTCCAAAGCTTTAAAAGTGGTGTGGTTTTGGAAAAGTTTTCCTTCGTGCCATAGTGAAGAAATTTATTACATGGACATATTTTATCAACTCCTTGCGGTATCCCCCACGTGGTCATTGATCCAGTGAACCACAAAATCACTTCCTACATGAAATCCTGGACAGGCGGCATTGAGAATATCTCGGTAGCTGACTCACCAGAAGATGCTCTAAATAAAGCAATTGAACTGATTCAAAAACTGGATGATAAACTTGCGCGTGTTGCTGCATTCAGAAACAGCATAAGGAGTTGATTTGAATATTCCTTTAATTGTTTAACCCTTAAAGCGCCAATCACAATAAGTGTCGTCTGGGTGCTTTGTGGTCTGCTGAAATGCTTTTGAAGTCTCTTCAACAAACACTGTAAACCCAGACCAGACTGCTCCTGCAGAAGCAGTCTGATCTTGGTCTACACCGTTTGCCTCTTTACTTACATTGGTCAATAAGGTTAGCAAACACACTCAAACAAGCTTATAAACGAGCACTTTTCAAACTAATTTTCTTTCCTGAATAAGGGCTATTTTTTAACTGAATGAATTTTGCCCTAATTATGAGCAAACTTAATGCTCTAAAGTTTTAATAGTGGTGAGGTTTTTGAATTTTTGTCCTTCAAGCCGTAGTGACAACTTTATTCAATGGACATGTTTTATCAACTCTTTGTGGTATTCCCCACGTGGTCATTGATCCAGTGAACCACAAAATCACTTCCTACATGAAATCCTGGACAGGTGGCATTGACAATATCTTGGTAGCAGACTCATCAGAAGATGCTCTAAATAAAGCAATTGAACTGATTCAAAAACTGGACGATAAACTTCCGCGTGTTGCTGCATTTAGAAACAGCACAGGGAGTTGATTGGAATATTCCTTTAATGGTTTAACCCTTAAAGCACCAATCGCAATAAGTGTCGTCTGGGTGTTTTGTGGTCTGCTGAAAGGCTTTTGAAGTATCTGCAACAAAAAGTGTAGACCAGACCAGTTTGATCTGGGTCCACATTTTTGCCTCTATTCTTACATTAGTCAATTAGTTTATCAAATACATTCATGTAAGCTTATAAACGAGCACTTTTAAAACTAATTTTCTTTCCTGTATAAGGGCTATTTTAATACTGAATGAAGTGTAGCCCTAAATATGAGCAAAATTAATGCTCCAAAGTTTTAATAGTGGTGGTGTTTTGGAAAAGTTTTCCTTCGTCTTGTAGTGACAGATTTATTACATGGACATATTTTATCACTTCTTTGTGGTATTCCCCACGTGGTCATCGATCCAGTGAACCACAAAATCACTTCCTACATGAAATCTTGGACAGGTGGCATTGAGAATATCTTGGTAGCTGACTCACCAGAAGATGCTCTAAATAAAGCAATTGAACTGATTCAAAAACTGGATGATAAACTTCCGCGTGTTGCTGCATTTAGAAACAGCACAGGGAGTTGATTTGAATATTCCTTTGATGGTTTAACCCTTAAAGCGCCAATCGCAATAAGTGTCGTCTGGGTGTTTTGTGGTCTGCTGAAGTGTTTTTGAAGTATCTGCAACAAACAGTGTAGACCCAGACTAGACTGCTCCTGTAGGAGCAGTCTGATCTGGTTCCACACCATTTGCCTATATGTAATGTTAGTCCATTAGGTTTTCAAATACCTTATTGCAAGCATATAAACTCATTTTCTTTCCTAAATAAGGGCTATATCAAATACTATATGAATAATTCAAGCCTTAATATGAGCAAAATTAATGCTCCAAAGTTTAATACTGGTGGTGTTTTGTAAAAGGTTTTCTTCGTGCCGTAGTGACAAATTTATTACATTAAAATAGTTTATCAACTCGTTGTGGCATCCTTCATGTGGTCATTAATCAAGTGGACCACAAAATCACTTCATACATGAAATCCTGGACAGGCGGCATTGAGAATATCTTGTTAGCAGACTCACCAGAAGATGCTCTAAATAAAGCAATTGGACTGCTTCAAAAACTGGATGATAAACTTCCGCGTGTTGCTGCATTTAGAAACAGCATAGGGAGTTGATTTGAATATTCCCTTAATGGTTTAACCCTTAAAGCGCCAATCGCAATAAGTGTCGTCTGGGTGTTTTGTGGTCTGCTGAAGAGCTATGAAAGATCTTCAACAAAAAGTGGAGACCCAGACCAGACTGCTCCTGTAGAAGCAGTCTGATCTAGGTCCAAGCTATTTGCCTTTATACTTACATTAGTCAATTAGGTTAGCAAATAGATTCATGCAAGCTTATAAATGAGCACTTTTTAAACTTATTTTCTTTCCTGAATAAGGGCTATTTAATACTGAATGAAGTTTAGCCCTAAATATGAGCAAAAATAATGCTCCAAAGTTTTAATAGTGGTGGTGTTGCAGTGACAAACTTATTACATGGACATATTTTATCAACTCTTTGTGGTATCCCCCTCGTGGTCATTGATCCAGTGAACCACAAAATCACTTCGTACATGAATCCTGGACAGGCGGCATTGAGAATATCTTGTTAGCTGACTCATCAGAAGATGCTCTAAATAAAGCAATTGGACTGCTTAACAAACTGAATGATAAACTTCCGCGTGTTGCTGCATTTAGAAACAGCAAAGGGAGCTGATTTGAATATTCCTTAAATGGTTTAACCCTTAAAGCACCAATCACAATAAGTGTCGTCTGGGTGTTTTGTGGTCTGCTTAAGTGCGTTTGAAGTATCTGCAACAAAAAGTGTAGACCCAGACCAGACTGCTCCTAAAGGAGCAGTTTGATCTGGGTCCACATTTTTGCCTCTTTTCTTACATTAGTCAATTAGTTTATCAAATACATTCATGCAAGCTTATAAACGAGCACTTTTTAAACTAATTTTCTTTCCTGAATAAGGGCTATTTAATACTGAATGAAGTTTAGCCCTAAATATGAGCAAAATTAATGCTTCAAAGTTTTAATAGTGGTGGTGTTGCAGTGACAAACTTATTACATGGACATATTTTATCAACCCGTTGTGGTATCCCCCACGTGGTCATTGATCCACTAAACCACAAAATCACTTCCTACATGAAACCCTGGACAGGCGGCATTGAGAATATCTTGGTAGCTGACTCACCAGAAGATGCTCTAAATAAAGCAATAGAACTGATTCAAAAACTGGATGATAAACTTCCGCGTGTTGCTGCATTTAGAAACAGCAAAGGGAGCTGATTTGAATATTCCTTTAATGGTTTAACCATTAAAGCGCCAATCACAATAAGTGTCGTCTGGGTGTGTTGTGGTCTGCTGAAGTGCTTTTGAAGTATCTGCAACAAAAAGTGTAGACCCAGACCAGACTGCTCCTGAAGGAGCAGTTTGATTTGGGTCCACATTATTTGCCTTTATTCTTGCATTAGTCAATTAGGTTATCAAATACATTCATGCAAGCTTATAAACGAGCACTTTTCAAACTAATTTTGTTTCCTGAATTATAGCTATTTTAAAACTGAATGAAGCTTAGCCCTAAATATGAGCGAAATTAATGCTTCAAAGTTTTAATAGTGGTGGTGGCGCAGTGACAAATTTATTACATGGACATATTTTATCAACTCTCTGTGGTATTCCCCACGTGGTCATTGATCAAGTGAACCACAAAATCACTTCCTACATGAAATCCTTGACAGGCGGCATTGAGAATATCTTGGTAGCTGACTCACCAGAAGATGCTCTAAATAAAGCAATTGAACTGATTCAAAAACTGGATGATAAACTTCCGCGTGTTGCTGCATTTAGAAACAGCACAGGGAGTTGATTTGAATATTCCTTTGATGGTTTAACCCTTAAAGCGCCAATCGCAATAAGTGTCGTCTGGGTGTTTTGTGGTCTGCTGAAGTGTTTTTGAAGTATCTGCAACAAACAGTGTAGACCCAGACTAGACTGCTCCTGTAGGAGCAGTCTGATCTGGTTCCACACCATTTGCCTATATGTAATGTTAGTCCATTAGGTTTTCAAATACCTTATTGCAAGCATATAAACTCATTTTCTTTCCTAAATAAGGGCTATATCAAATACTATATGAATAATTCAAGCCTTAATATGAGCAAAATTAATGCTCCAAAGTTTAATACTGGTGGTGTTTTGTAAAAGGTTTTCTTCGTGCCGTAGTGACAAATTTATTACATTAAAATAGTTTATCAACTCGTTGTGGCATCCTTCATGTGGTCATTAATCAAGTGGACCACAAAATCACTTCCTACATGAAATCCTGGACAGGCAGCATTGAGAATATCTTGTTAGCAGACTCACCAGAAGATGCTCTAAATAAAGCAATTGGACTGCTTCAAAAACTGGATGATAAACTTCCGCGTGTTGCTGCATTTAGAAACAGCATAGGGAGTTGATTTGAATATTCCCTTAATGGTTTAACCCTTAAAGCGCCAATCGCAATAAGTGTCGTCTGGGTGTTTTGTGGTCTGCTGAAGAGCTATGAAAGATCTTCAACAAAAAGTGGAGACCCAGACCAGACTGCTCCTGTAGAAGCAGTCTGATCTAGGTCCAAGCTATTTGCCTTTATACTTACATTAGTCAATTAGGTTAGCAAATAGATTCATGCAAGCTTATAAATGAGCACTTTTTAAACTTATTTTCTTTCCTGAATAAGGGCTATTTAATACTGAATGAAGTTTAGCCCTAAATATGAGCAAAAATAATGCTCCAAAGTTTTAATAGTGGTGGTGTTGCAGTGACAAACTTATTACATGGACATATTTTATCAACTCTTTGTGGTATCCCCCTCGTGGTCATTGATCCAGTGAACCACAAAATCACTTCGTACATGAATCCTGGACAGGCGGCATTGAGAATATCTTGTTAGCTGACTCATCAGAAGATGCTCTAAATAAAGCAATTGGACTGCTTAACAAACTGAATGATAAACTTCCGCGTGTTGCTGCATTTAGAAACAGCAAAGGGAGCTGATTTGAATATTCCTTAAATGGTTTAACCCTTAAAGCACCAATCACAATAAGTGTCGTCTGGGTGTTTTGTGGTCTGCTTATGTGCGTTTGAAGTATCTGCAACAAAAAGTGTAGACCCAGACCAGACTGCTCCTGAAGGAGCAGTTTGATCTGGGTCCACATTTTTGCCTCTTTTCTTACATTAGTCAATTAGTTTATCAAATACATTCATGCAAGCTTATAAACGAGCACTTTTTAAACTAATTTTCTTTCCTGAATAAGGGCTATTTAATACTGAATGAAGTTTAGCCCTAAATATGAGCAAAATTAATGCTTCAAAGTTTTAATAGTGGTGGTGTTGCAGTGACAAACTTATTACATGGACATATTTTATCAACCCGTTGTGGTATCCCCCACGTGGTCATTGATCCACTAAACCACAAAATCACTTCCTACATGAAACCCTGGACAGGCGGCATTGAGAATATTTTGGTAGCTGACTCACCAGAAGATGCTCTAAATAAAGCAATAGAACTGATTCAAAAACTGGATGATAAACTTCCACGTGTTGCTGCATTTAGAAACAGCACAGGGAGTTGATTCGAATATTCCTTTAATTGTTTAACCCTTAAAGCGCCAATCACAATAAGTGTCGTCTAGGTGCTTTGTGGTCTGCTGAAATGCGTTTGAAGTCTCTTCAACAAAAGGTGTAGACCCATACCTACCAAACTGCACCTGAAGGATCAGTTTGATCTGGGTCCCCATCCTTTGCCTTTATTCTTGCATTAGTCATTTAGGTAAGCAAATACATTCATGTAAGCTTATTAACGAGTACTTTTTAAACTCATTTATTTCCTAAATAAGGGCTATATTAAATACTCTATGAATAATTCAAACCTAAATATGTGCAAAATCAATGCTCAAAAGTTTAAATAGTGGTGGTGTTTTGGAAAAATTTTCCGTCGTGATCCACTAAACCACAAAATCACTTCCTACATGAAATCCTGGACAGGCGGCATTGAGAATATCTTAGTAGCTGATTCATCAGAAGATGCTCTAAATAAAGCTATTGAACTGATTCAAAAACTGGATGATAAAGTTCCGCGTGTTGCTGCATTTAGAAACAGCATAGGGAGTTGATTTGAATAAAAACTTTACCAGCTTCCTTTAATGGTTTAACCCTTAAAGCGCCAATCACAATAAGTGTCGTCTGGGTGTTCTGTGGTCTGCTGAAATGCTTTTGAAGTCTCTGCAACAAACTGTGTAGACCCAGACCAGACTGATCCTGTAGGAGCAGTCTGATCTGGGTCCACACCGTTTGCACATGTACTTAAGTCATTTAGGTAAGCAAATACATTCATGTAAGCTTATAAACAAGCACTTTTAAACTAATAAGGGCTTATACTGTATGAATAATTCAAGCCTAAATATAAGCAAAATCAATGCTCCAAAGTTTTAATAGTGGTGGTGTTTTGGAAAAGTGTTCCTTCGTGCCGTAGTGACAAATTTATTACATTAAAATAGTTTATCAACTCGTTGTGGCATCCTTCATGTGGTCATTAATCAAGTGGACCACAAAATCACTTCCTACATGAAATCCTGGACAGGCGGCATTGAGAATATCTCGGTAGCTGACTCACCAGAAGATGCTCTAAATAAAGCAATTGAACTGATTCAAAAACTGGATGATAAACTTCCGCGTGTTGCTGCATTTAGAAACAGCACAGGGAGTTGATTTGAATATTCCTTTAATGGTTTAACCCTTAAAGCACCAATCACAATAAGTGTCGTCTGGGTGTTTTGTGGTCTTCTGAAATGCTTTTAAAGTCTCTGCAGCAAAAAATGTAGACCCAGACAAGACTGCTCCTGAAGGAGCAGTCTTATCTGGGTCCACATTATTTGCCTCTATTCTTACAAAAGCCAATTAGTTTAATAAATACATTCATGCAAGCTTATAAACGAGCACTTTTTAAACTAATTTTCTTTCCTGAATAAGGGCAATTTTAATACTGAATGAAGTTTAGCTCTAAATATGAGCAAAATTAATGCTTCAAAGTTTTAATAGTGGTGGTGGCGCAGTGACAAATTTATTACATGGACATATTTTATCAACTATTTGTGGTATTCCCCACGTGGTCATTGATCCAGTGAACCACAAAATCACTTCCTACATGAAACCCTGGACAGGCGGCATTGAGAATATCTTGGTAGCTGACTCACCAGAAGATGCTCTAAATAAAGCAATTGAACTGATTCAAAAACTGGATGATAAACTTCCGCCTGTTGCTGCATTTAGAAACAGCATAGGGAGTTGATTTGAATAAAGACATTGCAGCATTCCTTTAATGGTTTAACCCTTGAAGCGCCAATCACAATAGGTGTCGTCTGTGTGTTTTGTGGTCCGCTGAAGTGCTTTTGAAGTATCTGCAACAAAAAGTATAGACCCAGACCAGACTGCTCCTGAAGAAGCTAATTGTCCTGGGTCCACAGTGTTTGCATTTATTCTTGCATCAGTCAATAAGGTTAGCAAACACACTCAAACAAGCTTATAAAAGAGCACTTTTCACATTAATATTCTTTCCTGAATAAGGGCTATTTTAATACTGAATGAAGTTTAGCCCTAAATATGAGCAAAACTAATGCTCCAAAATTTGAATAGTGGTGGTGTTTTGGAAAAGTTGTCCTTCGTGCCGTAGTGACAACTTTATTACATTGACATAGTTTATCAACTCGTTGTGGTATCCTTCTTGTTGTTATTAATCAAGTGGACCACAAAATCACTTCCTACATGAAATCATGGACAGGCAGCATTGAGAATATCTTGTTAGCTGACTCACCAGAAGATGCTCTAAATAAAGCAATTGGACTGATACAAAAACTGGATGATAAACTTCCGCGTGTTGCTGCGTTCAGAAACAGCATAGGGAGCTGATTTAAATATTCCTTTAATGGTTTAACCCTTAAAGCGCAAATCGCAATAAGTGTCGTCTGGGTGTTTTGTGGTCTGCTGAGTGCTTTTAAATTATCTGCAACAAAACGTGTAGACCAAGATCAGACTGCTCCTGTAGGAGCAGTTTGATCTGGGTCCACACCGTTTGCCTATATTCTTGCATTAGTCAATAAGGTTAGAAAACACACTCAAATAGGCTTATAAACGAGCACTTTTCAAACTAATTTTCTTTCCTGGATAAAGGCTATTTTAATACTGAATGAAGTTTAGTCCTTAATATGGGCAAAATTAATGCTCCAAAGTTTTTATAGTGTCTTTTTGTGGCCGTGTTCACAGGCTGTACAAGTACTGGCCGGGTAGGTTTATGCTTTTATGGCTCTATGTCCAGGAACTCCCGAAGGCTCAACCGACAGTGGTTCTGGTTTTAAAGCGTCTCAGAAGACGGGGTAACGGCTTAAAGTCTCATCCGACAGACTTGTTGTGGTATCCTTCTTGTGGTCATTAATCAAGTGAACCACAAAATCACTTCCTACATGAAATCCTGGACTGGCGGCATTGATAATATCTTGCTAGTTGACTCATCAGAAGGTGCTCTAAATAAAGCAATTGAACTGATTCAAAAACTGGCTTGTTGCTGCTTTCTCAGAAATATAATAGGGAGTTGATTTGATGAATTTTGGCAATGTTCTGTTAACCCTGACAGAGCCATTAATAACATACGCCGTCTGTTCTGTCGTCTTTGAAATGGTTTTGATGCCTCTCTAGCAAACAGTGTAGACCCTGTACAGCTGTAGGAGCAGTCTGATCTGGGTCCACATTGTTGCCTCTATACTTACATTAGTCGATAAGGTTAGCAAATACACTCAGGCAAGCGTTGTAGAGCCACAAAATGCTCCATACACAATATGCTCTCTCGAGGTGCATATTGTGTACCATGCATACACAATATGCTCCCCCTTGAATCTGGAGCATATTGTGTAGGACATGTATCATACCTACACAATATGCTCCCTAGGTAGCTGAAGAGCGCAGTCGTGGTAGAGTGCTTGACCCGATATCGATGGGTTGCGGGTTCGAGCCTCACCTGAATCACATTTCAACACCATGAAGAAGCTAATTAATAAGCTGAGGACTCAAGAGATTCATTGTGATGCTTGACAGGTGGAGATCATACCCTGGACTGCCAAACAACACCTCTGGAAATCTAAAGCAAAAGAAGGTCATCAGTTGAGCCGTGGTGGACCAAGCAACAGACAAAAAAATGATATAAATGATCGCTACGTTGTTCCACCTTCAGTCAACTTAAAAAGAAAATGGCAGGCTAAGACTATTGGCCCAAAGTATCGTTAGTACTTGCGCTTCAGAAAAAAGATAAATATCTTTGGATTGAGACACCTTTTATATACATGTGAGCGCGGCGATGAACGGGCATGTTATTTGATAATAATTATAAAGCATATTTATTCAAAAACAATAAACGTGAATATCCCTTCTTTTCATTCTTCTCATCATTTCAATAGCCCACTAAAATTAAAATTCAGGCAGTCGACATTTGTTATCTGACAATTTTGTTTGAAAAGGTCTTCGTATGAATAAGAGGGGTATTCAAGGTTCGGCCCGCACACCCTGTCTTTATAAAAATGAAGTAGCCCCTATATAGTGAACATCTGCCTTTGCGAACTACTACTAAATTCCTACAAAGTCTTGGAAACTACCACGATGGCATTTTAACTACCACGATGAGCTGGAAACTACCACACAGGTTGAACGGGGCATGAATAGTTTACGAGTAAATGCTAAGATTTTTTTTCTGTGTATGAATGTTTATTCAGGGTCTTTTTATCATTTCCATCGTCAAATGATATCAAATTCCATTTAATTTGACAGATATGGGCAAAAATCCTTCGAACTTTGGGGAAAGTTGGTCCGATGCTCAGTGGGGAAACACGAACCTAAAGAAAGAAAATAACTTTTCAAACAAAATTTTGGGCGAGAGGAGACGCTAAGACATATTTACACGGAACCACATTGTCGGATTTCACCATTGTTTGTTCTTAGTTGTAAAATAAAACAAAAATGAAAGTGACACCAACCTTTCTTTATCCAATTTTCGGCCTGGAAACTACCACGACGTGTCCCGGATGTGGCTTGGGAACAAAATTACGTTAACACAATTTCGTGGTAGTTCCTAGGTTTACCACCCGTGATATTGTGTACCTCTACCTACCTAATATGCACCAAATATCATAATACTTCTAAGATAGCATATTGTGTACCTGGCCTACACAATATACTCCCATTATCATAATACTACCAAGTTAGCATATTGTGTACCTTACCTACACAATATGCTCCCAATATCACAATACTACCTAGGTAGCATATTGTGTACATAACCTACAAAATATGCCTCCATTATCATAATACTACCGAGGTATCATATTGTGTACCTTACCTACACAATATGCTTCCTTTATCATACTACAACCAAAAAAGTATATTGTGTACTTACCTACACAATATCCGCCCATTATCATAATACTACTGAGGTAGCATATTGTGTACCTTACTTTCACAATATGCTCCAACTATCATAATACTACTAAGGTAGCATTTTATGTACCTTACCTACACAATATGCTCTAAATATCATAATACTACTCAGGAAGCTTATTGTGTGACTTACCTACATAATTTGCTCTCATTATCAAAATACTTTCAAGGTATCATATTGTGTACCTTACCTACACAATATGCTCCCATTATCATAATACTACCAAGGTAGCATATTGTGTGCATTAACTACACAATATGCTCCGTTTATCATAATACTACTAAGGTAGCATATTATGTACCTTACCTAAACAATATGCTTCAAATATTATAATACTACTAAGGTAGCATATTGTGTGACTTAAAAACACAATATGCTATTATTATCATAATACTACCTACATGTAAGTAGCATATTGTGTACCTTACCTACACAATATGCTCCAAATATCATAATACTACTGAGGTAGCGTATTGTGTACCTTACCTTCACAATATGCTCCAAATATCAAAAAACTACTAAGGTAGCATATTGTGTTCCTTACCTACACAATATGCTCCAAATATCATAATACTACAAAGGTAGCATATTGTGTACCTTACCTACACAATATGCTCCCATTATCATAATACTACCAAGTTAGCATATTGTCTACCTTACCTACATAATATGCTACCTTTATCATAATACTACCAAGGTAGCATATTGTCTACCTTACCTACACAATATGCTCTCAATATCATAATACTACCAAAGTAGCATATTGTGTTTACTACCTACACAATATGCTTCAATTATCATAAAACTGCTAAGCTAGCATAGTATGTACCTTACCTATACAATATACTCCAAAAATCAAAATACTACTGAGGTAGCATAATATGTAACTTACCTACACAATATGCTCCCATTATCATAACACTACCTAGGTATCATATTGTGTACCTTTCCTATACAATATCTTCCAAATATCAAAATACTATTAAGGAAGCATTTTGTGTACCTTTCAAACACAATATGCTCCGAATATCATAATACTACTAAGGTAGCATATTGTGTGCCTTATCTACACAATATGCTCCAAATATCATAATACTACTAAGGTACCATATTGTCTGCCTTACCTACACAAGATGCTCCCATTATCATAATACTTTCAAGGGAGCATATTGTGTACCTTACCTACACAATATGCTCCAATTATAATAATACTACTATGGAAGAATATTATGTACCTTTCCTACACAATATGCTCCAAATATCATAATACTTTTAAGGTAGCATATTGTGTGCCTTACCTACACAATATGCTTCAAATATCATAATACTACTAAGAAAGCATATTGTCTGCCTTACCAACAAAATATGCTCCCATTATCATAATACTATCAAGGTAGCATATTGTGTAGGTAAGATACACAATTTGCTACCTTGGTAGTATTATGATAATTGGAGCATATTGTGTAGGTAAGGTACACAATATGCTACCTCAGTAGTATTATGATAATGGGAGCATATTGTGTAGGTAAGGTACACAATATGCTACCTCGGTTGTATTATGATTATTGGAGCATATTGTGTAGGTAAGATACACAAAATGTTACCTCAGTAGAATTATGATATTTGGAGCACATTGTGTAGGTAAGGCACAAAATATGCTACCTCAGTACTATTATCATAATTGGAGCATATTGTGTAGGTAGCGTATAAAATACGCTACCTTGGTAGTATTATATGATAATGGGGTAGTAATATGATAATGAATGGTTTATTGTGTAGGTGGGGTACACAATATGCTACATTGGTAGCATTTTGGTAATGGGAGCATATTGTGTAGGTAGGTATACAATATGCTACCTCGGAAGTATCATTATAATGGGAGCATATTGTGTAGGTAAGGTACACAATATGTGATAATTGGATCAGATCATATTGTGTAGGTGAGGTACACAATATGCTACCATAGTAGTATTATGATATTCGGAGCATATTGTGTAGGTAAGGTACACAATATGCTACCTCGGTAGTATTATAAAACTTGGAGCATATTGTGTAGGTAAGGTACACAATATGCTACCTCAGTAGTATTATGATAATGAGAGCATATTGTGTAGGTAAGGTACACAATATGCTACCTCGGTTGTATTTTGATAATAGGAGCATATTGTGTAGGTAAGGTACACAATATGTTACCTCAGTAGTATTATGATATTTGGAGCATATTGTGTAGGTAAGGCACACATTATGCTACCACAGTACTATTATTTTAATTGGAGTATATTGTGTAGGTAGGGTACAAAATATGCTACCTTGGTAGTAATATATGATAATGGTGTAGTAATATGATAATGGGGGCATATTGTGTAGGTAGGGTACACAATATGCTACATTAGTAGCATTTTGGTAATGGGAGCATATTGTGTAGGTTAAGTACACAATATGCTACCTTAGTAGTATAATGATAATTGGAGCATATTGTGTACAGTGAGCCACTTTAGTTATGCACCACTTATAAAATATAAAATTTCTCGGAAAAGAAATGTGATATTTTTATTTTGAGACTTCGAACGTAAAGCGCATCTATATTGGCATTAGCCATTGAATTTTCATTGTGATCAGATCAGAAACGAAGGAGAAAATGGATTTTAAAGTGCACTACCCTCAAAACACCATTTCACATTGCATTATCTCGAATGAAACTCAGATCGCATTGCCCTTTTTTCAGGGTCGAATTTCTGCTATGCAAGATATAAGAGCCAATTTATTCTTGGCAATATCTAAAACGGGTGTGTGATTGTTAACTTCATATTTTTTTTAATGTTTTACTATTTTGGTTCCCAGCTGACCAAGGTTCGAAAAAAGTTGGTTTTAGTACCTTTTTTTTAAGTTAGTTAAAATTTCGTATGATTCTGAGTAAACTAGTTATCAAAACACTTCTTTTATGATTTCATTTAAAACAACCATATATCCGCCGTTTATATTCGTAAAAAAATTAATGGATTTATTGGCGTCATGGTGTTGACGTTAGTGATGACGTCACTACTACCAAGGCTATACGACGTGTCAATGATAAGATGTTTTAGTGTTTTGATACTTCTTTATCCACAAGTGACTCATTACAAAATAATTTGCGAAGAAAACCCAGTTTGATTATTGTAACTGACGTTAATATGACGTTAAAACGAGCATTTCTTCAAAAAGTAACGGTGTTACTAAATTCAACGACCGAAAAAGGGGTTTTACTTGAATTAATTAACTGTGTTTGGTGTTTTTCCGTCACAACGATCACCATGAATTATGCCTAGCACAAAACAAAAATAGAAAATATAGACGTTCCGCTTGCACGTGCATTTATCAAAATTTGTCAAAATTGCCTTTGAGAAGCAGAATGATTCGCATGAGTGATTCCAATAATTTTTTTTCGATGTTATCAAACAGATAAAATGTCAATAAATAAATTATCATAGAGAATGTTCGATTCCAGCATTTTTGTCAAAAAATGTGGGCCCTGAAAAAGTGGTGCGTAACTAAAGTGGCTCACTGTAGGTAAGGTACACAATTTTCTACTTCATTAGTATTATAATATTCGGAGCATATTGTGTAGGTAAGGTACACAATATGCTACCCCTTGGTGGTATAATGACAATGGGAGCATATTGTGTAGGTAAGGCACACAATATGCTACCTCGGTAGTATTATGATAATTTGAGCATATTGTGTAGGTAAGGTATACAATATACTACCTCAGTTCTTTTATTATAATTGGAGTATATTGTGTAGGTAATGTACACAATATGATACCTCGGTAGTATTTTGATAATTGAAGCATATTGTGTAGGTAAGGTACACAATATGCTACCTCAGTAGTATTATGATAATGGGAGCATATTGTGTAAGTAAGGCACACAAAATGCTACCTCAGTACTATTATTATAATCGGAGCATATTGTGTAAGTAGGGTACAAAAATAATACCTTGGTAGTATTATGATAATGGGATAGTAACATGATAATGAAGGCATATTGTGTAGGTAGGGTACACAATATGCTACCTTGGTAGTATGATAATGGGGGCATATTGTGAAGATTAGGTACACAATATGCTACCTTGGTAGTATCAAGATAATGGGAGCATATTGTGTAGGTAAGGTACACAATATGCTACCTAGGTAGTATTATGATAATTGGTGCATATTGTGTAGGTAAGGTACACACAATATGCTACCTCAGTAGTATTATGATAATCGGAGCATGTTGTGTAGGTAAGGTACACAATATGCTACCTCGGTTGTATTATGATAATGGGAGCATATTGTGTAGGTAAGGTACACAATATGTTACCTGAGTAGTATTATGATATTTGGAGCATATTGTGTAGGTAAGGTACACAATATGCTACCTCGGTAGTATGATAATGGGGTAGTAATATGATATAGGGGCATATTGTGTAGGTAAGGTACACAATATGCTACCTTGGTAGCATTTTGGTAATGGGTGCATTTGGTGTAGGTTAGGTACACAATATGCTACCTTGGAAGTATCATGATAATGGGAGCATATTGTGTAGTTAAGGTACACAATATGCTACCTCGGTAGTATTATGATAATTGGAGCATATTGTGTAGGTCAGGTACACAATATGCTACCTTGGTGGTATTATGATAATGGGAGCATATTGTGTAGGTAAGGTACACAATATGCTACCTCAGTAGTATTGATTGGAGCATATCGTGTAGGTAAGGTACTCAATATGTATGCTAGCTCAGTAGTATTATGATAATTGGAGCATATTGTGTATGCTGGGTACACAATACGATACCTTAGTAGCTATATTTTATTGGAAGCGTATTGTGTAGGTACGGTATACAATATACTACCTCAGTTCTATTATTATAATTGGAGTAAAATGTGTAGGTAATGTACACATTATGATACCTCAGTAGTATTTTGATAATTGAAGCATATTGTGTAGGTAAGGTACACAATATGCTCCCTCGGTAGTATTATGATAATTGGAGCATATTGTGTAGGTAAGGTACACAATATGCTACCTCGGTTTTATAATGATAATGGGAGCATATTGTGTAGTTAAGGTACACAATATGTTACCTCAGTAGTATTATAATATTTGGAGCATATTGTGTAAGTAAGGCACACAAATGCTACCTCAGTACTATTATTATAATTGGAGCATATTGTGTAGGTAGGGTACAAAAAATAATACCTTGGTAGTATTATGATATTGGGATAGTAACATGATAATGAAGGCATATTGTGTAGGTAGGGTACACAATATGCTACCTTGGTAGTATGATAATGGGAGCATATTGTGAAGGTTATGTACACAATATGCTACCTTGGTAGTATCAAGATAATGGGAGCATATTGTGTAGGTAAGGTACACAATATGCTACCTTGGTAGTACTATGATAATTGGAGAATATTGTGAAGGTAAGGTACACATTATGCTACCTCGGTAGTATTATGATAATTGGTGCATATTGTGTAGGTAAGGTGCACACAATATGCTACCTCAGTAGTATTATGATAATGGGAGCATATTGTGTAGGTAAGGTACACAATATGCTACCTCGGTTGTATTATGATAATGGGAGCATATTGTGTAGGTAAGGTACACAATATATTACCTGAGTAGTATTATGATATTTGGAGCATATTTTGTAGGTAAGGCACACAATATGCTACCTCAGTACTGTTATTATAATTGGAGCATATTGTGTAGGTAGGGTACAAAATATGCTACCTTGGTAGTATTATGATAATTTGATCATATTGTGTAGGTAAGGTACACAATATGCTACCTTAGTAGTATTATAATATTCGGAGCATATTGTGTAGGTAAGGTACACAAAATGCTACCTTGTTGGTATTATGATAATGGGGTAGTAATATGATAATAGGAGCATATTGTGTAGGTTAGGTACACAATATGCTATCTTGGTAGCATTTTGGCAATGGGTGCATATGGTGTAGGTTAGGTACAATATGCTACCTTGGTAGTATCATGATATTGGGAGCATATTGTGTAGTTAAGGTACACAATATGCTACCTCGGTAGTATTATGATAATTGGAGCATATTGTGTAGGTCAGGTACACAATATGCTACCTTGGTGGTATTATGATAATGGGAGCATATTGTGTAGGTAAGGTACACAATATGCTACCTCAGTAGTATTGTGATAAATGGAGCATATTGTGTAGGTAAGGTACTCAATATGTATGCTACCTCAGTAGTATTATGATAATTGGAGCATATTGTGTATGCTGGGTACACAATACGAAACCTTAGTAGTTATATTTTATTGGAAGCGTATTGTGTAGGTACGGTTCAGTATAATGATACTTAGGTATAATCATTGTGATGGTATACTATTCAAAGTTAGATAACGCTATATGTTTAGAATTTGTAGAGCTAGAAACTACTGCGCCGAAGGATATGAAGTAAGTGCATACATTTAATCATCACCATAAAACGGTCAGTAGCAAGCAAATTGTCAAAATACATTATTCAAGTTTACTCAGTATTATTTCTGATCATAATCTTAAAACATACATACAATATATGATTCGTCACCTTTATAATGAATCGTCTCATATATTTGCGAGCGCCCGCTTACTAGTAAGTGTCAGTGCAGAACATTGTATGTTTCTCTGGTCAAATTCCTGAATTAACCGCGTTCAGAAAGTCTCTATTCCCATGTTAGCCCCATGCCTTCCAACATGTTTCAGTATAACCTGAAATACATGTATGGTTTGGAGAGCTATGCCTTTTGAAAAAAATCAAAATAGTTGCCATGGGAGCCAAATTGGATATCAGAATCGAATGATTCAAGCAATTCTGAATGTTCATGTTGTCCCTATCCCTCAAACCAAGTTAAGATTCAATCTGACGTAGGAATGGGAAAAGATGGTCTTTGAAGGATATAAAGATGGCTTCAATGGTAGTCATATTATATATTCCAATGGAACAGGTATAGCATTTATGAATGACCATGGTGTCCTCGACTCATACAGGTTCATTACATTTCTACATTTAACCCCCGGCGTTTCCCCATTTTTCCTTACTACGGTTTCCAAAGGTTGATTTCATGTCGGGAAAGAAGCCAAATTTGGAGACAACGTCCCCAAAATGTTGTTGATGGGGATTAAAGACCACTATAATACAATTATGATGTGGGCATGGCTTTAGATATAAGGTTCGTAAGATAGACAGATGGATGTCGAGAGGACAGTTAAAATGCAAGGTAAACATACCACGAGACATGTTTTCAAGAAGAGCATATTGCGTACCCTCGGACGACCATTGAAATAACATATGTACCGACCCTACACAATATGCTCCTATAGTAGCATATTGTGTATGCAGGGTACACAATATGCTACTAAAAGGAGCATATTGTGTAGGGGAGCATTTTGTGGACCCACAAAGCGTATAAACGAACATTTTTAATAACATTGAATGAACATGTGCAGATCCAGAAAGTTTTGCCTAGGGGGTCCAACTCTGTAAACATTTTTTTTTTTTTTTTTTTTCTTTTTTTTTTTTTTTTTTTTTTTTTTTCATGAGGGGAAAGAGGATCTAAATAGCACTAAAATGTGCCATCATCGTCCCGCCAGCGAAACGCCATTAAATGGCGTCAGCTGGCGGGCCGATGATGGCCCAACATTAAATGCTGGCTTTGTAGCTTTGTGATTTTTCAGGGGGTCCGGTCCAGTATTGCAAAGAAACCCTATATTTTTTTTCAGAGGTTCGGGACCCCCTGCCCCCCCCCCCTCTGGATCCGCACATGATGAATTAGCTTAAATATAAGCAATTCAATGCAGAAACACAACCTTGAACCAACGGTGTATCAACGTCGATGCGACATCATGGTCGACCTTGATACGACACTGTTTGGACGTCACGGGCCTTCTGGGAAGTTGAGTGGTGTTTTTGAAAAGTTTTGGTCTTATTGGATCGGTAGTATACATGCGCGGATCCAGAAAGTTTTGTCAGAGGGGGTCCCAACTTTAATTCTTTTTTCATCAGATAGATAAATAGTGCAGTGAGCACGTACATATACGCAGTCTCATCAGAGGCATTGCGTCCTACACACACACACACACACACACACACACACACACGCACACACACACACACACACACCCACACACACACACACTGGTGAAAATATAATTATGATAGTAGGCATACACTAAGTATTGCTTAACTATGTCCTAGCAACCTGTCCAAGGTCATTGTTATATGGTAATTTGACCCGTTATATGCATGAAAAATGTTGACAGTGGTGTTAAGTACCAATACCACACTGGTAAATGTATACGTCGATTTGCTGGTATTGGTGTTAATACTATATAGAAAAACATGTCATATGGCAAAGGGACAATAGACTTCAACCATTTTAATTATTCAGTATGTGCATGGCGTTTATGTAAGCATTTAGGAATAGATCCAGATCGGTACTCGAATCTATTCCTAAATGCTTACATAAATCGCCATGTGCATGCCGAATACTTCATAAATGATCTAATTATTTAGTCCTTTAGGCGTATGGCATGTTTTTCTATATAGTATTAACACCAATATCTACCACTTCCGGTCTATGAAGTACCGGCAATACGCGTAAATACCAGCAAATCGACGTATACATTTACCAGTGTGAATACACCAATAAGAGAATGAAAACTAAAGCAATAAACAAAAGAAAGATCATTAAAAATATTTAATTCTTTTTTGGGATTCGAACCTGTCTCAGCAATCTTTTCAGTGCTAGAAAGACATTAGATAAGTGCACTAGACCCATCAACAATCTGGGGACCAATTATCTATAGGTAAAGAAAGGAATCACCTAACAAAACCAGAACAAACTGAAACCCACGCATGCAATGGGGGAAACAACAAAATTTGATAGAAACCAGAAGAACAGAGTATGCCAAGCCTTAGAAATAGTTGCAGTCTATGGTTGCATACACGGCTGAAAAAATGTTTATGATGGTATTGAGCACCAATACACCAACAAGAGAATGAAAACTAAAGCAATGCATAAATGAAAGATCAATAGAAATACATTTGATTATTTTTGGGGGTTTGAACCTGTCTCAGCAATCTTTTCAGTGCTAGAAAGACATTAGATAAGTGCACTAGACCCATCAACAATCTGGGGACCAATTATCTATAGGTAAAGAAAGGAATCACCTAACAAAACCAGAACAAACTGAAACCCACGCATGCAATGGGGGAAACAACAAAAATTGATAGAAACCATAACAACAGAGTACACCTTGCCTTAGAAATAAGAATAAACATTAGATGCAGCCACTGGTTGCATGCGTGGCTGAAAATGTTTATAGTGGTATTAAGCACCAATACACCAACAAAAGAATGAAAACTAAAGCAATGAATAAAAGAAAGATCAATAAAATACATTTAATTATTTTTGGGGGTTTGAACCTGTTTCAGCAGTATTTTCTGTTTTGGGTAAACATTCGATGAGCGCACGCTATCAGGGACCCAATAATCTATAGGTATACAAAAGAATCACCTAACAAAACCAAGACAAACCTTAAAACAACACAGATAATGGGAGAAACAACTAAAATTTATAGAAACCATAACAACAGAGTTAGCCAAGCCTGTATGAGTAACGACTGATCAAATATTCAATAAGTATTAAAATCCCATGAGCTGACCCATTTCTTTGAAAAGCGGCCATAGTTTCATTTTGGCAAGGAAGAGAGAGCTGGTTGCTTTTCTTTAATTTTCTTCCTGGTGTCTTATTTCTGTTAATGTTCTGTTGCTCTTCCTCGCGATGCCATGGGTTGGTATTTTCTGATCATACTCACTTACTTTTGTGGTTGTTCTCTTATTTCAGTCCAAAACAAAAGATAATGGCAATTAATGGAAGCTGATAACAAGCCAGCGAAGGAGTATTTGGTACTTTTCACACATGCGTAAAGTCGCTCATTAAAAGTGAGTATGATCAGGAAACACCACAATCACACACCGCAGACCAACCCCCGTGAGGAAGAGTCACAGAACATTTACAATAACAAAACATCCATAAGACAATAAAAGTTAAGCAACCAGCTCTCTATTCCTATTCAAGATGATTGCAAAACTAGAAAGGACACAAAGTATAATGCACAACAAAACAAAGACAAACACAGAACCCCCAAAACCAATGGAAAACATACCAATCACCAGATCAACAACATCAGAACTACCGCCTTAGAACGGACAGCAGCCTAACCAGCCGGGGGGCTTAAATGCATTTTACTGGTACCAAATATTTGCCTTAGACAGCATGGACAGCTTCACAGTGGGGCTAGATGTCTTAATATCGGCTTGAACCTTTTTCTACACCAGTCCTTGTATGTGCGAGCAGTGATGACTCTGGCAATGCTGTGCACATGCACAGGCACATCTGAGCACTGGCTATTCAAAAACTGGCATATTTCTTTATAAAACAGGCATTTCCTGTAGACAGCATTTAACAGTCTTATCAGAGTTAAAGCGACTTGCACATACACAATATGAATATGATAGTATACATACACTAAGTACAGTTGCTGAACGAGTAGTTTCAGAGCAACCTGCCCAAGAACACTTATATGATGATTGACCGCAGTAATATGACATGGAAAATGTTGATAGTGTTGTAGAGCACAAATGCAACATAAAAAAGAAAACAAACCAATGAATAAGAAAACACCAATAAAAATATTTTATTTCCTTTTCGATTTTACAGGGTTCGAACCTGTCCCATGGGGATTTCTTGTGCTCTGTGTGTAGTATACTGGCGGCATAGACCACTCAGCTATTTAGGCATATTAATCTATAGGTATAAAATGCATCAAAACCAAGTGTTAAGGGACATTACTCATGTGTAATTAACAATTTGATCTCAGAACAGTCAAAAACAGACATCTTTCTATAGAACAGCTTTTTTTTTTCAATTTGCACTTGGTCTTAATTTTCTGTTGAAGAATACATCAGATTAGTAATCAGAAATCAGAATTATCTAAAACAGCTTTAATTTTACCAAAATAATTAAATAGTTTCTATACATTAAGTTCAAGTGAAACAGTTGTTGCTGAATTCATGTGCTTCACCTACACTGTCCAATATTTTTATTTCCTTGTCATCAAACCCCCGTGGTGTAGTGGATAAGCGCTATGCCTTGTAAACCAGGGGTCGCAGGTTCGATTCCCGGCTTCTCCATAAAACCACTTTCGGCTGAGCCTTCGGGAGTTCCCGACATATAATAAACACACAAATCATAAACCCTCCCGGCCCAATACTGGTTTCTACCCATGGAAAAGCCACAAAAAGTTTTTTTTTTACGAAGGGAGACTCGTAAGGAAAGTCCACTTTTCTTTTTCTTTTTTCATTTATATTCTTATCTCTCTTACAATTTTAAGGGCCTTTAATTTCTATATGCCCTTTCGCCCTTTTTGTCAAGTTGTTCGCCTGGCTGACAGTACAAAGCTAGCTGACAGTGCAAGGGATATGAGATGGGTGTAAGGGTAATTTAATTGCAGGAAAGTAGTATATTCTTCTGTATAAAGTAAGCACTATCACAGTTATACAGAACAGAACAGAACAGAACAGAAGTTTTATTAGACTTAAGCATATACAGCTCATCGTCACAAAACAAAAATACATATATGTGAAAGTATGATACATATGGAATGTACTGAGAGTGAAAAACATTTTCAAGTAGAAGGACAAAATATAGTAGCATTTAGCTAACTAGTAACAAATGTTGGCAGCCAAAAAGGCATATTTACCCACAGGACCATCGCGCCTTTAAGCCCTACAAGAACCAAAAAGGCCAAACCTCTTGAAAGAGGCCTCGCCATTCCGAGTGCTTTAGTGCAAAAATGTGCAAGTAATATTGCCATGTTGGTACGACTGCTGCTGCTGTTGTTGTTGTTGTTGTTGTTGTTGTTGTTGTTGTTGTTGTTGTTGTTGTTGTTGTTGTTGTTGTTGTTGTTGTTGTTGTTGTTGTTGTAGTAAACAGTAATGTTAAAACCTGCTTACAGCGTCTGTTTTACCATATAACACTCGGGGTGGCCAATCATATATTGAGGGTTCAACATTCCGAGTGTGATTTTGCTAACAGGCAGTTTGATCAATTTCACCAAATAACACTCGGAATGGCCAAACATCCAAAGAGGTTCCGCCATTCCGAGTGCGATACGGCTAAATTGAGTTTTATTATATACAAAGTAATGAAATACAGGAAATTATGTATTAAATATAATGCATATTTAAAAAAGCTGTATTTCACAGCTGTGAAAATATAAAAAGCTGTATTTTCACAGCCGTGAAAATATAAGTTGTATTTCACGGGTGAAATAGGATGTCCTTTGCTTTCTCCCTTGGCTTCATTGAGCCCACTTCAGCATTTCAAACGCCTGTAACTTTCTTATTAGTGGACAAAAACATAAAGTGTGGGTATTCATTTTCTTAGTTAGATCGCAAGGAAAATTTTGGTAATAAATTTGTCCGGATTTGCTGAAATTTTCACTTTTTCTACTCCTGCTCTGTTTTGCGACCGTTGAACGTTATGCAACGTCATCATTAAAATGACGTAATGTGCGAACGTGTATGACGTCATTTAGTGCAAAAAATCTGTCACGCTTAAAATTGTATATAATAAAAAGAAAATTCACATTTTTGGAATGAATATGCCATTTATTTCATCTCGTGAAGCGAGAAAATGTATATTTCATTCGTGGCTTCGCCACTCATGAAATATAATTTTTTCGCTTCACTCGATGAAATAAATGGCATATTCATTCCAAAAATGTGAATATCCTCTATGTATTATGATAAACCAATCAATCTCATTATAGCATATATACTATTTGTTGAGTTATTGTTTGCTGTATGCGCCCAAAAATGACAAAATGAATGTACGTTCTGACATCAATGTTGAAATAACGCCATGGAAAAATTGCATGCATGCATTCTACCGGCATGGTTATTGCCTACTCACCTAAACAGTGATGTGTGCACATTTGGCACTGATCTCATAATTGCCTTAACAACGTGGACTCATCGTTGCTGTTAAACTAATGATTGGACGATATATTCACGTTGTGTACGCCCAGTGTACAATTGTAAGTTATCGTATGGTTGTGCGTCTGTGTGGGAAGTTAATCCACGAGCTTTAGCGAGTGGATTATCGTCCATACACAAGTACAAACCATACAACAGCATTCTTATTCAGCATCTGTATACAGTCGCACTTTGAGCATTACGAGATTTATCGTCCGTACAGACGCACAAACCATATAGCAACATTTTTATTGCACCAGCATACATTTGCACTTTCTTCATTACGAGTTTTGTTACGTAAAACATTAGAATATTACTAAAAGGTTCAATAACTTACTTACTGTTGTGCCAACCAAGAGTGACAGTGACGTAATACATTGTTTACAATTGCTTAGTAAAACATTAACTTATACACTCCACTTGAGCTAATGCGAATCGATAGATCGATTGCGTATTAATCCTATCCTGCGGATAGGATTAATACATAAGTGATCTATCGATTCTAAGTCCCTGATAACTTTGTAAACAAAACATGACGTAACTGTCACTCTTGGCTGGCAGGATAGTATGTCTTTAGAGGACGTAATAATTACCTTTTCCCAAATAGTTGCCCTTTTATAGTACATGAAAACAAAAATTCGGCTGTGGTAATGCGTCACTGGTATTGAAAAGACGCTAATGAATGCCTTAAATTATTTATCGGTTATTTAAACGTGTTTGAAAATACCTATTGTTCTAGTTACATGTATTGAAAGTGAAACTAAAATGTGAAAATCGAGGCATCTTAAGCACGGTTCACATATAAGTCCTGTAAGTCTATGTGTTTCTTTTTATTATTTTAGTGTTATTTTTAAAACATGCTTTAACTCTTTAATTGATGTATTTCTCAACTGGAATCTTGTAGTTAATTAGCAAATTATCCCATGTAAGCATAGCGTTCTTTTTGTGGGGCATCGGCAAACAATACCAAACCTAATCAGATGCCTCAAAACGCGGCGTCTGATCAGGTTCCCCACTATTTGCATACAGGAGTTTCTGTTTAAATTTGAAAATATATTGAAAAACATCACCCAACAACCCTAAAAATGGAAATGGACTCGTCCAAGTGATAAGAATGGGAAAAAACATTCGGAATAAATGGATATATAGTCCAGAATCAGACTGCTCTTCTGTTCTTGTCTATGTAATTTTGTTCTGGCCCCGAATAACAAACCGCTTTAGGGTATGGTATGCCCATGTTATATTGAAAAGAATCACACCAGTCCTGCTTTCGGTCATTCTTTATAAAAAGGAAGTCATGCAATACATATGATGTAGTGATTTTGACTTAGCCAATACTTGTCTGTGAGAGCAATGAAGAACAAAATGATTAGTCAGGGACCAAGCTTTCTTCATGCTTCATGTACAAAGCAAAGTTTCTGATCAAAATTAACTGGTGCCCAGCTTGCTCATAGTCACAGTTGAGTGAAAAAGTCAAATATACAAAGAATTTCTAGCGATAAGGCGAGCAATCTCCCTAAACGAGACTTTCGTTTTATATTGTTGAAATAACGACTGGAGAAACTAGGCACATTCAACAAATATATATAGACGAGCCGTCGATGCACCATTGCCCACAATTTGTATATTTAAAACGGGGTTTCCTTCATGCATGTAATAACGCTACTTCTTATTGAATGAGAATTTATTTCCATCATCAACTGTGCTTGTTATTCAGTAACATATATGGGAACTAGACCGTTAAACAGGGAACCACGCTATGTAAAGTAAAACTATTTATACAGTTGACGTACAATAAAAACGACCATCTTGCAAAGTGGTCTATTTTTGTCAGATATTTAATGTCTTCTTTCGCTTATACAACCCCTTTCCCCCCCTTGACCCAAGACGCCATTTACATATGTTATATATTTGTATAGCGACATTTAATTGTCCAAAGGGCATCTTGGGTCTAGGGGGGAAAGCATCTAAAAACAAACTGAAAGACGCCAGTTTCATCTTTTCAATTACAAACGTCACAATTTTAAGTATATTTCGTACGCATGCGCAGAAGAAATACCGCAAAGTTTTGGAAATGAAGGGCACTTATATCCTTTATATTTTAGCACTTTTACTTTTGAAAACCTGCAAAGGATTTACTAAAACTATTGTCTAAACGGCACCCAGTCTAAAGACGTAAAATGAGGGGTGGGAGTAGAAAGCGCAAATTTTCACGGCTTTGTAAACGATGGATCGCTTTGAAACCTATTTTGATGCTTTCTGTGCACATTTTACTACCGAAAGAGTCCAATTTTAAAAACATTAGGGCAATTTAAAAATTTAGGTTTTTTAATCATGTCAACTAGGGAAAATATACGCCTTATCGCTAGAGCTCCTGCTTGGTTTATCGTGAACATGATTAAAAAAAAGAGCGACCATGTGATTGTGGCTTTCGCTTGTCACCTTTATTTGCTTACTGAGACTGTAGGCATGGACGGATTCAGAGAGGGGCGGGGGTCCGGACCCCCCCCCCCCTGAAAAGTCACAAAATATAGGGTTTCCTTGCAATACTGGTCCGGATCCCCTGAAAAATCACAAAGCTACCAAGCCAGCATTTAATGGTTGGGCCATCATCGTCCCGCCAGCGAAACGCCATTTAAATGGCGTTTCGCTGGCGGGCCGATGATTGTCCATTTATAACGATATATGGTTCTCTCTCCCCTCATCAACTAAAAAAAAGAAAAAGAAAACGTTAGCAAATTTGGACCCCCTCTGACAAAACTTTCTGTATCCGCGGATGTGTAGGTGTTTCGAACGGCGACATCCTGAGCGAAATCTTGAAGAAAAGTGGGATCAGAAATTGTTGAGTTTTCACTGCTGCAAGTCTTAGAAAGAATTTGCATTAGTTTCCTGTGCAAGCTTAAACTATGCAGCTTACTTGGCCAGTACTCAATGTACAGTGTACTTCTTGAGTCAGTGGATAGAGGTTGGCCGAAGCAATATTTCACGATCGATCTCCACGAAAGTATGGGGCAAGGCCAGGATGTAAATCATGCACCTGGATCAGCAATTGGATCGCTACCGATTGCGTTACAGGACTCGGCATAAATGTCATTTAAGTGATATTGAATTGAGTTTGAAGGTGATATAAAATTGATTTTACGTATTTTCTTCTTCTTTTTGGATTTTTCTAAAAATTATTCAAAAAATGCGAACATTTTGCTACAACCATAGGCGCAGAAGTTCAAAGAATGTCTCATTTCCTCCGCACAGGCTTTAAAAATAGTTAACATTATTTTCTCCGATATATGTCACCTCATCGTTGAATCATTTTGGCAAACTTTTATTTTGACAGGCACGATGTTTTCCACGACCTACCAGTTTGAGGATGAAGACGACCTCGTGAACAACTGTCTGTGTAAACTACAAGATGGTCTAAAGGTTAAACCAGGTGAAGCTACTGAAGCACTGCGACAGTATGGAAGGTTTAGGGCTGAGATGGACAGACTACAACAACGTCTAGAGCGACCTTCGGTTGGTACTTTAAGTGTTATTCAAGGACCGTGGTGCATGTACTTGTTCAGACAGTATATAGTGTTGGAACACTATCGACCCGCTAGCAAAACGCCATTCAAATGGTGACCCACCTTTGGATTAAACGTTTACCTGAATGCTATTCAGTGACTTTGGAAGTTTGTTGAATTATGCGTTTTCTTTTCCATTCCTGTTTTTATTTATAAACCTTTCGATTACTTCAAAAGTCCATTTATATCATATTCGAGAATATGTTTCAACCAATGTAAGGAATGGCATCGTGGTACATGTACTTGTTCAGCCAGTTTATAGTGTTGGGACACTATCGGCCCGCTGGCAAAACGCCATTGAAATGGCGTTTTGCTGGCGGGCCGATGGTGAGCTACTTTTAGATGTTAACTTGTTATTCAGTGAATTTGGTAGTTTGTTGTATTATGCGTTTTCTTTTCTATATAATCTGGCAAAACGGATCCCTCAGAAATACGAGTAGAGAGAACCTACAATATAAGAAAACAGCAGACTCGGTTTTATTGAGACTGTTCATGAGAACTAATGGAAAGTGCTACAATTCTCAAGTCCCCCAGCACGACATACTTGTATGTGCAAAAAAAAAAGAGTTTCAAAGACAGGGCGGATAAGATTATTGCTATGATTAGCCATACTCAACTCGACTGAGCTTGAAATTGTTCATGTTTATAAATTTAAAATGCCAACAATTGTTGGCATTTTAACACTTATTAGCATGATAAATACAGCATCTGATAGTTTTGAAGCAACAAAACTATTTTATTACCTTTTATAAGCAATTGAAATTTCATGACATGACAATAGTTTTTTAACCTGGACGCAGGGTCATTCATTTTTATGTTCTTTTTAGAGAACTCCAAGAATGACGTCCTCCCTATATGTGCAAGAAAAAAGTTTTAAAGACAGAACGGATAAAATTATTGCAAAGAAAGAAAAGGAAATAAGCCTTCTTAAGCAAAAACTGACAGAAGTATCGACAAGGTAATATAATATACCAGATCTATCACGACTTTACGTCAAATACGTTAAGCCGATTTCGTGATTCTTTGTACTACAGGAAAAATAGAATATGATCTCATCCTTTTTTAACATTCATTTGAGACACCATCTAACATGCACTTGCGAGTCACTTATCAGACACCATCTTTTGTGAGTGTCTGTTGGAAACGCTTCATAGAAGCAGTTCCAATGGAAACTTACATTCTGACACAATTAGCCTAGATATGAATATGAAATTTACTCTTTTTCAATATGAGTGAGTAAGGTCTCCAAGCGGTATGTCGACACCTCTTTGCAACTAGATGTCTAACAAAGGTAGAAAGATTTCATGCGACTATTTCGCCTTTTGTAAGTAATGAAATCTCGCCTATAAAGTATTTCAGCCAGATGGAGAGATTAACTATAGAGCTATATGAATATATTTGTAGGCTTGCAGCACTTGTAGGGACGCAAAACTTCAGTGTTGATGACAATCGTTCTGATTTAACAGATCCTTTCAAGCCTACAAAACTGGCAGAGGACTACAGAGCCATCTATGATAATGAATGGGAAACGGCATATGAAGAACTAGAGGTGGTCCTAGATGAGCCTAAATTATTGATCTATCTTGGAAAAGTTACATGGGTAAAATATATCTACAATAATGCAATTTTATGTTAATATTTCATTTTTGCTCCTTAAATAAACACTTATTACTTAGTTTCTCGATGTTATAGGGTATCTTATATATACTAAGAGGAACTAGAAACTTGAGTTTTTCTGACATATCTGGATGCAGAATAATAATTCAAATTATTTTTTTATGAAATCGATCCATATCCTCAACATTCATTTAACAAAAATCACAAAATTGATCGGATAGCATCAATAGCCTGAACGCAAAAGTCAATGATACGTAAGGGACAAATTTACCATGTTAAAATTTCCATAAACTCTACTTTTCCATGTAAAAAACATAAGTTTCTAGTTCCTCTCGGTATATATGGAGAAAGATTGGGGTTTTGTACCCATAATTGTATACAATTGCCAGTTATTTGCTTCTCGCAGAAATATATTAAGTGAATGTTAGTGAATGATGTTGATAATATATATAGCTAGATGAACTTAAATGCAAAAGTTCTAGGAACATGATTTGCAGATAAGATGGGAATGTCTTATAGTAAAACTTTAGACCTATATCTACCAAACATAAATAAAAACCAAATGGTCTTGATAATAGTTATTTAACCTTCAATACAAAATTCCGACTTGAATATGAAAATCTTAAATTCGAAACCTTGAGCTCAAGGTCACATCCTTGGGTGGGGATGGCATGTAGTCAAACTTCAGTCATATCTCTTAACATAATGCCAGACAGGAAGGACAGACGAATAGATGCACTGACGATCGAATGGCCTAATGACATTCAGGTACCCGATCAGTTTGTGCAAAACAAAAATGAGCATTTATTCCAAACATAACCATCTATTTTCCTTTGCATATAACTTATCAGGTGCTTATAAAGGGGGCCGAATAATAAAACATGTTATCGTATAGTATCCTTTGCAGGTAGCCTACCAGTTTTGTAAAGAGTTTGCCGAGCAACAACTTACTGACTTAATGAAAAAAGAAATAGAAATTATCAGGATTATGTCCAAGCCAAGCTATGAAGAAGCTGAACGTAGAAAACCTCTGGTACAGTATTCCCTCTTTAACTCGGAGTTCATGGGTTCTGAGTTTGTCATTTAATCGAAAGAAAATACGTCAATGACTAGAACACCCATGGTTATTTTACTCTCTCTCGAGTTCCTATAAAATTATTTCCATGGCTCCATCTAAATGTTTCCAAATTTACGCTGAGGAAGAGAAAGTCGGTTGCTTTATACTTCTAGACCAAACACATGTTGTGAGGACTCAGTGGGGCCGTCTCAAGATGACACGACCCTATTGAGTGCTCATAAAAGTGTTTGGTCTGATGGTATGGTAAGCAAACGCAATGTCCCGTAGATGAAAGAAAAAGAAAAGTTTATTTATCTTATTTAAGAAATCTCGTAAAGTGAGTGCTTTGTTTTCTTCTCGGTTAAAATCCTTAAATTTCGTTTCGTTAAGGTTAAACTCAGAGGTATTCAAAGCCGCTCAGTCAAAGTTAAGTCACATTCTGACTATACCTATCAATACCTCAGTGGAACGGATACACAGTATCGATTCACTGTGCGCCTGAAATGAGTGAAATCGACTGTATCGGTAGAATCGAGAGTTTTGGGCCTAAATTTGTGAGGGGGTGGTAGGTATTTTGGCATGTTTTCTTATAGTTAGATTTGTCCTTCCGCCGTGGATCTCATTATATTTCTTTGATATATGCATACATGTTATATTATCGTGCAAAAACAACGACAGTGTATCGTGGGAGCGCAAGAAACGCATTCCTTTAGCGGGATAGTTGTCAAAAAAGCGAAAATCAACAGCTTTTTATCTTCCCGTTTCAAATCTAAACAACTTAGCTAAAAATGAGTTCACCAGAAGTTTGAGAGGCTTATGATCCTACAATACCAGAAATCTCAGACTGATCCGTTTTTCCGATTTTGAGATATTCAGCTATATATGACTGAACCCCCTAATAGCGGTGAATTAGAAACTGTATCGGTAGAATCGACTGCTATTTATTTAATGTACGAAGTAAACACTACCGACTGCACGAAGTGAAAGCAAATGTTGATCATAAATCTTCGAATTTAGAGCAGAAAGTAGGCTATTTATTTCACCCTGTGTATACCATTGGCTTCTAAATGTGTACTTTGGCAGACAGTGAAGGCCCAAATATAATGCCGCATCATACGGCATTTCATCTGGGTCTTCACTGTTTATTTATACAAATATGATGTTCAGAGAAAGAAATGCAACTTTTTTTTTAATAAAAACCTGTGACCAGCAATATATATATTGCACCACCCCAGGTTTATTGTATATAACCAGTAGGCAGAATTCAATTAGTTCATAAAGGGTTAACAATACGTCAATCTGTATCACTTTTTCCAGTCTGTTAGAGACTACCGCATCTGCTGTCCGTGTGTAGGTTTCTAGGCTTACATTTCAATAATTTCATGCTGCTTTAAACAGCTGTATGGTAAGATGAAATGACAGTGGAAAGTACATTTCATAAGACCCACTGTGGCAAACCCTTTAATAAGGCTTTTTGCGCCCAGCGAGCAATCAGATTACATTGAGTGCCCAAGACACCAGAGGGGGATTAATCACCCTCTCAACAGGAGGGTTTAGGGGGTCTCCCCCAAGTTTTTTTTTAATTTTGGGCGCTTCTATATGCGTTTTTAATGGGGTTTTATGCATTTGGGACCAAATTTCAGTCCTTTTGGTCACGATCTTTTGATATAACAGATATTTCTTGTCACGCGAGAAACCGAATGCTGGACAAAATTGTTTTCAGACAGTCACGATTTTTTTTTTACTTTTTTTCTACAGCATGTTTCTTTGACATTATTTCACCTATGTCCCCGCAGGTTTTGGAAAGTACTTTTAGCACTGATCCTTGGTGGTCCTTCAAAGAGTTGTGTTTTCAAAAAGATATACACTTAGTATTTCCAATTACATGTAGAACATCCGTTAAGGATGCAGGCTTCATCTAGATTTTGGCTTCAGTATGCATAAGATGAGATCTTTGGCTTCATTGTAATGGAGCCAGGACCAACTGTCCAACCACTACGGCTAAACGCTTCTCTGCTCAGGCTTCTTAAAGTCGAATGAACGTTGGTGGAACTAAAAGTCTTTGGCTGAATTGGAACAGGCAAGACCTGTATATCTGTAACAGAATGCATTGTAACAACACAGGCTCATGATGCTCATATATGTAAAGTCAACACGTTTTAAACATACTTTATCGCTCGACATGTTAATTAGACGAAGAAAAAACAAATTGTCAATTTAAGGGATCATAGAATTATCTGGACCTCAACAAGAAGACATGTCTTTGGGGTTTCTGACCATGCAAGACTCAAACCAACCTACTCAGTTACAGAGATTAGCTAGAATGCTGGAATTTTGAGTGTAGCAAGTTTACAATTATACTTTCCTAGGAGCGAATAACAAAAGCACTGATCAGACTGCGCGGATGTGCAGGCTGGTCTGCGCCTTTGACGTTCGCATGCAGCTAAGTCAGGTTTTCTCTCGACATGGTCCATAAGTATGATAACGTCCATTAAGACCATCTGATTATGAAATTAATTAAGCAGATGTCATTATAATTTTTCAATGTTTTCACACACGCAACACGCATTATTGATAATTGCATCAATAAATGGTAAGCACAGAGTAAAGTGAGCCAAAACCAGCAAAAGAGACACAGCAGAGAGCATACTTGGCGGAAAAAGTGGTCGGGCACTCGACGGACCTGTCGGACCAGTGATGACGGCCTTGTGTACAGGTAACATGCTACTTAAAACAAAGAGTTTGTAATCCACCATTTTCTAATTGCATGGTGTTATGCTCCACTGAATGGGTAGTATAATATACAGGTAAGTTCACGTCATGCTATACTTCCACAAAACGCTTTGAGGCGTGACTGTAACGGTAAATGCATTGAATGAATTGACGGTCATTACTTAGAGGTCGTGGTACAAGTATACATGTATCGCTTTGTTACATGAATATTTATGAGGGTTGGATGTTTACAAAAATAGGTTTGTGAATTTTCGTTACAGCATCTTGACAATAACACTTACACACAAAGGCACGCACACTCTCACGCACGCACACACGCGCGTGCACACCACACGTACGTGCACGTGCCACCATTGCAAAAAGTCAACTGACAAACCTATCAACAAACTAGCGAACAAAACATTATCTCTATTGTTTTGGGCTTGTCTGTCCGTCCGTCTGTCTGTCCGTTGCCGTGGTCACTCTAACTTAGTCATTTTTAATCAGATTTTTTCCAAATTTCATATCATCATCAAACTCTCGTTCAAGTTTGAATACAGTTTTTTTTCTGTCAAACGATAAGCAAGAAGGCTGTAAAAATGGCAGGTGATTCTTACTTAGTCATTATAATCGGTTTTCTTCCAAATTTTATATATGGATTGCTTCCACCAAACTCTCGTTCAATATGTTCTTAAAATGCTATCCTTTGGAAGCAAAGAATGCACCAAAGAACTGAAACTAGAGTGTGCAAATTTTCTGGGCAAGACTAGCTAGTTTTGGCAATTTAGGCCACATCAGTGACCCTCTAATAGTTTCAAAGTTCCACAATGAAACCCATGATCCCAAAGGACAAGAAAATAAAATCTACACTATAGTTAAGGACATGGAGACGTTCTACCACCGCCACAAAGTCCTAATCACTGGCTGCAGTGAAGTCAAATATGTTCTTAAAAAGTTATCCTTTGGATGCAAAGAATGCACTAAAGAACTGAAATTAGAGTGTGAAAATTATCTTGGCCGGACTAGCTAGTTTAGGCCATTTAGGCCTCATCAGTGACCCTCTAATAGTTTTTTAAGTTCCACAATGAAACCCATGATCTCAAAGGACAAGAAAATAAAATCTACACTATAGTGAAGGACAGGGAGACGTTCTACCACCGCCACAAAGTCCCAATCAACAGCTGTAGTGAAGTCAAATATGTTCTTAAAAGTTATCCTTTGGAAGCAAAGAATGTACCAAAGAACTGAAATTAGAGTGTGCAAATTATCTTAGCCAGACTAGCTAGTTTCGGCCATTTAGGCCTCATCAGTGACCCTCTAATGTTTTTTTAAGTTCCACAATGAAACCCATTATCCCAAAGGACAAGAAAATAAAATCTACACTATAGTGAAGGACAGGGAGTCGTTCTACCACCGCCACATAGTTCCAATCACCAGCTGTAGTTAAGTCAAATGTGTTCTTAAAAAGGTTATCCTTTGGAAGCAAAGAATGCACCAAAGAACTGAAACAAGAGTGTGCAAATTTTCTGGGCCTCATCAGTTACCATCTAATAGTTTCAAAGTTCCACAATAAAACCCATTATCCCAAAGGACAAGAAAATAAAAGTTTGAATACGTTTTTTTATCTGTTGAACGATTAGCAAGATGGCCAAAAAATGGCTAACGCCTATCAGTGTCCACTACTTCATTTATTTATTAGAGTTTTTCCAAATTTCATATATTGATTGCTTCCATAAAACTCTCGTTAAAGTTTGAATACGAATTTTGTCCGACGAAAGATAAACAAAATGACCAACGAAATGGCCACCACCCATTAGTTTGCACTTATAGACACTCTACCTTACCCAATTGCTGCCAAATTTCACATATATATTACTTTTATCAATCTCTTGCCTAAGTTTGAATATGGGCTTTGTCCAATAACCAAGATGGCCGCCAAATGGCCGCCACCTGTCAGTTTACACTTGTGGACACTACTTAGATGTATGAGTGGTCTTCGATAACTGAATGAGTGACAATGGAATGTTTTATGACTGTATCAAATTCAGAATAGAGAGGGCAGTTGTAGCATTTGTATCCTGGATTTTCCATTGTGCTATAGAAACTCACGAGTGTTGGTTTACTGAAACGAAAATGTTTCAGAAGTGAGACTATATTTAACAAACAATGATGACATGTGGCTTAGGCTGCTGTACATTCTAAGGCAGTGATTCTGTTGTTGATTCGTTGTTGACTGTTGCTCCTGATGTGGGTTCTGTTTTTGTTCTATGGTTTGCTATGCATTGCTTTGTGTCTTTTCTAGGTTTGCATTAAACTTGATGTTGGTGAGTGCTACGAGTATGTGGGAAAGGAGATTTGACTTAAAAGTATATGTATTTTTACTGACCATTCCATGGCGGTGCTTTTTTGTGGATCTTTTTTGTTACTTATGTTTTGTGTTTGTCATGCTATCTTGTCGTCAATTTATTGCAGTCTTGTGGTCACCTGCTTGAAAAGGGCTGACCTCTTGGCTCTCTTGTATGTGGTGATTTAAATCCCATTTATCCAACCCCTAAGTTCACCTTTGGTATCATACAGATCAAGGTTAAAAGTCTATCAACTAGTTTTCAGTGGTTAGTTCAATACAAAAAAACTTATCTGTCTGACTTCGACCTGACCTAGAGGTCAGAGGTGTGTGTAAGGTCAAACTGTTTGCTTCAATGTAAGTCTATACTTCTTTCCCCTTAATCTTATATACGACACGATCACTTTCAGAATTTATTTTATGTTGTAATCCAACCTACAGTTGAGTATGAGTGTAAGGAGAGAATATGTGTTTGCACAGTGCCCTATGGCCCATTCCCTTTAATTTGATATGCAACATGAACATGGGGGCGGGGTCTGCGGGTAAAATATTTGCTACAACGCTGCTGCATTTGTGATTCCCTTTTATTTGATATGCAACACAACCATGTTCTGAACAAGTTGACTTTTGACCAAAGGGTCAGAGGGGCGGGGAGAGGGGATTTGCGGCCAAAATATTTGCACATTGCTGCTTTCGCTATTCTATTTAATTTCATATGCAACATAACCATGTTCTCAATAAGTTGAATTTTGACCTTTTACCCAAAACCCAAGGTCGAGTGGGGTAGGGAGAAGGTATGTAGGCAGAATATTTGCTGCCATGTTTCTGAATTCGAGAATCTATTTAATTTGATATGATGATATTCTGTAAAAATTTTATTTTGACCTTTACACCCCCAGGGTTAGAGGGGGTGGGAGGGGGTTCCCGTCGAAAATATTTTCTACCATGTTGCTGCATCCGTGATTCCCTTTAATTTGATATGCAACATGACCATGTTCTAAAAAAATTGAATTTTGACATTTTGATCCCATCACCTACATCCACCCAGGGGGTCCGGCACAGGTCTTAGATCCAAAATCACGTTTGATATGTTTCATATTTATTGTACCTCGGTCTGCAGTTGCTACCATGTTGATGCATTCGCAATTCCTTTGATGTGCAGCATGACCATGTTCTGAAAAAGTTTAATTTTGACCTTCTGAGGGGAGAGGGGGGCTGCAGGCAGAATATTTGCTACCATGTTGCTGCATTCCCGATTTGACCTTTTAACCCTAGGGTCGGGGGAGGGGGGCTGCGGTCAAAATATTTGCTACCATGTTACTGCATTCGTGATTGCCTTTATTTTTTATGCAATATAACCATGTCTGAAAAAGTTGAATTTTAACCTAGGGTCGGGGGGGGGGGGGGGTGGGGTCTGCGGGCATAATATTTGCTACCATGTTGCATGTTGCTGCGCCTGTGATTCCCTTTAATTTGATATGCAACATGACCATATTCTGAAAAAGTTTAATTTTACATTTGACCCCACCCCCTAAGTCCACCCAGGGGTCGGACACAGGCCTTCGATCAAAAGTCAGGTTTGATATGTTTCTTATTTATTGTACCTCTGTCTGCATTTGATACCATGTTGCTGCATTCGCGATTCCCTTTGATATGCAACATGACAATGTTCTAAAAAAAAGTTTAATTTTAACCTTTTGACCCCCAGGGCCCTGGGGGGTCTGTGGGAGAAATATTTGCTAACATGTGGCTGCTTTTGTGATTCCATTTAAGTTGATATGCAACATGACCATGTTTTGAAAAAGTTAATTTTGACATTTCGACCCCACCCCCAGGTTCAGGTGGGGTTAGGAGGGGGTCTGCAGGCAAAATATATGCTACCACACTTCCGCATTCGTGATTCTTTTTAATTTGGTATGCAATCTGACCATGTTCTGGAAAAGTTGAATTTTGACCTTTTGACCCCAGGGTCAGGGGAAGGGGGTGAGTGGGGCTCTGCGGGCAAAATATTTGCTACCATGTTGCTGCATTCATGTTTCCCTTTAATGTGATATGCAACATGATCATGTTCCAAAAAAGTTGAATTTTGACGTTTTGACCCCACCCACTAAGTCCACCCAGGGGGTCTGGCACAGGTCTTCGATCAAAAATCGCGTTTAATATGTTTCTAATTTATTGAAACTCTGTCTGCATGCGAAATTTCTGTAAAATATAATGACAACTGACTGAGTTATTGCAAAAATTTACATATTTGACCTTTGATCCCACTGGGGGGAGGGGCGGTAAATTTTTAATCACGGTTATGCTTATCTACATGCACTGGGTAATCATTGCCAATAGTGAGAAGTTGTAAGATATAATAGTTTTGGAGAAATGTGATGTTTATTCTACAAAAAGTCAATATAGCTTTTGCATTAGTCTAAACCTAAATCAAAAAAGGACCTAAAAACTCAGTCAAAAATTGGCGAATTACCTCCAAATTCAAACTTGGCTTGTATTTTATAATGCTTCATCAGTGTTAAATTTGAATGACAGAGTTGCATCCCTCCAAAAGTAATTGATCGTAAACCACAATTTAGCCAAAATCTAAGTCAAAAAGGGCAATAACTCTTAATTAGTTTGGGGATAACTGCCACTTTCAAACTTAACCTGTATAATTGATGCTTTACCCTTCTGCAAAGTTTGATGGATGAATAAATTGATGAATCCTTTCAAAAGTTATCGATCGCAAACCAAAAGTATGACAATGCGGAATACGACACCTACACCAACCCAGACGCAGATGGACACATGATTCTTATGTGTTGATTATGCGACTCAAAAAGCGGGTATGTTTATTTGAGGAAGGGGCAACAATGCAACGAATATATATACATGGGGTCTTCGCCACTATAAAGAATTATCTATTGTCATTATACCGTGTTAGGGTTTTAAAGCCCTTCCGTATATCTCACATCAAACTTGGGCCTCTGTCGTGAAAGAACCTGACTCTGTCGCATGTGAACAACAAAGGTGCAGATCAGTCTGGGCATCTGGCCAGTCTGATGCGTGCCTTTGTAACTTGCTCCCTGGAAAGTATATAGCTAAGCAGCTGAACTTGGCCCACTAAAAGCTTTAGGCTTCTATCTAGTCTCTGTTAATAACAAGGCTGATTTTAGCAAGATCAGGTTGCAACGCCTGAAGAAATGAGACGCAGCACATATCGAGCCTGCTCATTATCCTTACCAAACTGTTACTATTCAAGCTGATCGAAGGCACTTTCGTGCTACATGTACATAATAGTTAATATTTTGCCAGTTACCAACAGCCAACCTTTTTAAATCAACTGAAGGAGAAGAATGGCCAAAAGCATTTCATGGAGGGTGCACAGTGGCTTTGTCGTACAATGCTTGACTCGATACCAAGGAGCTCCCTGGTATACCCCCATCTGGGTCACTGCGTTATGTGTTTGACCAAGACACATTAATACTTGCTTACTACTGGTTCAACCCATGAAGAACCATCCTAACATAACTGAAAACGTGTTGACTGCCACGTAAAGAATCAAATCAAGCAAACAAACAAGTATTTTCATCCAAAAAAAATTAAGAATGTGCCAAGCGTGTATTTGTTTACAAACTGAAGTTTTTGACAAGCTTTTATTATATTTTTTATCGCACAAAGGTTGTGGGTTTGGTGCGCAAAGTTTACGTACATTTTAGTCCTACTTGCGCTTGAAATTGGCCCAGAATAGACGAAACTGTCTTCATTGTTCCCTTTCACTGGGCACAGTACCTCTTATGAGCATCGATATTACTTCGTTCAGTGCGTCGATTCTACCGATACAGTTTCTAATTCACCGCTATTAGGGGGTTCAGTCATATATAGCTGAATATCTCAAAATCGAAAAATTGGATCAGTATGAGATTTCTGGTATTGTAGGATCCTAAGCCTCTCGAACTTCCGGTGAAAATCATTTTTAGCTAAGTTGTTTAAATTCGAAACGGGAAGATAAAAAGCTGTGGATTTTCGCTTTTTTGACAACTATCCCTCTAAAAGAATGCGTTTCTTGCGCTCCCACGATACACTGTCGTTGTTTTTGCACGATATTATAACATGTATGCATATATCAAAGAAATATAAAGAGATCCACGGCGGAAGGACAAATCTAACTATAAGAAAACATGCCAAAATACTTACCACCCCCTCACAAATTTAGGCCAAAACCTCTCGATTCTACCGATACAGTCGATTTCACTCATTTCAGGCGCACAGTGAATCGATACTGTGGATAGGTGTAGGCCAAGCATGTGACAGTAAGCGATTGCAAACGACAGGGCGCAGATCAGCCAAGCACACGTGCAGGATGGTCTGTGCCTCTGTTGTTTACCACTATGAGTGTTCTCAAACATTTTGTAGATGTGCATTACTATATTGTCTCTATTTTTGCTCGTTTTCTTCTGTATTGTGTATATGTGTTTGTATTGTGCTCTCCATATCTGGAGGATAATAAAGTATCTATCTATCTATCTATCTACTTTAGTTGTCTTCGTGTTGTCATATGGCTGTGTCTCTTCCTCACGCCGCCGTTGATTGGTCTTAATTCTATGATTTAAGCATTTCTTGGTCATACTCACTTACTCTCCAAAGGCACGAACTATCCCTATCTCGACCAACCATAGACCCAAAATTCGACTCTAAATATCCTTTGGGTTAAAATGAATATCTGTAACAAGAAAAAAACATTAAATCTAGTGTTGTTCGACAAAATCAGGGTTTCTTACGTTGAGTCACAATCGATGAATGGTTTAAGTAAATCTTTACACATAACTATTATCTCATCATTTTCTTCAGGTGTCAGAAGGGATTCAACCAAGAAAATTTGAACGAGACGAAACATTCAATCTTCTTAAGCGATATCGACGATGCCTTGCTAGAACCGCTGTTCCTGGTGTACAACAGGTATCTATTTGATGTTTTTTTAGGACAAGCATCGCTTTCACCGGATATAACTCAAATCATTTTTAATTAACTTCAATTTGAATTTGTACTGGGTGTGTTGTATCAATGTTATTACATGTATATTTTTGACATTGTATTTGTTATTTGTTTGACCAGGCAGTCGCCGCCTAGTCGCTGTACGATCCGGCAATAGTTTAGACTAACCGCCCATGAGTCAGCGACCAATTGCTGACTCCATCATTGTATTTTGTAATTGTAAAGAATGCAATCATTTCTGCACATGTTGTCATCATGATAACACAACAGATACAGTTGCTTCGCTTGTACAACAAAACAACTAGAACGCTTCAGTTATGGCTTTGATGATGCACCACTGTTTTCTATGCGTGCGATATTTTGTCTCTGTTGGGAATCTCTAGCTCTGAGCTTATATTTTCAACTTATGCCATTTCCAGCTCAACTTCCTTTATCAGCAAAACCGGTTTTGAACTTCGGATCGAAATCAGTGGTGGTTATTTAGTCTTTTGTGCATGCTCAAAAGACTGGCTGTGACTGATTTTGACTGGCGATTGTTTGTCAACCTTGTTGCGACCTTTGTAAAACCTCGCCCCAACTTCTGCAATCTCTCTGCGATTCTCGGGTTTAGTCGTGGAGAGGTCGCAGCACAGTCAAAAACTTTATGGGACTGGGGCTTTAATAAGAAGTGAACTTAATCATATTGACCTCCGCTTCGTGTCAGTCAATGTGAAGTTTACTGTTCAGAAACACAACATGTCTGCCTCAACATAAGTCAATAGTTATATAATGTATACTGACTTAAGTATATTCAACTTCCACCTATGGTCTAATGGCAGAGTGAGGCAATAAAAATTATTATTTCTTTCATTTCCAGATATTTCTAACGTTGATGTCTCGGACACCACCAACTGAGGGTGGAACTATATCAGATGGTGTAAAGGCGTACCTCCTCAAGATCGCCAAACTTACGTATCTAATGTGTATACAAGAACCACCCATGCTTCTAGAGTGGGTGAGATTTGGGGATATTCTTGATCCAGAGAAATTTAAACCTTATACAAGTTCAGGGAATTCTATTGTAGGAACAGTTTGGCCAGTGGTTCTACTACATGCGAATGGACCAGTGATGAGTAGAGGTGTGGTTGACATGATGATAAGCCAAAGTTATAGATAAATAAATAAATAAATAGACAATAGCCTTTATCACGTCAAGTTTATAAAGATCTGATTAATGCAGCATTATCTGTATCTCTTTTTTCTTAATATACCTTACGTGATTGTCAACAATTTTTTCAAGTTTTCTGTCATGTCAGTATGTTTCCTGGGTTGAACCAGTACTAAGCAGAGGATAAAGTATCGGTCTCAAGGAAACAACACAGTGCCTCCAGGAGGCTCGTATAGAGCGCAGTGGCTCAGTGGTAGAGTGCTTGACTCGAAACTGAGGGTTGCGGTTTCAAGCCTCCCAGGAGTCAATGCATTGTGTCTTTGAGCAAGACACATTAATTCATGCTTAGTACTGGTTCAACCTAGGAAGACCCGTCCCAACATAACTGAAAAACTGTTGACTGGGACGTAAAAATCAAATCAAACAAACAAACAAAAACCGGGAGGCTCTAACCAGCCACCCCTAAATCTCAATCTTATCTTTTGGTAGTTTTTTCTCTCTTTGAAAGCACCACAATTGTCAATGTTATAAAACTTTTTTCTTCTTCCTCATCTCAAAGGCATTTCAACATTCATGAGCAGGCTAAATCATTATCAGCAAAAAAGACTTTATTTTTCATTTGTGTTTATGAGCAGTTGAGTTGATCATGTAAAACGTTTTATAACAACGAAGCCAGTTAACTGTTTTATATTAACATCATACAATTGTATTTTGTATTTCGTTCTTTAAAAGATTTACCTCACTTTATTAGAAACATCTCAGATATAAACTGTACCTTTCATGAGTGTGATAGAGCATAGCTTAATTCTCATCTTTTTGCTAGACTTTTATATAGGCTTATTCGTTTGCATGACATGTTTGCAATATTCACATGCCAACTGGTTTGCTATGTTATTACTTTATGGTAAGTTTTATTTTATATGTATGCTTTGCAATGTATGATGCCACAGATGTTGTATTCAGTATTTCATTAATAAACAATAGACATTATTAATAATCGAAAGCGTAACAGCCCTCACATCCCTTAATACCAGCAGTGTTCTGTTTTCTGCAAGAGCCCTATATGATCCTATATTCGGAAAGAGCTGGATTATGACAAAACAAGACACCATTTTGGTGTACTTAGAGAAGTTCTACAATATGCAAACAGCAAAGAGCAGGCCAGCCTGAAAATTCGCGCAACTTGATCAGCATATACCTTGCTTAATTCTTAAATAATGTAATACCTTCTCTTTCCATTTTGGTTATTATCCCCACCACAAGGTCGGAGGGATATAGTTTTTGCGTCGTCCAACCGTCCATTAGTCCGGAACCATATTTAGGGCCTATTTTTTTAAATTTAATGCATTTAGGAATAAATGATTAGTACCATGGACAGTCCTATAGCAGGGCTCGGAAATGGCACTCGTCAACTCGTATTTACGAGTGCCTAAGCCAGCAGGGCAAATAAAAAATTTAATATTTCTAGTGAAAATTATTGTTTCCCCTATTTGCCAATATTTTTGTGATGCAGGGCAAGTGGCAATTTTATGATATCTGGAGGTCTGTATAGTCCTATAAGTTTCGTCAAAATCGACTTATTAACACTTGAGTTTGTAACAGTCGGATAAATGGGATGGCGAGACAATGGATACATCAAGTTTATTCGAATTCAGCAAAGCAAAGTTATCAAATTTCCATACTTGTGGTTTTTGGTCAGCTAAAATTTAACCTTTTATCAAGGGTTGAAGAAAAAAACACTTACATAGCACAATTTCGTTAATTATGAGACTTCTCTGATTGTTGCTACGCAGCTAACCTTTTCCCTGCTATGCCAGATTTGTTCTCTGCAAACACTGCAGAACAGGATCAAATGGCTTCTGACAAAACATCTGATCAGGATCCACACCTTTTACCATTCTGATTGAAAATAACATGGCTTCAACTGAATACTGCAGGTTAATGGGATACAATTGGGAAAGGGTGTAATTCAGCACAGCATGGCTAGAAGTTTTCTATAACCAATAGAACAATAACAAAATTCTTAGGCGAACAATTAATGCGTTGTGTGTCTCTTAACACAAGTGCAACACACTCCTAAAACTAACATAAGGTGTTGACTAAGCATCATGTGCTGGATTCGAAGGAAAGTATTTAAACGCTACCTTATCTTGTTGTCAGATGGAAGAGATTAGATTAGGCAGAGTCAGAGATGTAGTCCTTTTAAGTCGTAGTTCTCCGGCTTGGAATACGAGCCAGTCCGTCAGTTAGTGGGCACATGATATAAAAAAACACTATACGATCAGATTTGCACTTTAGAAATTGTGTTATTAAATTTCCGAACTTTCATCAAGTCTTTTTAGTGTTACAAGTTATTGCCCTTGACTTAATTTGAATAGGCAATTATAGTGCAAAAGCTATACTTGCTTTTTTGTGAAACGAATTTCGCATTCCCCCAAAGCGTTTATATCAAGCAGCTTCTCACTATGGGCCATGACTGCCTAGTGCCTGTAGATAAGAACGACAGCGCCAGAAGTTTTACCCCATCCACCTTAGAGAAACAAAATATAGGGCCTCACATGCGATTTGACCTCATCTACATCTACATCTACATCGTACGTTGATCCGTCATCTTTGACAATTATTCAACGGTTGACTTCGTTATGGTAGCACTAGAAAAGATGAAAAAACTAGCTAAGTACGGGTGACCTCAGGCCAATACCATTGACCTTAACTCTATATTTACTTTACTTAGATCAATACACTAAATTCAATTTATAAAATATCATACAGAACAGGATGATAAGAATGTAAGCATTTTCTTATAACATAGAAATGGTTGAGGTGATTACTTTGTCACAGTTTGGGGCCGATAATAAGAGACAGCAGTATGCTGTAGGAGTAATGTCACTTTTGATCAGTCAAGGGGGCACCTTATCCACATGTTCATAAACTACAGTTGCAGATATTATGATAGCGAATTGCAGTTGCAATATATTCGGCCTTCCTCAACTTAGAGTTATGCTCCTCGATTATGTTGTGATACGTTTACACTATTAAGAAAAGTGTCGAACAAATTATACCTTGAGTCCATTTGTAAACATCGGCAAGTCTAGTGTTATTAATCGCGATTTTTTTCCTTCGGTTATTATGTCACATTGTTCCTTGAAGGCTTGACTAATGATAACTACAGTATTACACAGTTAAAGGTATCCAATTTGAGTTTCATAATGGGAGTACGTCCCATACCAGCTATTTAGTGGTAAAGTACATATGTGTAGGGCCCGTGTCAAACGTCGCATTGCACAGATAGAAAAAAAAGTTAAGACATGGCGTACATCTGGAATCGAGACAGTTCACCGACAGGACAGTTCACCGACACGCATTTTGAAGACAGTTCACCGACAGAATTGAAGACAGTTCACCGACAGAATTGAAGACAGTTCATCGACAAATTTTATATTGTATTTATATGGAATGCCACAATTTTCATAATTTATTGATGTTATAATGAACGAAGGCATAATATAAAGCTAATTGAATTACCTATTTGCTATTGCAACATGATTTTATTATACATGCATTCAACTGCCTATATAGCGATCATTACATTGTCTGTGCGAAAATACTATATAAAAATAAAAAGGTAGTCCTGAACAAATCTGTTTAAATATTCAAAGGGAATGCTTTGAATTGCTGGCGAATTTCATCAAAAATAATGTACGATTGGCTATAGGATCACATCAATATAGCTTCATGTAGCAATCAAATGTCTGTCCATTTATCATTAATCAGACAAACAAAATATCGCTTTCTCACAAATTGGTGTATTTTAGTTTTTTCTTACTAAGAATAAAAGATTTCACCGCATAAATTTGAATATCAGCGCTTAAACCTCAAACTGCAAAGGTATTTTACCCTTCAATTTAATTTTCAATGCCGATTTCCAAAAAAAAAATGAATGCTGAAATACCCTTTACTCCCTCTTATCTGGAGCCCTGAAGCCAGGGAGTGCTAATTTTGAAATTTAGTGGGTTTCACAAATTATTTTTACTGTGTTTTGAATCGGGACCGCAGTGGTAGAATGCTTGACTCGAGACTGAGGGCCGCTGGTTCGAGCCTCAACGGCGTCAATGCGCTGTGGTCATTGAGCAAGACACAGTTATCCTAGCTTAGTACTGGTTCAACCCAGGAAGACTCGTCCATGTTTAACTGAAAGATTGTTTATGGGACGTAAAGAATCAAATCAACATCAAACTGTGTTTTTACTGATTTAGAGCCCTGAAGTAGAACTCCTCTGTGGTCTGGACATTGAACGCAGAAGGAGAAAGGCTATTTTAGCTTGGACAACGCGGAATATTTAGGGAAAAAACGATTTCTTCAGGGCCTAACTTTAATGTCTGATATCTACAGTATTTGGCACTATGTGGTGACCTGCCAACCAGGGTTCAAGTACGTGTCTGTTTTCAATTGACACAGCACCACAATTAATCTATGAAGAGTAATGAGGAGGTCGCTGAGCTCCTCTTCTAAACCTCGGACCGTCCATCCCCTCCCCCCTCTCCCCCACCAAAACAGTTCATAGAAATCAGAAAAGTATCCGACTCGCTACAGTCTGCGCTCTGCGGACCGTAGTTATACCCTGCCTGACAACCAACTGTGTAAATATCTAGACATATCTCTATTTTATTGCAATAATCATTTTTGGATCGCGAGTGCTAGGGAGAGGTAAGTAGGTAGGGCCAATTGGCTGTACTTTTAAAACTATTTACGTACATTATGCCCAGGTCACACATTCACGGATCACCTCGCCGGTTCCACTACGGATTAAATCCCACGGATGACCCCGGAAATGACAATTTCCGTAGTCCGATACGGATGCACAACGCAAGTACTACTACGTATGATTACGGATGCAATACGGAAATATACGCACTAATACGGATTGCCACGGATGAAGTAGGATCGTATCCGTGGCTAATCCTGCGTCAAATCCGTGAATGTGTGACCTGGGCATTAACGTTACAAAATAATTTTATTGTGAAAAAAAATGACAGGATCATCACCATAAACAATACACTTAACAAAAGAGGCAGAAAAAACACAGATGTACATTGAGCTATATGAATTGATATGTCATTAATTTTCAAAACCTGGCACACGTTTGTTACATTTCAAACCCTGCTCATTTATATACTATGCACAATAAGTTTAGCAATTTCTTATGTTTTGCATCTTTTTTGTGCTCACCTTTGTGTAGTGCCGATCAATTTCAATTGCAATGACTAGAACAGGATCTAAGGCAAATGAAACCACGAAATTTCAGACGCAATCCTTTAAATAGGCATTTAGGGAGAGCAAGAATTGCAGAAGGGGTCAGTAAGCAAAAATCACATCCGTATTAAGTAATGCTAAAATGATAAGCATGATTTTTTTGTTTGGTGGTCTTTCATCATCCTCATGCATCATACGCCGATACAAACTATTGGTTATGTGACAGATGTGATAGAGATTTCATGCTGAAAAAATCAGCTGCCATCAATGACGTCAAAACGTAGTCATCATTTGATTAAACTTCTAATGTTAATTTGCGTGCCAATTCAACAGAGACTCAGTGTACAAAGATATCATAGGCTTACAATGTAACTCGTCTTATGGTTGATTAAAACCTTAAGCTACTGAAAAATGGTGCGACGCTTTTGCGAGATAATGGTGACGTTAGATTTTATCTTTCGGCTCGTGCACTGTTGTAGTGTAGATGTTTCATTTAACATTATTTGTCTGAATGTGTTGGAAGGCATCAAGCAGTTTTACTTGTTAATGTGGTTCAAGAAAACCCGACTAGAAACACCGTTTAAAGGTGATAACGTAAAAGCATTTAGTAAAAACGTCAAATTGTGAAAACTTGGTCCTTTATTTCTCTGAGAAAGTTCAGAAAATTAGAGCATTTGCTATGCTTTTTTGGTTTTCAGTGACCAAACAATCGTTTAAAAATGGTTTCGGCTTCCCTCATTGATTAGAAATACCCACGTTACCCGCTAGTCTTAAAATTAAACGTCACTTTAGCACGGCCGCTGCGTTTGGTAATTCTGTATTTTTTTAAATGGAAAATCTTGTCAGATGATCAGCGCTTGTATCTTCATGACAGCAAATGAAACTCGAGATCTGATGTGGATGGGCTCACCCATACAAAACAATTGCTAAATTTATTGTGCATAGTATATTTTTACTGTAAAAGTTTGATAATTCAAACTCAAGCTGCAGTGATGATTTTTTAACCTTTAAATAATGTGCTTATGGATTATTGCTTCTAGTTTGATATGACAAACTTGGGATAGTCCTTTGTATATATCGAGGGGTCGCAAGTTAATTTTTCAAATAAAATTCTTTCTTTGATGATCATTTTGTCTTAGCAAACAGTGCACACCCTAATGAAATTATACGCAATATGTGGCATTACAACTGGGACTTCTACACCGTTTGCCAAACGCATTGAGGAGCCACTCGTATACTAGGTTTTAGTTTAAACTTTATTTTTCTTTATATATAATACAAGTGGTACAGTAATTGCATAGAACAATGTAAAGGATCTGAATGGAAGCCTTAAAGCTTATAGAGTTCATTTCCTTTCATTACTAGGTTTTAAACAAGAATAGAGTGTTATAACGTGGGAGTAGACTCAGTTACGTTACCCCGGCGTTACCCCTTAAATCAAAATTCGCAAAAATCTAGTTATTATCGAAATTCAGCATTATTTTACAGAAAATAAATTTAAAAAAACTCCTTTGTTCACGATCCATTTAACTGTATTTGATCAACAATCAACGAAAAACAAACTTCTTGACTTGTCCAGCGGACCCATAATTTCACAATCTTCTGACGTCAGTTTTCCGTTATAATCAAAATAAATCTGTGACATTTTTGAAAAGAACTTTGGCATTGGAATGATGTTTTCGAACTTTAATATCAATATTTTATGATTTTATCAATATTTTATGAACTTATCAATTTTTGTGCTCCAATGCTGCCGCAATTACCCATCATATCAACTTTCCCATTTTGAAAGTAACGCAAAACATGCATACTGCAGAATGCGCTTGCCATATGTGTTCATAGAAGGGAAGGATTGAATGCATCTATAACAAAAGGGATCAAGCGCATCCTTCAAATGTATTGGTGTTGAACAAGGAAATTCCACCCGAGGACCAGAATTTCCTCGGCAAAAAAAGAGAGGAATTTGCGTTACGTGTCGTAACACGGATTTTAAGTATGTTTGACCTTGACCGTTCACTCCAATGTCATATCGCTGAACTGAAAACGTTGTTGTCATCTGCACTCCATAGGCAATCATACACCATCGGTCAAAAAATTAAGATGAGCTCAGGTTATAATTTGTAAGACATAATTTAAGTATATTTGACCTTGACGTTAAACTTTGGCTCTAAGGTCATATGGGTGATCTGAAACCTTCGTTGAAATCTACACACGATAGACAATCGTCATGCCAAATATGAACACCCTCCATCAAAATTGTAAGAGTTGTTGACATTACAAGGCATATGAAACTGATTTTAAGTATATTTTACCTTGACCTTTGACATTAAGATCATTTTGGTGATATGAAACCCTCGGTATCATTTACATGCCAAAAGCAAGAATTATGCTAAAGAAGAACGCGTATCATCAAAATATGAAAGAGGAGTTTGGTTTGACCTTCGACCCTAATGGGCAACGCTGATCTAAATACACACCATAAGCGATAGTTGTACTAAATATGAACGCCCTCCTCGGGGGGGTTGACAGCCCGTGGTTTGATTATTTACAGTTGTATTTTTGAGCTGGTACCCCGAGGGTGAGTGTTCGCTCCTACATGGCCAGGCTCATGATGGGTTATTGTTCAGCTTTTTTCCAAGCTTTTTTTAGTCGGATAACAGATACTTTTTAACTTTTTAATAATTGGATTTACATTAATTCACAACTCTGGAATGTGTTTATCGGTTTTGACAAAAAGTGAAAATTCATGCAAACGCAAACCCAGTAAACATATGAAAGTGGGCCACTATCGGCCTGCTAGCGAAATGTCATTCAAATGATGTTTTGCTGGCGGGCCGATAATGACCCGAGACTTAGCTGGCAGGGAAATAGCACTACGTTAGCTAATGTTGACGTCTTGACGTGACGCAAGTTTAGTGACGAATGTTGATGGAGCGCTACTGTTTTCGGATTGTCCGTTCGTCTGTCATCTTTTATGGACACTCTAACTTAGTGGTTTATCACCCGATTTCTTCCATTGATTATATGGGTTACTTTCATCAAACTCTCACTTAAGTTTGAATATGGGTATTGTCCGATGGACGATAGACAAGATGACTACCAAAATGGGCACCACCTGTCGGCTTGCGCTTGCACTCTAACTTAATCCAGATTTCATCCGGATTTCATATATGATTTACTTTCATCAAACTCTCGTCCAGATTCGAATATAAATGATAATCAACATTGCCGCCAAAATGGCCACCGCCTGTTGGTTTGCACTGGTCGACACTACCTTAGTCATATATCACCCGATTTCTATCAAATTTCGTTTATGGATTACTTTCCTCCGACTTTCGTCCAAGTTTGTCCGATGACTGATAACAAAGATGGCCGCCGAGCTTGTCGGTTGGCACAGGTCAGTCATTTATCAACAGATTTCTTCCAAATTTCATATATGGATTACTTTTATTAATCTCTCACCCAAATTACGGGCTTTTTCCTATGAATGCTTACCAAGATGGCCACCAAAATGGTCGCCACCTGTCCGTTTCCATTTGATGACTTTGTCATCTGAATTTTTCAAATTCCATTACTTTACGAAATCAATTTCTTGGACAAGTTCAAATATGGTTTTGTCCAATGTACCCTACTAAGACGGTCTTGTCCGTTCGCACTTGTGGCCACACTAGCAATCTTCCTTGTGGATTAGTTCTCCTTTTCACGGGAAGGAGTTATACAGTGAGCCACTTTAGTTATGCACCACTTATAAAATGTAAAATTACTCGGAAAAGAAATTTGATAATTTTATTCTGAGACTACCAACGTTAAGCACATCTATATTTGCATTAGCCATTGAAGTTTTATTGTGATCAGATCAGAAACGAATGAGAAAATGGATCTTTAAGTGCAGGGGCGTGCCTGCGTATACGCAAAGTACGCAGCTGCGTACTTTAATTTTTTAATGTCCAAAAAATAAAAACGTCTTAAATCGCGAAAAATGCAATAAAAACATGCCTCACCCGGGTTAGGTCTTTACATTACAAGTATACCGATTTTGTAATAATCCTGAACCAAAGCAATAGGATTTTGACTGTTTTTCACTTTTGTTTTGGAAACAATTAAGTCGGTGTTTAGGCTCAGAAAATGCAGGAGAAGCCACCATTTAGTTCATATTTTGATTTTTTTCCTAACGTATGGGAGGGGGACGCCCCCTCCCAAACCCACCCCCTGCGTACTTTGATTTTGCCCTCAGGCACGCCCCTGAAGTGCACTACCCTCAAAACACCATTTCACATTGCATCATCTCGAATGAAACTCAGATCACATTGCACTTTTTTCAGGGTTGAATTTTCTGCTATGCCAGAGATAAGAGCCAATTTATTCTTGGCAATATCTAAGACTGGAATGTGTTTGTGAACTTCATCAGTTTTTTATGTTTTACTATTTTGGTTCCCAGCTGGTCAAGGTTTGAAAAAAGTTGATTTTAGTACTTTTTTAAAGTTAGTTAAAATTTTGTATGATTCTGAGTAAACTAGTTATCAAAACACTTCTTTTATAATTTCATTTTAAACAACCATGTATCCACCTTTTATTTTCGTAAAAATAATAATTGATTTATTGGCGTCATGGTGTTGACGTTAGTGATGACGTCACTACTACCAAGGCTATAAGATGTGTCAATGATAAGATGGTTTAGTGTTTTGATACTTCTATGTCAACAAGTGACTCATAACAAAACAATTTACGAAGAAAACCCTGTTTGATTATTGTAACTGACGTTAATATGACGTCAAAACGAGCATTTCTTCAAAAAGTAACGGTGTTACTAAATTCAACGACCGAAAAAGGGGGTTTTACTTGAATAAAATAATTGTTTTTGGTGTTTTTCTGTCACAACGATCACCATGGATAATGACTAGCGCAAAACAAAAATAGAAAACATGGACGTTCAGCTTGCACGTGCATTTTTGCATTTTTGTCAAAATTGCCTTTGACGTAGCAGAATGATTCGCATGAGTGATTCCAATGTTTTTTTCGATGTCATCAAACAGATAAAATGTCAATAAATAAATTATCATAGAGAATGTTCGATTCCAGCATTTTTGTCAAAAAATGTGGGGCCTGAAAAAATGGTGCGTAACTAAAGTGGCTCACTGTACTGGGCCCTATGTTTGGAGTCCGACAGTTCAAGTTTACTAAAGAAATTATGTTTCGACATAAGAATGGATACAAGTATGACACTCTTACTGTTTTGATTAATAAAACCGAAAGGAATATTATTAAAAGTTCTTACTTAGTTTTCTACTTGCAGCCTTAATATACTACGTGGCATGGCGACTAGCGATGAAGGAGTGAGGTATAGAAGCAAGGTAACCATAGTCACAGGAGGTGCTCGTGGTATCGGACGTGCGTGCGTGGAACTTTTTGGTACGTTTAATGTCCATTTGGGTGACACATTTGTTTTTTGCTACATATACTAATGAAAACAAATATAATAGAAAAATATTGGAGTAAAATTTTGGCAAGGCAAGAGCTTATGCATGGGGCTTATACGACTTCTGTCCTCCGGTTATCATATTTTAACCCTCTTTTTATATGACTTATAATTTTGGGTTATCGCACTGATATTAATGAATATTGTCCCAAGACTGGGATATCGAAGGACTTGATTCGTCTCTAGCCATTTTAATAATGGTGTTACATAAACGATTCTCTATCAGTGTAATTTGCGACTAAGTTGCACGTTGTAAAGTATTGGAAGCATCAGAAAACATAGAGGACCTACGGAGACCTCCCATTTTGATCTGGCCTAAAGTATTTGCATGCAAGTATATATAATATATACTTATAAAATTGATTACAATAAGGCCAGCACATGAAAGTTTGGTACATATTGCATCGGCGAGCAGTTATAGCTCTGACTTGCCAGAGCCTTTGCTACTCGCATAACTGATGAAAGCAAAAGTATAAGACACAATGGATACATCAGCATGGGCGTTTAACTCTTTTTACCCTGCTTTTTTCAAAATAAACTTTTCCAATTAGTTCTTTTAGGAATACAATCAGAGTGTCAACTAGTTTGTATCCAGATCTGACCCGACGTTTTGTAGGGCCTTGTCTGGGTCCGAACTGTTTGCAAAGGTTATCAGCAGATGACACTCGGAGGTAATTAGTTAAAAGATGTTTTTGTGCATATTAAATCTCGTAAGCTGGCCCTAACGTTTTTAAGTAGCAGACGACATATGCAGAAAACTTCCAGCAAGCACACAACCTTAAAACAACTTCGTATCAACGTCGAAAGGACGCTGTTGGAAAGGACGTTGCTGGAAAGGACGTTGTTGAAACGCCATGTCCCTGCTGGGCTTGTTCAGCAACATTTTACTGTGGCGATGAAAGCATTTGAGCATGTACAGCAATCCAGCAGGGCTATAGATTTTAGCACATATATGGTGTACCGTTTGGGTCAAATTTAATTTCTGTGTGGCACCTAAAACAATTATAAGAGATTCATTTGGAAAGTTCTTAGCGTAGCATCATAATTCCACAACGCGTTGATAAAATGCTATCAAATAATACATTTTCGGAAACTAGAATTCAACGGCTACTTGATGGTTTAATTTTTGTCGAAAAAGGACTTGGCGTACACGTGCAGCGCATGCTCAAATTTTTAACTCACATTAATTATAGGTCCAAATAAACAAAATTTTAGCGTAAAATTATTACCATTATTTATTTAATTAAACACCTAATTTGAATCCCTAAAGAGAACCGTTTCACTGAGGTGATTCTTTAGAGTATCCACAACAATCATTTTGTCGAGAAATTAAAGAAAACAATTGGATTGCACACACTTATCTTAAGACCTAGCAACCTTCCATTTTCAGTGAAGCATGGTTCAAAGGTTGTCATCGTTGACAAACTGGGTAAGTATCTGATCGTTGACAAACTGGGTGAGTATCTTATCATTTACAAACTGGGTGAGTATCTTATCATTTACAAACTGGAAAAGCATCTTATCATTAACAAACTGGATGAGTATCTTATCATTGACAAACTAGGTGAGATTACCGTATCATTGACAAACTGCGTGAGCATTTTATCATTTACAAACTGGGCGAGTATCAATTGTAAGAGCATCGTATCATTGACAAACTGGGTGAGTAACTTATCATTTACAAACTGGGTGGGTTACAGAGTTTGAGTCTAGTCTAAGGGTCGTTCACATCTGGATTGGATCGTCATGGCCAGTATCATATCACTGACAAACTGGGTGAGCATCTTATCATTGACAAACTGGAATAGTATCTTCTTGACAAACTGGAATAGTACCTTATCATTGACAAACTGGGTGAGCATCCTATCATTGATAAACTGGAGAGCATCTTATCATTGACAAACTCGGTGAGTATCTTGTCATTGACAAACTGGATGAGCATCTTGTCATTGATAAACTGGGAGAGCATCTTATCATTGACAAACTCGTATCTTGTCATTGACAAACTGGATGAGCATCTTGTCAATTGATAAACTGGATGAGTATCTTATCATCAGCAAACTGGGTGAGTATCTTAACATTGACAAACTGGGCGATTATCATATCATTGACAAACTGTTTTAGCATCCTATCATTGCCAAACTGGGTGAGAATTTTACCATTGACAAACTGGATGAGCATCTCTTCATTGATAAACTGGGTGAGTATTTTATCCTTGACAAGCTCGATGAGCATCTTATCATTGGCAAACTGATGAGTATCTTATCATTGACAAACTAGGTGAGTATCTTATCATTGACAAACTGGGTGAGCATCTTATCATTGATTAACTGGGTGACTTATCATTAACAAACTGGATGAGTATCTTATCATTGACAAACTAGGTGAGATTATCGTATCATTGACAAACTGTGTGAGTATTTTAGCATTGACAAACTGGGCGAGTATCAATTGTAAGAGCATCGTATAATTGACAAACTGGGTGAGTAACTTATCATTTACAAACTGGGTGGGTTACAGAGTTTGAGTCTAGTCTAAGGGTCGTTCACATCTGGATTGGATCGTCATGGCCAGTATCATATCACTGACAAACTGGGTGAGCATCTTATCATTGACAAACTGGAATAGTATCTTCTTGACAAACGGGAATAGTACCTTATCATTGACAAACTGGGTGAGCATCCTATCATTGATAAACTGGGAGAGCATCTTATCATTGACAAACTCGGTGAGTATCTTGTCATTGACAAACTGGATGAGCATCTTGTCATTGATAAACTGGGTGAGTATCTTATCATTGGCAAACTGGGTGAGTATCTTAACATTGACAAACTGGGCGAGTATCATATCATTGACAAACTGTTTTAGCATCCTATCATTGACAAACTGGGTGAGAATTTTACCATTGACAAACGTGATGAGCATCTCTTCATTGATAAACTGGGCGTGTATTTTATCCTTGACAAGCTCAATGAGCATCTTATCATTGGCAAACCAATAAGTATCTTATCATTGACAAACTCGGTGAGTATCTTATCATTGACAAACTGGGTGAGCATCTTATCATTGATTAACTGGGTGACTTATCATTGTTTTACTGGGTGAGTATCTAATCATTGACAAACTCAGTGAGTATCTCTTCATTGACAAACTGGGTAAGTATCTAATCATTGACAAACTGGGTGAGTATCTTATCATTGACAAACTTAGTCAGCATCTAACCATTTATAAACTGGGTGAGTATCTTCAAATTCACAACTGGGTGAGTATCTTACCATTCACAGACTGGTGAGTATTTTATGATTTACAAACTGGGTGAGTATCTTATCATTGACAAACTGGGTGAGTATCTTATCATTGACAAACTGGGTAAGTATCTTATCATTCAAAAACTGGGTGAGTATTTTATAATTTAAAACTTGGGTGAGTATCTTATCATTGACAAACTGGGTGAGTATCTTATCATTGACAAACTTGATGAGAGTATCTTATCATTGACAAACTGTGTGAGTATCTTATCATTGACAAACTGGGCGAGTATATTATCATTGATAAACTGGAAGAGTATCTTTTCACCGATAAACTGGGTGAATATCGTATTGTTGACAAGCTGGGTGATTATCTTATTATTGACAAACTGGGTGAGTATCTTATCATTGACAAGCTTGGTGAGCATCTTATCAATGACAAACTGGGTGAATATCTTATCATTGTCACACTGTGTATCTTATCATTGACAAACTGGGTGAGTATCTTATTATTGAAAAACTCGGTGAGTATCTTTTCATTGACAAACCGTGCGAGTATTGTATCATTGATAAACTTGGTGAATATCTTATCGTTTACTGAGTTAGTATTTTATCATTGATAAACTGGTCGACTAGCTTATCATTGACAAACTGAGTGATTATCTTATCATTTACAAACGTAGTGAATATTTTATCAATGATAAACTGGGTGTTGAGTATTTTATCGGTAATAAACTGGGTGAGTATCTCTTCATTGACAAACTGGGTAAGTATCTAATCATTGACAAACTGGGTGAGTATCTTATCATTGACAAACTTAGTCAGTATATAACCATTTATAAACTGGGTGAGTATCTTATAATTCACAACTGGGTGAGTATCTTATCATTCACAGACTGGTGAGTATTTTATGATTTACAAACTGGGTGAGTATCTTATCATTGACAAACTGGGTAAGTATCTTATCATTGACAAACTGGGTAAGTATCTTATCATTCAAAAACTGGGTGAGTATTTTATGATTTAAAAACTGGGTGAGTATCTTATCATTGACAAACTGGGTGAGTATCTTATCATTGATAAACTGGGCGAGTATATTATCATTGATAAACTGGAAGAGTATCTTATCACTGACAAGCTTGGTGAGCATCTTATCAATGACAAACTGGGTGACTTCTTATCATTGACAAACTGTGTATCTTATCATTGACAAACTGGGTGAGTATCTTATTATTGAAAAACTGGGTGAGTATCTTTTCATTGACAAACCGGGCGAGTATTTTATCATTGATAAACTTGGTGAATATCTTATCGTTTACTGAGTTAGTATTTTATCATTGATAAACTGGTCGACTAGCTTATCATTGACACACTGAGTGATTATCTTATCATTTGCAAACGTAGTGAATATTTTATCAATGATAAACTGGGTGTTGAGTATTTTATCTGTAATAAACTGGGTGAGAATCTTATCATTGATAGTATTAACATTCTACTTATGCATTAAGTGTAATTAAAATAATTACCTAAAGTATTATCCTTTATCAAAATGAATTCAGTATTTGTGTATGGAACCACTGAAATCTGCAGAGATAATGTGATGCCATGAATCAGTATTGAACTCCAGCTGTTCATGCGCGGATCCAGAGGGGGACAGGGGGGTCCTGACCGACCCCTCCTCCCTGAAAAATCACAAAAATATAGATTTTCTTCACAATACTGGTCCGGATCCCCAGAAAATACAAAGCTACCCAGCCAGCATTAATGCTGGGTCATCATCGGCATGCCAGCAAAACGCTATTAAATGGCGGTAGCTGGCGGGACGATGTTGACCCACTTATATCCTTCCTCCCTTCATCAATCAAAAAAAAAGTTATCAAAGTTGGACCCCCTCTGACAAAACATTCTGGGTCCCCGCATGCTGTTTAATGATTGTTACATAAAAAGTTCAAAGTCAAGAACATACACTTTAATGATTGGAGGCCTTATAATATGTGATCAGTGGTTACATTGTACTTTATGAAACCATATGCATACACTTCATTTTGTGAAACTAGCTTTATAGAATACTGAGGGCTTAATGTTATAATTAGTTAGTTTGGATATCCCAGCCTTTGTATCTTTTTTCATTTCAGAAGATCTTGGAAAAGACTTAGAAAAATCTTTAAACGAGAGTGGTTTGGATGGACAAACATTGTTTGTTAAATGTGACATTTCTGTTGAAACTGATGTTCAGGTACATGTATATACAGTCAACCCTCCTTAGAACTACACTGTTTGTCCCCAAATAGTTTGACGTTCAACTAAATTTCTGTTGTAATGAATTCAGTGGTACATTTGTGCAAATACAATTGACGTTGGAAAGAATTTTTCTGTCATAAAGAAAGTTGCTGTAAAGAGATTTCACTGTACATGTGTAATTTTTAACAATTTATGTTCTGGAAGCTGCTAAAAGGGTACTTTGGCAAACAATGCAGACCCAGATAAAATATTGCATGCAACATTTCAGCTTGGTCTGCATTGTTTGCTAAGATGAAACAATATTTTGAGTCTAAATCACATCTTACTTTGGAAATTCTTACCGATGACCCCTTGATATGTATGGTATATTGAACCTTCCCTGATTCATGGTATCAAACCTGATGGAAGAATAATCATGAAAAAACAAAAGTCTAAAACAACTAGACTAACTAACACAAAGAACCAGTTTTAGTGCAACTTATGTGTTTTTTGATATTATCGTATGACTCTCACATACTTAAAACAAATTGTGAGACGATAAAAGTGGTACCACTGCCTGAGGGCTTTTTAAGGCAAATCAAAGGCTAATCTTTATGACTAATCAGTGATTATGGCTTCCTTACAGCGAGCAGGGAGAAGTACATCATTTAATCCAAGCAGCATGTCTCTTGAAATGTTATGCATGATTGTGTTATATTAGGCAGTAAACCTTTTAAAACCACAACACCTTTTCTTTTTAGCTCACCTGACTTGAAGGCTCACAGGTGAGCCATAAGTATACTTATGCCCCCAGTGTCTTGCATCCACCCGTCATCTGTCAACATCTTCTTCTCTGAAACTACTGGACCAATTTAACTCAAATTTCCTATGGAGACTCCCTAAGGTGGGGGAACGAAAGTTTGCACAAAAGTTTCCAGTCACATGACAAGATCGTGGCCATGTATATATGGTGAAAGACCTATATAAATCCTATTCTCTGGAACCAAAATGCCAATGGCATTGGGTCTTGATATGTAGCAATGGGAATCTAAATTGACATTGACTTACTTTATGGAAAGGTCAAATTTGATTCATAATGCATTTATATGGGAATATTCTTGAAAATGGCTGCCAGGCACATACATGCATTAGGTTAAAACTCATTAAATATTTACGTCTCCAAATTGAAAGGGTCATTGTACTTGGGTCTTGGTATGTATCATTAGGGATTTGGTCCATACAAATTATGTTTAAATAATGGGCTTATGTTGACCATGACCTAGTTTAACCTTAAATTTATTTAGGAGATCTTGCAACTCAGTGTCAGGTGAGCATTTCATGACCTTGGGTCCTCTAGTTATCTGAATGTCTGTGAATTATGTTTCAACACTGTAAGTTTGTATTTCATTGGATAATCTCCCTTATTTTGCGGTAGCAGTGACCTGTTTTACAGTGACGGGAAACTCCAGTGAAATATAAGTGACTAAATAGCTTTGTCAGGCTTTACAGATAAAAGAGTGAAACTTGATATTTGAGCCGTGACATGAGATTTCCAACAATGTGGTACATGTTTGAGCAACCAGCAAGGCTGGGACAAGCATGTGCATAAAAGCAGTCTGATCAGAGCCTTTGTATTGTATTTTATGACTGTTAAGCTACTGACCGAACAGCATTTGGAGTTTCTAAGCTTAAAAGGAGGCTGCACAGGCATGTTTATGTCTATTCATATCAAAATGCCACATTGTTGGAAATCACATGTCACGGCTCATTTATAATCAACACAATTTCTACCATCGTATTGTACGAGGTATTATAGGTCAGTGCCTGTAGTTGTTTGTGCATTGCTTTGTTGGTGTTGATTCTCCTCTTCAAGCCTATAGAAAACTTTTTCTTTCCTCTGGTAGAAAATGGTGGACATAACTGTTGACAAATTTGGACAAATTGACTGTGTCATCAACAATGCTGCTTACAGTAAGTAGTTTATTAAAACCTGTGTAAAACAGACGCTCTCAAAAAGACAGAAAATGTGTTTTCAGGACCAATTATTGCTACAGGTGCAATTCTTTCGTACTTCATTAAGCTACCGTTTGTCACTAAGATCTTTGTTTTGCCTATTTTTGGGTGGCCGTTTTACACAGGTCTAAATGTAAGTCAAATTTTAATAATAAATTACAGACAGTATGTTATTACAGTATAAATAAACATTGTCTGATGGAGATGGTTTCCAGCAAAAGATACAAGTATTCATATGTGCCCAATGAAGACTCAGATTAGCCTGTTTAACTGCACAGTCTGAACAGAACTTTCAGTGGGCCCTTTATGGGTTGCCAAGTGTCTTACATTTCTTCAGGCAGAAAACTAGACTGGCTTTATTTCTTAACTGTATCATAGCCTCAATAAATCACTGTGATGTTCAGACAGCCAAAGGTATGGATATCCACTGGTTAAATCAACTTGGTCCCAGCTGAAGATAGCCAAAAGGTCAAATAATAGATTAGTGTGTAACAGGGGGTCTGAAAATTTTAGGTAGGGTTGGCATACATTTTTTTTTTTAATTTCTGGAAAAATATATAGTTTTACGCATTTTGAAAGGCATTTTGCCTTTAAATATTCATCAATTTATATTTTTTCCAGAAAACCTGAAAAAATGCTAGGTTTCACCACTAAATTTGTATAGGGTCGGGTTACCCCAAACACAAGTACTTTTTAATTCGGCCAAATTAATATTTCATGAAAAATCAAGTGAGTTGGATCAGGAAATGCCACTGTGAGCTCACTGTGAACCACAATTTCACAAATCACAGGATGGCACCATCAGGAAGAGATATGAGCACACAGACAAACAGACACACTCATAAAAGCAAGAAGTAAGTTAAGCAACCAGCTATTTTTTCCTCAGCAAGATAATTGCTAAACTAGAAAGAACACAATTAGATACGGTATATCACAAATTAGGATCAAGAACTATAATCCAAGACACAATGGGGCAACAACAAATCAGGCCTCCAGATAAGAGTGTGTATTGGAAGATTATTTTTCTTTATTTCTCATCCAAAACATATGTTGTGGGTACTCAAAAGAACCGTCTCAATGAGACGGTTCTTTTGAGCACCCAAAACACATGTTTAAATAAATGGGTAAGAAAATAATTAAATTTTTACGCAAATAAAATTTCCTTATCTGGACCTATGACAAATGATGAACTAACAACAGCTCTATTTCCAAAATTTAATTATTTTTTTTAGAATATTTAGATATCTTAACAGCTGTGCCTTAACATGTGGAGTTAGATAAATGTCTCCTCTTGCAGCGATATAGTCTTGATCCTTTGAAATATTGTTTTCTAGCTAAATAATATCGTTTTGGGCCAGAGCTAGGAGTGGGAATTGTTGCATTTTAATTAATTCTTGTAAACAGACATAGTTGTGTCAAGTTTACAGGTACAAACTTTAAAGTCCTCCACTCTAGAATCTAGACCCTTTTAAAACCCATGATTGGTATATATAAATTGCCATGTGAATGAACATCCTGGTGCCTGTGTTGACAATAATTAGGATTATATAAACAAGGTTTATGATCACTTCCAATTTTGGAGGACAAACTATGCTGACCAAATTTAGTGTTGATTGTTGGGCTTTTTTGTCTGATGTAACCATGTGTCTAGTTCTTTGTGCTTGTTTGCAGCCTTGCCTCCTAAGACACTGGATGATCTCACAAAAGAGGAATTCGCTTCTTTGCTGGATGTTAATGTTCTTGGAACATTTCTGGTTTCAAAGGTAACAACTCATTAGTTCAGTCTGAGTTTTCCTTAAGATCTTTGTTCTCATTTGTAGCCTTGCCTTCTAAGACATTGGATGAACTCACCAACAAGTAATTTGCTTCCTTGCTCGATGTTAATGTTCTCCGAACATTTCTTGTTTCAAAGGTAATTAACTTAATAAGCCAGTCATTGAAGTATGGGCAGTTATTGTATAAGCTACCATTTGATAATATTATTGAACTTTTATCCATGTAATAAGTTCCAAAACACATTTGAAGCGTGACATGAGATTTCTAACAATGTGGTATGTGCGACCAGCTAAGCCTCAAATCAGCCTGCGGATATGCGCAGTCTGATCAGAGCCTTTGCTAGTTGCTTGAATATTCTATGACTGTAAAGCTACTGACTGAACATCATTTGGAGTTTCTAAGCTTAAAAGGAGGCTGCACAGGCTCGTCCGAGTCTACAATTGTCAAAATGCCACATTGTTGGAAATCACATGTCACGGCTCATTTGCTGGCACATGTATACTTAGTTCAGAAGTAGAGTCTGTTGTTCAGACCAAACACTATAAAATCAGCCTCATGTAAAAGCCGTGGATGCCAATTAATATGTGATTGTACACATATACTGACTCAAAAAGCATTACGTATAGATTATTCTACAAATGTTCAATAAAGTATATGTCAGAGAGCCAGATAAGCCTCGTATTTGCGTAAATGACGCATTCAAATACTTAGAATCCGCAAAAACTAAAAATTTATTTCGTATCAGCTACTATAGTGAATTCTACGTTTGGCAGGCAGGTATTTTTGATGGGTACTTTTGATTCTCCTTCCGGAGAGTAAACCTGGAATGCTCACGGTTTTTTACTATATTTGCTGCTAAAACAATGGTAACCACTCTTGAAAAAAAGATTGTCAACCAGTCAATCTCGATTCCTAGTTTTTCAAACACTTCTTGTTTTTATATGCAAGCTTTCGAAGGTGTGACTAAACACAGCACACTCGGTAAGTCAGACTGGATTTGAAAGCCTCCAAAGCCATTTTTTAAACTGACGTAAATCCAAGGAGTTTTTATAAATGGGTTAGTGGGTGGGGTGCCAAAACCTTTTGTGTTTACAGCGTCCACAATTGGCAACGGAGCTTGCAAGGAAACGGATAGCATATTATTGGAGCTGATGGCTGAGGCAGCTACTATCAGATGACGTCTTTCACTTATTTATTGCAGCAGAAACATCACACTACCGACTTTTGAAAAAAAATAATTTGCCCTACTATTCAGGAATTGATTGTAAAAAGTGTAAACACTTTTCAATGACCAGGGTTATTGGGTTGGGGGTGAATAGAAATTTGCAAAATACAGGGGAACATATGCCCATTTTTTTGTAGGGTTGGACTTAGTTTTTTGGAGGGTGAGGGAGGGGTAAATAAATGTTAAATACCTTTTTACAGTAGAGGAAAACTACTTCAAAATTATTTTTCCACCTTTTTAGCATCATTTTCATGGATTCTGAGGTGTCCTCAAATGCTTAAAATCATCGGCTGTTCCTTGTTTGTTAAGTGGTAAAACTACTGTTTTAAAGATGAATTGTCATAAAGGCGCCCGTTTGATTAACAGTAGATTGTGTTACTCAATAACCTCTTTATTCCACGAGTATCAGTACTCACATGCGACATGAGTTTACTCACATAGTTGAAAATTTGATGAGTAAATACTCACATGTCTCAAAGATTTATCTGGGGCTCTGTATGTTTCTTGATATAAATATCAGTTTATCGTTTGGCTGAAAAGCAGTGTGAGCCAAGCTAAAACCCAGCCAAGGACAATAATCACGCAACAGCCCACAGATGAAAGTTTAATATCATGATTGTTATTGCTACTGTGGTCTGATCAACCACTCTACAATTAGAGGGAGAAAACTATAGCTATAACCCATGATTGAGTTATAACTAGGTATGCAGTCAAATGTATGATATTCATGCTATAGCTTATCTGTTTAATAGCTTGATAATACAAAAATGAAAAAAACCAGTAGAGTGCTACGCTTTACCAATATATAAATGCTACGTGTATTGGTTACGTAGGGTTAAAGTGAATGTTTTCACATGCAAATGAGCTACCAATACGCTTTAACAGACATTATCGATACGCTTTAACCATACATAACCAATACGCTTTAACCATACATTACAAATAAGCTTAATTAACCCTTCAATACTAATACGCTTTAACCATTTTTTACCAATACGCTTTAACTATACCAATATGTCTTTCCATATGCTATATGCATGCATATTTTCTTGAACCGTGTAAACATGTTTTTAAATTCCTTTGTTTTTATTACCACTGAAAACATGCGATAAATATGCATCAAATTTTGGGAAAACTGTAAAAGTCATAATAATACATTAATGGCTGAAAGAATGCTATCAAACATATGCTTTGTCAGTTCCATATAAATATACAAATAGTATAATTCATACAATTGAGCTGTCTAGTCTATTTATGGCAAAAAAGTTTTTCAACTCACTTTTGCTAGAAATGTTTAAAGAAAATAAATTTCATCAATGATAATAAATTGCTCATACCTTTTAAACAAGATAATCACTGAAAACACAAAAAATCACCAAAACACTCCATAGTTCTTCCCTCCAGTATTTGAAAAACAGGAAATGAGTAATTTAATTTGCTATTTTTAACTCTGGGAAATTTTCTTGAAACTGATGTACTACCAATACGCTTGAGCCATAGGCCAGCTAGCTAGCTGCTAGGAAAGCTCATTCATGCTATTACGAATATGTTTCAAAATTTATCAAAGTCTACCAATATACAAATGCTGTATTTGTTTCAAAACTAAATGAAACCATAGGCAAGCAATACGTTTTTCCAGGTAGCATATTGATAGCTTAGCATTATGCGTGTTGATGCCACTTTTCTAACCCGCAGAATTGTGTAGCAATAGTGTATTGGTAGCGTAGCAATTGCGTATTGTTTCAAATTGTATTTGTTTGGGTATCATTTAATTAATCATGAAAAGAGGGCTTTCTTGCAAATCTTTTGAATCTATAACTAAATCACCATAAAATGCAGGCTCTGATGTCCTGTTACTGAAGAATTTCCAAACCAACATTATGTTAAATAAAAAAATCGAAGTGTCAGAGACGGAATTTAGAAATGTTTTTACATAGTTTGATAGTGATAGCCTTGTTTACTTAATAAATATTTATTTCTGTTTTTAAGTCACTTACATTAGAACTTACCCTTGCAAAAAAAAGTTGTGAAATATACACCACAAGATGGGGAGCAGGAACATCTACAAATTTCAATAGCTTAACAACCAGCTCAGCAAAAGCTGTATAACAGGCTGATTTGGAGTTTCTTTATCATGCTGTGTTAAAATTTAGCTGTGGATTTTATTCAAAATTATTTTATTATTATAAATTTAGTCATCACTCAATTGTTTACTTTTTTCATTTGACATGATGAGACTATCGATGTTTTTGCATTAACATACCAACAAATCTAAAAGAAAAACAGGGTATAAATGAGAGTCTGGATGGGGGGTCTGGTATTCACTATTCATTAAAATTTTGCCCATTATTCATCTCATTAAAATTTTGGGTTATTCATTAAAATAAGACCAATTATTCATCAAAAGTAAGAAAGGTGGCAAAGAAATATGACTATTCACTATTCATTAATTTTTTCTTCAATTCATTAAAAAATAGGATTATTCATCAATATTTAGGCCCTCATTATTCACTATTCATTTTGATTTTGGCTCATTATTCACTATTCATTATAAAAAAGGGCCTTTTTTTCACTTATCATTATACCCCATCTAGACCCTCATAAATGTTATAGTGTGTGCCTTTATATATCTCTGCCTTATTATAAACTGTCATTATTTTTTTTATTAGACTTTTTTGAATATACCAGGATGTTGCCTTCACAATTAAGAGGTGCCTTCTTCTGCCTTGTATGTGTTTCTGTTATATCCTCATGGGCATATATGCCTACTGGAATTTTCAAACCAAACATTCTTTTTTTCTTTTTCTTTTTTTCAGTATGCAATTAAACATCTTCGTGCAACCAAAGGTAACATAATTAACATGAGCAGCATGAATGGAGTCCATGGAAAACTGAAAAATACCGCTTATAGTGTCTCAAAGGTAAGCTAGCCAATATTGGATCAAACAATGATCAAAAAGAAATTATCTGACTTCTTGTGATTAGGCTCTGAATTTTCATGACTGCGCGATTTTCAGATTGTTTCTGCTATTTTCATTTCCTAATTTACTACTTACAGTTTTCACATATCATTATCCATTTGTGACCTTTGAAGACAGGAAACCCTAAATGGGCACATTGACCAACAGCAAAGACCTTGATGAAATGCTGCATAATGCATCATTAATCAGGGTCTTCACTGTTTACGAGGATACTGTTTGCAATAGTATTTGAAAATTATAGCATATGACCCCTTAATAGGACAATAGACCGTTCAGACTTATACAACTTTGTGGATCAGCCCTTATTGGCAAATTCAAGATAGCCTATTTTTGACTGGTTAAGTTCTCCTAAATCATACTTTGGTATATAGTGAAGATCCAGATGATTAAACACAAGCTGTGGCATTTCATTAAGGTCTTTACTATTCTTGCGAAATACCAATATAAAGGTAGTATTTGAAAATACTTTCCTAAGACCCCCCATTATACATATGGCCAGGTCAAACTTTTATTATATCAATTTAAATAGAAAATGTCCTTGGTCTGAAAAGGGTTAATCTTAAGGAGCAGAAATACAATGTAGTTTCGAAATTATAACATTTCCATCCTATTCGTTTTAATGTATCAAAATGGTGTGCCTCATAAATCTTTTCTGATGTCTTTTTTTTTATTTTAAGGCAGGACTGATTGGTATGACCAGAAATATAGCGATAGATGAAGGAAAGCATGGTGTCAGAGTAAACTGGTAAGAGCTAGTATTAGTTCTACAAAAAGTAGAGCTTATCCTTTCTCAAGTGGAGCCTCCAGCAACAATCTGTCATCCATGCATATCTCCATCCACCCTCCTGTCTAGTTACACTGACTACATTGAAGCTTGCAAAATTTGCATTAGCAAGTGTAACAATAATTGTATCTAAGTGGTGAATAACAATTGTGCAGATCAGGCTTCCTTACCGTGTAATCTCACTTTTCTTGTTAATGAAAGCAAATGGATCAGATCTAAAACTGCTCCACTACAGCATTATCCCTTTCAACACTACAGACCTGAAAAAAGGTTTGGGCAAACAGTGTAGATACAGATGAGATGGCTCATATGAGCCATCTCATCTGGATCTATTATCACATATTTGTGATGCTATTTGCCATGATAACCCAAAGTCTGCATATGTGATAAGCTCTTTCCCACCAACTGGATATCATCCTGCCATAATGATAACTGGAAGTCATGTATTTTGAACGGAGAGAGGTTTTTATGACAAGCACAAGACGTTGATCATTAGACTTCAGATGTAAACAAGTGGCATGACGTAATGTAAAAATTACACTAGTCATCCGTTTTACTTACATTTTATACGTCAATTGCATTAAAATAGTAATTTGGAATATGTGTTAAACAGATTATAAGATGGGACTTTGGTAATTGCCCTCGGTATCAAGCCACGACCATTATCAGCCTGAGAGCTAAAGCTCTCAGGCTGATTATGGAGTCTCGGGTTGCTACTTCGGCGATAGCCAAACCTCTGTATGATAATCTCTAATGTTCATATAATCAGGACACTATTTGCCCCAATAACCCAGTCTGCATATGCGATAAGCTCTTTCCAGCCAACTGGTTATCAGCCTGTCATGGTGATAACTGGAAGTCATACATTTTGAAAGGAGAGAGGTTATCATACCCAGCACGAGAGGTTGATCATTTGATGACGTCAGATGTAAACAAGTGATGTGACAACGCCAAATTTATGCCAGTTCTCTGTTTTATTTACATTTTTGTACGTCAAACGAATTTAAATAGTGAATTGGAATATGTGTAAATAGATTATAACACAGGGTTTTGGTTATCACCCTCAGTATCGACCCTTGACCATTATCAGCCCAAGAGCTATAGCCAATGGGCTACCATTATACTGATAATGGGGTCTCTGGTTGATACTAAGGAAGATAACCAAAATTTATTCCACTTTACTTACAGTGTTTCACCAGCATCAGTTGATTCCCCTATGTTCCACACAGCCTGGGGCAAGGTGCCAAAAGGGGACAAGTACAAGTTCTACATGTACTCAGAACATGCTTAGGTATTTCGTTAGATTGTTTCATTTTATTCCATTTTACTTACAGTGTTTCACCAGCAGCAGTTGATTCCCCTATGTTCCACACAGCCTGGGGCAAGGTGCCAAAAGGGGACAAGTACAAGGAGTTCTACATGTACTCAGAACATGTTTAGGTATTTCGTTAGATTGTATCATTTTATTCCACTTTACTTACAGTGTTTCACCAGCAGCAGTTGATTCCCCTATGTTCCACACAGCCTGGGGCAAGGTGCCAAATGGCGACAAGTACAAGGAGTTCTACACAGGACATGCTCAGGTATTTTATTGTTAGATTATAACATTTTATTCCACTTTTCTAAAGTGTTTCACCAGCAGCAGTAGATTCCCCCATGTTCCACACAGCCTGGGGCATGGTGTGGAATGGTGACAAGTACAAGGAGATCTACACAGAACATGCTCAAGTACATGTATACAATTGATATATTTTAAAGCTTATCCTGGAAAATCAATATCTAGCCATTATTTGGATTGGTTGTGTGATTTCATTTTAACCATGGATAGTTTACTGGCGAAATTAATAGAACCAGATCTGGACGCATACTGGGGAGGATTAAAAGAATCTATCATGAGTGTGAGGGTAGGATAGAAAACTCTGTCCCGAGGATCGCCGTTTGGCATCACGAGGCTTGCCAAGTGATGACAAACGATGATCCCGAGGGACAGATTTTTCTATCCTACCCTCACACGAATAATGGATTATTTTCTTGTTCACCACTGTTTATATTTATTTATTAATATTTTTTCTATTTATTTATTTATTTAAAATAGGCTTTCAGAAGTCCCTAAATATGCTAAGATGCATTTTCGCCTGATGTCGTTACTTGACGTCCTGAGTAAGATAGCATGGGTAAGATAAGATTTTTTATCCCAGCGTAAAATCTCAGATATCCTCATACGGTGTGCAAGAAATTTCGTTGGCAAGAAATTTCGGTCTTTATATTGTGTGTAATCATTAGAATTGCCAGACTGAACTCTTCTCGCTTAGTAAGAGAGAACTGGTCGCTTTACTTTAATAACTGTATTCTTATTTTTACGTGTGTGCCTCTGTTTATCCATAATTGTGACATATCTTGGTCATACTCACTCAAATAAATGTAGTACTATTTCATTTCAGTTCATGGGACGGCTTATTCAACCAGAGGAAGTTGCCAAAACATGTCTTTATCTTGCCACAGATGCTACCTATTCTACTGGGCAAAATATCCTTGTATCTGGGGGAGACGAACTAGACTATGGCTTCAAACATAACATGGAGTGGTACTTTGAAGGAAGTTAACGTTAACAAACTAACAGTTATATTACAATTCAAAGGTTTTATCCATAATTACCTATTCATGTTATTGTACTGAATTATGCATTTCTCAAACAATAACAGTTACTATTATATGGTGAATTTTTATACGCTCAAAATATTCAATATTCCTCAGAAAGGTTCACTTTGATGGTCTATTTACCTTGCCTTTTTGCCCAAAGATTATCTTTGAACAATGAAATAAAGATAAACTTCCAATCGGAGAATAAATTCCTACGCAGCACTATTTTGGGACACATGTCTACCCTTAAAGCACCAATCACAACAAATGTTGTCTGTTTTGTCCACTGGCGTTTGAGTCCCAAACCTCAATTAATATGGTGACAGCAATATCTGCATATCATTGAAGCTCAAAATGCATGAAGGCATTGAAAAAACCCAATTTTATAAAAATGTGCTCATTACTATTAGTATAAATAGAGTCTACTAATAGTAACAAGCACAATTATATAAAACTGTGATGTTTTTTTTTCAATGTTTTCATGCATTTTGAGCTTTGATGATATGCGGCTGGTGCTGTCGCCATATTAATTGAGGTTTTGGACTCAAATGCCATGGTTTTATCATCGCTAGAAAGGTTTTAGAACCCTCTTAGACAACAGTGTATTCCCAGCACAGACTGCTGCAGTAGGGTCAGTCTGGACATGGTCCATGCTGTTTGCCTATATACTTAAATTATTAGTCAATAACTTTAGCAAAAATATGCAGCAGACAACTTAGGTAGACAACATTTTAAGATGCATTTTTGCAAGCGCTTTGGGGTTAACATAGTCTAGCTCCTTGCCCTTGATATTTTTGTCAATTTTACTTTACTTTATTCAGTATAATATGATGTCATATAGCTAGTCTCTCATCTCTTCTCTTTCACCTCCGCACCTAGTCACAACACTGTAGTCGTAGAGGAAAGAGGAAGACTCAGGAAATTATAAATTTAAAATGAAATTATCATTTATTAAAAATAGGCCTTGAGCTGGCTATAGACCCCCCTCCCCCCCCAGGGGGAATTTTGTACACTATGATTTTCTGAAACTACATTATATAAGACACAAAATAAAAGATGTTAGCCCTCTGAGAGTGGCAGCGTTAACGTGTAACAGCACGTTATATACGTTACCCCCCAAAATAGCATTAAACGTCCCTGATAATGTCTCAACCATGACATGTTCGTACATATTTGCATGCTGACACATGTTTATGAACTTCTTATAACACAGTTACATATTTTTAGTATTAATTTTGTAAATGTCTTGAGTAATTACCGTTGTATACGTTACTTAGTGTTTCCTGCGTTATTTCCGAGTATCAGTATGGTATTTATTGACTATACGCGCATTTATCTGTCACAGAATATAGTAAATCTATAAGGCTGCTACTTAAATGTTTCAAAGTTCTTTATTATGGTCGCTTACACTATTTTTCAGGTCCATGTTACGTATGTTACCTTCAAAATAGCATTAAACATATAAGTTAATGTCTCTAACAAGCCCTGTTTATACTTATTTGCATACTTGCACAGGTTTATGAACTTCTTTTAACAAGGTTTACGTATTCTAAGTATTCATTTAATAAATGCCTTGAGCTTTAATTGTTATGTGTGTTACCAAATGATACATAAGTTATTCTGAGCATCTGTATAGAAGTTGTTGACTATACATGTATAAACTCTGTCAGAGAATTTAGAAAATTTATAAGGCTGAAATAAATTGGAGTTCCTTATTAATTTATGTTGACTTAAACTAATAATATAATGTGATCTATCAACCTTCGCTGTTTGCTCACATAAACAGTATAGACACCATGCATTCAAATCTGAAGTCCTGAAAGACAGTCACTGTGAAACAGCTCAGTTCTGGGCAAGGTATATGGATATTATTCAGATGGTGTTGACACTGATTAGGGCTACAAGGAAAACAACTTTGAATTGCATGTCATCTCTATCTGTATGCCTTGTTCCCAATGTCCATTGCAAACGATCACAACAACCACGCACAATATGTACCTGTGTAACTGATTACACTCATAAATTTGATACACATCGCAGATGCAAAGAACTTCTCGATCAAAATGGGTTTAGTGTGTCACAACCATTGGTTCTTTGCTTGAGAAATGCTTTTGACATAACTATCAGGCAAACAATATAGAGGTATTATAGGCTTCAGCAACTAGAACTACGCTTCATACTACAGATGGAATGGTATATTACTCATCACATCAGAGCTCAATATATTGAAACAACTCTTCAATGCACTGAAATGAAATATTCAATCTGCTCAGATGCAAAGTAGAATGAGTACTAGAGGCAGTTTCAGGCTTCACCAATCCTTTTAGTTCTAGTTTTGAAGACAATGAACTGTACTTTTTGTCTTTCGGTGTGCCTGCTAAGCCTGGCATAGCTAAGGATCTTATTGAGGAGGAAAGCTGTTGCAGACTTCATTGACTCACTTTTAGTTAAAAAATCTGTCTTTCACCCCCCCCCCCCCCCCCCCCTCTCTAAAATGCTACAAGCTAATAACGTTTTGATGCTTGCGAGGTCAAGCAAGAAGAAATTGCCCAATTTACAAAACGTAAACAGCCAGATGAGAGCTTAAAGGAGCGTCCTTGGTAAGCATGGCCTTCTTTCTATTAGACATAATGTTGACCTTGAGTTGACACTGCCGTTCCTTCTGGGACCTGTACCATGGTCACTGTCAACTCACGATAGAATTTCCACCAAAACTGACAAGTCCAAACTTCAGCATGGCTTGCAATCACACATTGAACCAACATTAGATTGTCCATGTAGTGCTGCACATAACATTCATATTAATGCCGTAACTACAGAGCATAACAGCTTTTCCTGTCACCTTCATGGATCTCTTGGCACCAGTATTCAACCAGGCACTAAAGGCAGGGCATGTTGGTTTTGTCACTGATACATATATACAATGTATAAGCAGCAGTTTATAAAGTCTTACAAACATTCTCACAGAGGATAACCTGGGTGTTTTGTTCAACAATGGTGTATGCAATAAAAGGTGCACCTTCTGAATGTCAACAGCATTGGCCAGAATATGGGGGAAGAGATCTACAGTAATACACTGTTTAACAGATTGTGACATTTCCAATGTGCCGATGTGTTAGTACTATGGAAAGGTTATTCCTATCAAACTGATAGAGAACCCCTCCCCCACTAGTTCATCAACATTCTAAGAAGGGTAGGAAAACAAATAAATAACTGCTCTAGGCACTCATCAGTTATATGAAGCCATAACATGTGCTATGTATGTAATTGTGAATAAGCTGCAGTATGACATGTTTCTGAAAAAAGTACCAAAGCCATACACATATACTGACTATTTCAAATGGCATGAACATGAGCTTACCTCCAATATGCTTTTCTGTCCTTAAGATGTACATACAAAGATTAAACCATCAAGTCTTTCCCATAAACACAAGTGAGGCTTTCCAGATATGGACAAAATGTGTGGAAAATAAATGGGAAGGAAATCGAGTACCTCTGGGTTAAAGAAAACTTGATTGTACCCTAACAAAAGAGCCACAGAATTATATTTCACATTTTGTGTGATATGGGGTTACAATGTTCAAATCTCAACAATTCAAACCTTATAAAAGATAGAAACATAATATTTGCAGTTTTTAAAAGGTACATAAACATTCTTTGATACAAAATGAGTAAGTAAGCACATTCACATTTAAAAAAATATCAAACTATATTAGTTTCACAAATCATTTATATAGGAATAATGAAAAAAGTAACATACGTAACACTTTGGGGTGCATAAATGTTTTCAAAGGTCCATATCTGTGAGGTAAAAATAGCTTACTTGGATGATATAGCCAATTTGGAAATCTTACCTTATGGTTTGCACTTTTCAGAAGTCATGTCATTTACTAAAATTCTCATAGATGTTGATGGGTAATATATATAATTGGCTGTTACAGGGTAATGGTGCCATTACCAGAGTACTAGCATATTGCAAAATCCTTGCAAGATAAATCTGATAGAGGAGTAATAAGTTGTATAGGAAAATTCTTTAAAACCCTTGGATAATATATGAAGATTTGCTCTAGAACTTCTACCTGATGGGTTTTCTTTGATCTTTTAAGTCGTTACTCCCACATTGCACTGAATGTTACAAACTTTCCAAGAGTATTATGTCAACTATATATCTGATGTCTCTATAAAAGAAAAGAGGGTTATGGTAGTTTATGTATTGAGTTACTTCCTCAGCAAATGAGTCAGAGTAAAAATAAGTACACAGACCTGTGCCAGCATGCAAATAAGTACAAGCAGGTTATGTTGGAGACCATATCTTGAATGTTTAATGGTATTCAGTGAGTAACGTATGTAACCTGGGCTGTAAAATAGTGTAAGACACCATAATAAGAAACTTTAATTCATTTGAATAGCAGCCTTACAGATTTACTATATTCACTGACGGATGTAATACATGTATAGTCAATAACTGCCATACTTATACTTGGAAATAACATATGAAACACTAAGTAACATATACAACCGCAAAATCTCAAGACATTTATAACACAAATGCTAAAATTATGTAACTGTGCTATGAGAAGTTCTTAAACCTGTGCCAGACTTCAAAAAAAGTGTGAATATGTCATGTTGGAGACATTATCAGGAAAATTTAATGTTATTTTGCGGGTAACGTACGTAACATGATGTTACCCGCTAACGCTGCCACTCTCAGAGGGCTAACATATTTCATTTTGTGGCTTATATATTGTAGTATCTGGAAATCATAGTGTACAAAATTCCCCCAGGGGGGAAGAGGGGTCTATAGCCAGCGCGAGGCCTGGAGAATTACATTTTACATTTTTGTGTGATATGGGGGGTACCATGTTCAACATCTAATAACTCAAAAAGTATATAAGATAGAAACGTAATGCTTTCAGTTTTGAAAAGGTAAATAAAAAATCTTTAATGTAATACCAAATTATTGAACATAAACTGGTTTCAATAAAATTTAAGACAAACTATATTAGATGCATTTATCATTTAAAAGGGGGTTCAATGAAAAAAATGTAACATACGCTACAATGGGGGTGACTATATTTGTTTTCAAATATCATTATTTGTAGCCCAGTAATAGCTTATTTAGAAAATGTAAACAATTTGGAAATCTTACCTTACCTTTTGCACTTTTCTGAAGACTTAAAAAGAACTTTAATTATCAAATATTTTGTAGGGTAACGTATGTAACAGGCTGTTACAGCTTAACGCTGCCATTGTCAGAGGGCTAACATGTTGCAAAATCCTCGCAAGACATTGAGCTTCAAGAAAAATATGGTCTACAAAATTCCCCCTGGGGGGGGAGGTAAACCATATCCAGCCAGTGGCCTAAAAGAATATGATATCAGACTAGTTGCTACTCTAGGGATAATAGTTTCAAAGATGTCATTTGATATCACTTGCTATAAAATTAAATTGTTTTGATGACAATTGTTGCCATATTAGTGAGTAATAGGGCACTGCTTAAAGAGGGCACATCTTGCCAGCATTGACATTTATCTGCAAGGGTTTTCTGTCACTTTAACACTTTTCGACTGGGTTGCTTTAAATAATCTGGAAAAACGGATCCTTCAGAAATGTGAATACCTACAAAATTAGTCTGTTCAAGAGAATTTATGTTAAATGGAACAACCCTCACAACCCCTAGCATCAGCTTTATCGTGATTCTGCTTTCAGCCAGAACCTAATATTCCTGAAGGACCAGAATATAAAAAATATCAACTGTATATCGAAAAGCACGGATAGACATTTGCAAAACCCTTTATTTGGAAAAGCATAATTCAAAACATGTTATTCTAATTGATTTATTAAGTAAAAATTAAAAGAACCTTAACAATTCTCTGACATTAAGTTTGTGCGTGATAAATGGACATGAATAACAGTACATTCTGAATAGAGGGCTATTGATTGAAACTCACATTTGGTAGTGGATACTGTAACATCCATAGTAAATATCAGTGTCTATTCTAGGAAGGTGGATGGAGGATTCTCCATATTTTTTTTAATAATCTCCCTATGTTTAGAAAGAGGCCAGTTTTTCTATAAAGACAGAGAAGAGAAAATATCAAAATTAGGCAAAATGCTCACTTTTCATTAAAGGCCTCCATGAATTTCAAATCCTAGAATATACACTGAAATATTACTCATATGTATTACAGTAAAACCTGTGTAAAACGGCTACTATCAAATAGTCCAAAAATGTTTTTAAGACCAATTATCGCTTAATGCAGGTCAAAAGTATTGCAGATTCATTAAGCTACCATTTGTCATTAAGATCTTTGTTTTGTCTATTTTTGAGTGGCCGTTTTACACCAGTTTTACTGTAGTCTGTAATGGGACAAAATAGGGATAGTCAATTTAGAATAGGGAAATCTCACTCTAATGATCCAGATTTAAACTGAGACTTACAGATCCCAAAGAGTGAGATATTTCAAATGGCATAGTCCTTGAATAAACCATTGGGCAAACGTTTCGCGGAAAATACTTCACATTTAATATCTGTGAACATACATCACCAAGTGGAATTTTGAAGTCAAAGCCTCTCTTTCAACTGTAGAAGTCAAGAATATGAAATACAACATGCCAAATAGTTTCACTAACAGGACTATTAATGAGGTATATAAGTGCCAGCACATGAGGTTTCGGTACTTATCGCATTGGCGAGCAACAAAGGCTTAGGCAAGTCTGCACAGCTGCTTGCATGTACAAAGTACAGATGTAGATAAAGAGTCAGACCAAAATTTAGACCAAAAACTCTGGATAAGTCAACATGGATGTCTATTGGAGGCTTTTGCACATATGCGATAAGTACCAAAATCTTGTGTAGTGACCCATATGCATATTTACCTATGTCAACTAACAATGTATAACTATATATATAGTCATGCTGATTATCTTAATGTACTACACTCATCTCGTATGTCGGGCTGCTAAGGGCAGCCGGTAAAGTGTCCGGCTACAGATGCGTGTCTGACTGCAGATCCAGGGGTCCCAAGTTTGATCCCGGCCCGGTCCCATACTTTCGAGGAGATTGATCATGAAATAATTTCTATGGTCATTCTCCTCTCTTCGGCTGAATCATTCAAGAAGGGTTGTTCTCATTTACAAACGAAAGTATGTGCACAAAGTACTGGTTAACCGCTTGTTCAAGCTTGCCCAAGAAAATGTGTGATTAGGTGAACTGACCATCCCGCCATGACCATAGCTGTTGACATGGGACTAAAAGCAACAAAACAAACAAATAGACTCATCTCCAATAGTCATCCTGTTAACCTGCAGCATTCCAGTTATAAGCAATTATTTTCAATCTCAGTGGCAAACAGAGTGGATCCTGATCAGATATCTTCGTCAGAAGCCAGCTGATCTGGATCCACAGTGTTTTCAAAAACGGATAAATCAAGTTTCAGCTGGACAGAGGTAAGAAATTGTAAAAGATAAAATACAACAGGAAATTAAATACCTGTACCATAAACTGTACAGTTTACCGCATCATGTTGCTGACCTAAGGCCATTTAAGGTATAATAATGTATATGAATGTATGACTGAAGAGATTCTGGTTATTATCTGCACCATCTGTAAAATGAGATCTAACAATTCGGGCCACCTTAAGTTTTTCTTTAGTTTTGGGCCCATAGGAATGACCCATGTTAAAAGTGAATCATGTAAAAAAAGGGAAATTTTACAAATGGAATTATAGGAAAATGACCACCAATGGTCATTTTCCTATAATTCCTTTGTAAAATTTCATGGTAATAAAAATGAGCCACAATATGGCTGTGTTATATCCAAATCTGTGTTATATAGGGACTGCACTTTAAACATTCTGGTTATTCACCAAATGTAAAACGAGATTCAACAATTCATACAGTATACTTATTTCACAAAATATGTGCAAGGCCGTTAAAAATAAAATATTGGCCTCATGAAATTTTGGTACTTTTTGTTGATAGAAGCATATGCTCTTGCAATGTCAAATACAGTAAGTATTATTTTACAAGAGTTTGGCTCATATTAATGTGTGTTCAGTTTTTGCCTACGAAAGGTGTCCAGAGTACATATAATCATCATGTTTTTGGCAAGTGTTTCAATGGGTCATAAAACAGCTGTTCAGATTTCATTCTTCAAATTACTTCCTGTCCAATCAATTTCATATTTTTATATGTTCCCTCCCGTTGACTTTTTGCCTACAACAGGCGGAGTAATTATAATTTTCATGTTGTAGGCAAATGTATCATTGGGTCATAAGACAGCTGTTCAGATTTCATTCTTCAAATTACTTCCTGTCCAATCAATTTCATACTTTTATATGTTCAATCTTGTCAATTTTTCACCTACAACACGTAGAGTAATTAAAGTTTTCATGTTTTAGGCAAATAGTTCAATGGGTCATAAGACAGCTGTCCTGATTTCATTCTTCGAATTGCTTTCTGTCCTATCATTTTCATATCTTTATATGTTCAGTCCTATCGACTTTTCACCTACAACAGGTGGAGCAATTGTTATCATCATGTTGTAGGCAAGTGTTTCAATGGGTCATAAAATAACTGTCCAGATTTCATTCTTCACATGACTTACTGTCCAATCATTTTCATATCTTTATATGTTCAGTCCTGTTGACTTTTGCCTACAACAGGTGGAGTAATTATAATCATCATGTTGTAGGCAAGTGTTTCAATAGGTCATAAAACAGTTGTCCAGATTTCATTCTTCGCATGACTTACTGTCCAATCATTTTCATATTTTATGTGTTCAATCCTGTTGACTTTCTGCCTACAACAGGTGGAGTAAATAACTAATTATAATAATCATGTTGTAGGCAAGTGTTTCAATGGGTCATAAAACATCTGTCCAGATTTCATTCTTCGCATAAATTCCTGTCCAATCATTTTCTTCTCTTTTGTGACTTTCTTCAGCATGCATTTGTTCTCCATAGCTCTCCTTGACAAGTATGGTAACACTTCTTCTATTGGACCATAGGGTGTGTACTTATACACAGAATAGCCAGCCTGTCCTATAATGAAATAAAATTAACCCTTAACCATATACTATTGACTCCTAATTATGTACTATGGCAAACAGTGAAGACACAGATGAAATGCCAAATTATGTGGCATTTAATCAGGGTCTGCACTTTTTGCTGTGAAAAAAACGATATTCAGAGAAATACAAACATTTTTTTTGGAAGTTTTAACCTGTGACCCCTTGGTTTATACAAAGGAATAGCCCAAGTTCAATGTATCAAACTAGAGCGAAAAATCCTTTTAATACATTAAGGCGTAAATTGTGGCCAAGTATTTGCAGAAAATACATTGTTTTCCATATTTTGCCCAAGCTTGAAGAAACCAACAAAAAATGGTATTTCGTGAAAATAATTTGTCAGCAGACAGTTTCTACGCAATATTAAAGACCAACAACCCGAGCAAATGTGCAAAATATGAAACCTGTGCAAATTTGCAGCATGTGTAACAACAAAATACAACTAACAAATATATTGTCAGCTTATTTTTGAAAGTATTGAAAAAGGTACATCAGGATATTAACTGCACAATTGTATAGAATGACAAGCATAGAAGGACAAATGGCGCTAGTAGAGTGACCCCCCCCCTTGGCTTGGGCTGTTGTCCGTTCTGTGGCGGTGGTTCTGTTGTTGTTGATCTATTGTTTAATGAACTTCCCATTGTTTGTAGAAGTTCTGTGTTTGTCTTTGTTTTGTTATGCATTACTTTGTGTCCATTTAAGTTTTGCGATCATCTTCAAGAGGAAGGGAATGCTGGTTGCTTTGCTTCTATTGTCTTAAGGATGTATTGTTACTATAAATGCTCTGTGGCTCTTGCTCATGATGCCATGGGTTGGTCTGCAGTGTGAGATTGTGGTATTTCCTGATCATACTCACTTACATTTTGTATTAGGGGAATCATTGGTGAGTAGGCAATTAGGCACATTCTACTTCATTGTAATAAACTAATTTATCTTTCCACGTTGGACACTTGTGCCAAATGTCATAAAAATCAGCAATAAGGACATTTTTTTTTCAACAGAAAGGAAATTAACGCAAAAAAGAGACTAAACCATATACCCCTATCAAATTTGGACATTGGTTTGAATCTAACACTTTTGGTTACAGCAATTGTAGCAAATAAAAGAAAATTATCTCTGATTCTCATCCCTGAATTTTGCAAATATGGAAGTTTTGCTCCAGAAATGAATTTTCCATTTGAACTTACCAAGAGGAAAGCTGACTTGATCACACATCCCCAACAATTGACCAAAACAGATGAGCTTGTCTGAGGGTTTGACATCAAACTCTTTCATTCTGAAATAAAAGTAGTCTTATTTTGAGAACTCTGACCCAGTAAACCTGGACAAGCCAATGCTGGAAATACAAAAATATGTCGCTGTGGCATCATCTTAGCACATTTTCAACGTGCTATGGCCTTTGAAATGATTCTGAATGATCCCTGAGATTGTAACAAATTGTTTTAAATAGGTTAAGTTGAGTAGTACAAGCAACAGTAAATGAAACTTAAGTTTTAGTATCATTTTACGTGAACTCTCATGATTTTTGGCTTTAAAGGGTACTTTGGTTTTCTTGCCTGGATAAAAGGACACAGTTGCAAAGACAATGTACACCGAAACTATTGCTTTTTGAAGAAAAAATGCAGATGTACAGAGAAATAATGGCGATATAAGTATTTAAACTAAAAGTATTAAAAGTTTTGAAAGCTCATCTAGGACAACATATTCCAAATAAATACATCAACCAGTCTAGGTAATCTATTGGGTCAGATTTGAGAAAAGCCGAGCCTCCAGATAGGAGTGGTCTTATAATGTTCTTATTTCTTAACTAAAACATATGTTGTAACTGGGCCGCATAGCACAGTCAGTAACGTTTCTGACTGCAGATATTTATCTGACTGCAGATCCAGGGGTTACGATTTCCATCCCGACCGGGTCCTATACTTTTGTGGAGATCAATCATGAAATAATTTATTCTGGCATTTTCCTCCCTTCCGCTGATTGAAGAAAGGTTGTTGTCAGTTACAAGTGTAAGTATGAACACAAAGTTCTGATTAACTGCTCAGTTTAACTGCTTAGGTAAGCTTGCCCAGGATAAAAGTTTTGCTAGGTGAACTGACCGTCCCGACATGACCATAGATGTTGACTAGGACTTAAAGCAACAAAAAAAAACAGATGTGGGTACTTTTATGACATGGAGAACAAAGCAAAAACGGGACATCTTGCGCCACTGTACAGCTCATATGTATTTTTTAATAATGACTATGTGTATGTAATAATAAATTTTTCATATGAGATACCTCAAAAGCCCATTATTTTTCACACAGTGAGCACTCAGGAAGCATTGACTTACTTTTCAACAGTATATTTTACAGTATCCTCATTATGACTGGCTACCATAACTGCTATTTTCCCTCTATCTCTCATCTGTATCTGACGCATCACCTCACGTAGAACTTTATGATACATAGCAGTTGTGGCTTCATAGGATGGGTTGATTGGATCTTCATAGCCAATCTGTGCAGCTCTTTCTCTCTCCTGTATGTAGAGATGCAAACTTATTTTAACCCTTTTATCCAATAAATTCAAGTTATTCATTGAAATATTTCAAAAAGATAATCAAATGTTAATAAAGGTTGGGATATCATATTGATATACAGTAAAATCTGTGTGAAACGGCCACTCAAAAATACACAAAACAAAAAAGGCAAAATGAGGATTAGCATCTTATTTTTCATTTACACAGTACACTTAACCGACCTGAAGGTGAACACAAAATTTTATTATCCTAAATCAAGTTGTTGCTGAGAAAACTCTGACGAAAATTGTCCATATGTGTTATATAGAAGTGACAGAAGGGAAAATTGAACTTTTGAAAAAAAAGCAAAATGAGGATTATCAACTTAATTTCCATTAACACAATACACTTTGCCTACCTGAAGGTGTACACAAAATTTGGAAACACTGGCTCCAATAGGAGCCGAGAAATCTGTGACCGAAATTTTCATTAGAGAGAAAGAAAAATGAACAAATAAAGGAACTGATAATCATTATTTTGCTACACAATACAACTCATCACTATCAAGCTTTGTACCGAAATTTCAGAATCCTAAGTCAAGTAGTTGCTGTGAAATCGTTGACAGAAAAAAATGTCCATATGTATTATGTAGGAGTGACAGAAGAAAAAATTGAAAATTTGAAAAAAAGGCAAAATGTGGATTAGCATCTTAATTTTCATTTACACAATACACTTTGCCTACTTGAAGGTGTAACAAAATTTGAAAACACGGGCTCCAATAGGAGCTGAGAAATCTGAGACAGAAATTTTCATTGGAGACTGTGTTCCAGTATAAATGGACTGGTCACTGACGGAAATACAAAGTGCTGTTGTTGAGGCTTTATTTTAGCGCTATTTCAAAGTATTACAGCCAATAAAATTGTTCTGAACATACACAAGATTATAAAAGGTTACTCCTGGTATGCGAAGCTGAAGTATTACAAGTTACGAGGGGTGATCAGAAAGTTCGCTGAAAAGTGCTATTAAATCGCATTGCTTTTATCGATTGCAATGAAAATTCATAAATATAAACTACCATTCATAGCAAGTTGACTGAAATTGAAATTTAGAACATGTGACGTCAGACGTATGAGCACGAGGCGCCGCTGTGACGTCACTTCGCTGGAACCGGCACATCTGTACCCCTGGGTTGCTTCTTGGGGCTAAAACTCGTAGTTGTGCTTGAAGTGATTGGTATTTTTAACGGAAAAAAATGTTCCGTCATTCTTTGAACATAAAATGAGGTTTTTATGTTGTTCCGCTGCGCTATGCATTCAATTTAATTGGTTTCAGTCCGAAGGTCAGGCTTAAAATGTGTCAATTTTTCGAGTTTTTGTAAATATTAAATAAAAAAACTTATTTTTTTTATCAGTGTTCATCACAATAATTATAATATCAGGCTTAACTATCAATATTAGATCTACTGTCCTGAAAAGGGTGTTTTTCAAAGTGTGTAAATAGTTTATTTTAAAGAATTGACATGCCAAAAGCAGGCAATGGGTTCATAGAAGTTGAATGCTTTGCCTTTTGACGGTACTGTTATGCGTTTCGATTTAGAACACAATCTGTTAGATATACGTAAATCTTTGAAAGTTTGCATAGAAGAGGAGTAAATATATCGTTAAATATGAATGGAACGCAATATGGGCTATCAGCGCTCAGCACAATTTTACAAAAGTTTGATGGTTAAGTGGTTGTGTAGTAAAACGTCAAAATGCAACGTAAAATGGGCCGGTTTATGCTATATAGCGTTGCCTTGGCGACAGCTGTAACGCACGTAGACGACTAACACCAAGCATGTTGTAACCGATCAACAGCTCTATTGCTCAACCAATGTAGAAATGGCAGCATCTGTCCGCGTATTTTTTAACACCCCTCGTATAGTAAAAGGAATTGAAGTTTTCTCATCTTTGATGTGTTGATTTCTGACGATGTTCGGCTAAAAGTGCCGAAAATAGCTAAAAAGGGTTCCTAGGTTTCTTGTTGATGTTCTTAAAGACATATAAACTTTCAATAAGTATAACAATACAGCCTTAAAGATAATATATTGAACCATTGTTTTTTTAAGAAAATTCAAAGATATGCAGAGAAACAACGGAGATATGATTATTTCATTTTCAACTTATGTCAGTTTTGAAAGCCCAGCAACCGTTGAGCCACGACAACGTATTTCCAATATATACATTTACCTGTATGTAAGTGACCAGTCCGTGTTTATTGGGTCCGCGTTGGAGAGAAAGAAAAATGAACAAAAAAGGGACTGATAACCAATAGGTGGATGTTTTTGTTACATAATACAACTCATCACTATCAAGCTTTGTACCAAATTTCAGAATTCTAAGTCAAGAAGTTAATGAGAAATCTTTGATAGAAAAAAAGTTTACAAACAGACAGACAGACAGACAAACATATTTACAGAAAAGGCAAAAATGATATACCCCCTATATCCTTTGAATCTGGGGTATGATAATTTATTTCTAGTTGAAAAATGTCTTAATTAAAGCTGTATGGCTAAGTAACTCACCTGTTCCATATATGCACCACGTACAAGCTTACATCCAAAGAAGAAGTCATTTCTTCTAGCGGTATCCAGATCTATCCTAATATTATGATGTGCTGCCTAGAATTACAAAAATGGAAAGCTGCAGTAGTCCATGTCAGGGCCAATATTATTCCATACATATATTCCATAATTTATTTCAATTTCAGATGAATGCTATGGGTTCAGCTCAAACTGAGTGACACCTTTTTAAACTTTTCTGTTAAATTTCTAATGTAGAATTTATTTAAACTTTTTAATATCTAACGTTTAATCATATTAACAATTTTGTTGGAAAGTAAAACTTATCAATTTTATTGAGATTTGGCAAAAATGAACATCAATATGTCAGCAAAACAAGTTCAAAATTTTATGTCAAAATAATAAATAATGTTAGAGCAACAGTCTATCAAATAGCAATACCCCATGATTCTAACGTTTCAATTTGAAATTTGTCTAGAAATTGGACACGATTTTAAGTTATTGTGATATAATATTTTTATTAAAATCAGAAACAAATTACCATTGGAGCCCTACTATTCGTCTGGCACTGACAGTAGCCGGCAGAAATGGATATCGTCGATGTAAATATTGTTGATACACAATCAACGTAAGTTGGCTCTTAACACTGATCGCCATTCTTGGCTGACAGACCTGTGTGGATCTTTAACTATCCCAGTAGCCTGGTAACGATCTCTGAGCAGCGGTATAGTTGACAGGTGGCAATTATGATATCTGGTGACGTCAGAAACACGCACGGCAGCTTTTAACATTCCAATTGCGCCAGATCATTCATGTTCAGACAAACGTGGCATGAATAATAAAGCTATAAAACTAAAGCTACTGTGGTTTTTATACATGTATACTTACAAGCTACATGGGAAATTATAAAATATTTTGCTTCCATGATTCGTAGGGACGCCACATGCAAAGCATAGAAAACCAGCAATGCATAGCTGGTGGTAGCCAGTGTCTTTAAAAACACTGGTATTGGGTATAGATAGAAGCAGAGTGTCGTTATCATCCATTTTGATCTGTTAAAGAAGGCAAAAAATGTTCTGGATGCAAAAATAATATTTTTCATTTTTTTTTGCGTTTTAAAGTCCTTCAGTGTATTGTCATTGCTGGCAAATGAATTTGCTACTTGAAGTGTATTGCTTATATATAGTTAGCTGCCAATTGTTGTTCTGTTTTAATTAGGTATTGAATGGTTGCAAAAATCTAAAGATTCATAAAATGCTGATTTTGAAAATGTAGATATTGGTTTATAAAAACAGAAAGTCAGCCTCAAAATCCTGAATCAAGGAATAATCCTTAAAACTCACAAGATACTATATATTGAAACTTTCTCAAACAAAGCTAAAGATAACTAAATATGCCAGTTCATGAAATTTTGATAATTACAGCATATGTGTAAAATCACACTTTAAACATGCATGCACAGCTATCTAGTGGGACAACCTCTATACTTAGTATATGCCAGCAGTGAAGGCTCTGATGAGTATGGTGAAGGCTCAGCCAGGCCTGTGCAAAAGTTCAGTCTCATATGTGATAGGTATTAAAGTCATATTTCTTTGGCCATCTCTTACAGGTAATAATTTCTCTGCCGGGGGTACAGAATCCCTGCCTTTAAGGGAATTTAGAAAAGTTGTCTTTTAGGGAACTTAAAAAAAGTAGACAACTTGGCACTTGTCATGTCTATACAGGCCTCCAGATAAGAGAGTTTGATTTTGTTTGTTTTATTTGATTCTTTACGTCCCAGTCAATGTTTCATTTATGTCGGGACAGGTCTTCCTGGGTTGAACCAGTACTAAGCTAGGATTAATATTCTTGCTCAAGGACACAACTCAGCGATGCCGGTGAGGCTAGAACCCACAGCCCCTCGGTCTCGAGTCAAGCAATACCACTGAGGCACTGAGCTCCCATCAGATATGAGTGTGAAATTGAATATCTATTTTCTTATTTCTCATCCTAAACATATATTGTGGGTACTCAAAAGAACCTTCTCAATGAGAAGATTCTTTTGAGCACCCAAAACACATGTTTAAACTGACAGATAAGAAAATAATAACAATTTTAAGCACAAAAAAGTTGCTTATAACTAGCTTGTACTCACAGTAAGATAACATTGGTATGTGTTAAATATATATGCCTTCTCCTTGTTGAATTTCTTCATCATCTCCATGGTGAGTCTACTGATGGCAGGCTGGAAATAGGACTGTTCTGCATCAATCATTACTCTCACGTCTTTCTTGACAGCATACTGGAAATATAAATATAAACTACATGGTGAGTCTACTGATGGCTGGCTGGAAATATGACTGTTCTGCATCAATCATTACTCTCACGTCTTTCTTGACAGCATACTGGAAGTAGAAATGTAAACTACATGGTGAGTCTACTGATGGCAGGCTGGAAATATGACTGTTCTGCAACAATCATTACACTCACGTCTTTCTTGACAGCATACTAGAAATAGAAATGTAAACTACATGGTGAGTCTACTGATGGCAGGCTGGAAATATGACTGTTCTGCATCAATCATAACTCTCACGTCTTTCTTGACAGCATACTAGAAATAGAATGTAAACTACATGGTGAGTCTACTGATGGCTGGCTGGAAATATGACTGTTCTGCATCAATCATTACTCTCACGCCTTTCTTGACAGCATACTGGAAATATAAATATAAACTACATGGTGAGTCTACTGATGGCAGGCTGGAAATATGACTGTTCTGCATCAATCATTACATCTTTCTTGGCAGCATACCGGAAATAGAAATGTAAACTACATGGTGAGTCTACTGATGGCAGGCTGGAAATATGACTGTTCTGCATCAATCATTTGCTCACATCTTTCTTGACAGCATACTGGAAATAGAATGTAAACATACATGGTGTGTCTACTGATGGCAGGCTGGAAATATGACTGTTCTGAAACAATCATAACTCTCACATCTTTCTTGACAGCATACTAGAAATAGAAATATTGGTCTCAAAGTCCAAGGGAGTGGAGAAAATACTTTGAGATATCTGAAAGTCAACATAAGCAAATTGTGGCATCACCCAAATGTAATGTACTTGTAAAATTTTGGAAAATAAACTTTTCCACAGCATACTTTTGCAGTACTGTTTCTACTGATAACAGGTTAGAAATAAAGACAAACAAGAAAAACCTGTTGAGTTGGTTTTAACTGAGGGCTTTGTTTGTATTTTAAGTAGTTCCAGTCAAACAATTTTATTCACGGTCTGCATAATTCTTCGCTGGGCACGATTGTAAATAGTAGACATTGCCGTTTCAGCTTAAATTTCAAGACTTGTTGAATAAAAAATCATATCAAAAGACACCACTAAACAGAATTCAGTCAACACTGCTATGACTGCTCAAATCAAAACATCTAGGTGGTTATGCAATCTCATGATTTAAGCAGTATTTTGTACTGAACAGGAATAGATGTTTTTTCCTAACAGCTCATTTCCTTTATATTTATATTATCCATAGTACGAGGGCTGTTCAAATATGAATGCAAGTAGCTTCATAACTTTCTTAACATATGTGCTACGACAAAACGTTATACCTTTCTGAAAAGAACTATTTGTCGCCGTTAAAATGGCACCAAACATAAAGAAACACTCACTATATTTCTCGAGTTACAGACCCTTATATAAAGGCCATTCCTGTATACTGAAGCTTTTCTGAAGCAAATTGCAATGAACGTTTTGTTACATGTGCGGATATAGCGTCATATCTTTGTAAGTTTTAGACAAAATGGCACCAAATTTTAATTGCAAGTTTAATTAACAATCCAAAAGTTGCTGGCAGGAAAAAGTTTCTATAATCCCGTTTCAATTTCAAGCAAACAGGCACATTTGTGACGTCATTAATTTATGATAAACGTCATTTTGAGTTATCTACTGGTGATGTAATAACGAACATCGCTGTGTCGTTTTCTTTGCGTTTTGCTAAAAACATGCTAAATATGCCATTAGGAACTTTCCAAAATGCCCTGTCTTCTATTTGCAGAGTAATCAGATTTTATATCATTTTTCAAGCATTTTTCTGTTTCTTAATGACGTTTTTACATTATTTAATATATGTTCAATATGTCTAGTCCTGAAGACCAGGTGAGTAATTTTATTGTGAATAATGCCTATAGTGGTCAAACTTGAAGTTTACGTTCACATTTAGAATAAAGCCGCAATGTTATGACAAAAAAAACTAAGTATAAATTCTAAAACCCCTTTACTAAAGGCATTTTTGACTTAATAAAAATGCATTTCAGCGTTTAAAAGTTACCCACTATTCATCAATAATTTGTAGCAACAACTCAGTATGAGCGATCAACATATTGTCTTTGAGTTAAAACTTATTTAAATGTTTTTTCGTGCATTTTGTTAGAGATAGGTTTAACTGAAAACTGAAAGGTGGTGTTTTGTTTACCTTTTATTTGCAAACATAAGGAGACTTTAGTGAAAACGATTCGTTGTAATTTAACAAAAGCATGTCGGATTTTCGCAACTTTCACAGAATTGTTATATAAGAATATGGGGATACTTCTTTAAAAATTTCAAGAAATTTCACTTGTTTATCGAAGAATTATACGCTAGTCTATATCACTGGTATATCTTCGAAGCATTGAGTTTGTTAGTATATAAACGTCACCCTCCTTCAAAAGGCTATAGCTCGATAAGTATACTGTATATTTCTTTAGGTCTGGTGCCAGTTTAAAGGTGACATATAGTCCTTTATAGAAATATTTACCATTTTGTTGTAGCATATATGTGAAGAAAGTTATGAAGCCACTTGCATTCATATTTGAACAGCCCTCGTATGTATGACAACTATGAGAATGTAACGTCTCATTGTTTAACCATTATCCCACTATTATTTTTTGTCCTGAAAATGTCTGCTATTCATGTCTACTGCATTTGCTAAAGTTCACTTCAGACTAGATTTTATCACTATGAACCCTGATCAGACTAGTCTGATCTTGGTCCATATTATTTGCAATATAGGCTACCTAAGAATGAGGCTTGTATGGGGGGGTGGGGGGTACCAAATATACAATATCCCTTGAAGTAAATCATGTATCCCTACAGCCCCTATACAAGCCTCAAGAATAAATACAGAATAGAGGAGCAGATGACAAAGGTTGTGATTGGCAGGCTATGGGTTAAAAGGCCACTGATGTCTAGTACCACTGATGTCTATACCTCTGCAATTCTGTTGACACGATGTAACATATTCTTCATTTCTATCTCCGTTTCTTCAGACATACCTGTCACCAAGGGAACTAACTCTCCTGTCTGAAATTACAAGACAAACAATACAATTCTTACAAGCTCAAATTACAAAGGTAAAGAAAATGTTCTAAAATTTTGAATATTAGTTGCCTGTCAAAAAGGCTTAGACAAACAGCGCAGACCCAGACCAGACTGCTTTAGAAGCAGTCTGATCTGGGTCTTCCCTGTTTGCTATTCTGGGAAGCATGTTGAGAATTCCAGCTCTGATATTGACTAACATTTTATTTGAGAATCGTTGGAAATTTTAGAATATTAGAGATGCTGCTACCGTATATAATATAATAATAAGCCACTTTTCTAATTTTAAAAAGGCTAGTTGCAACAATTTAAGAGATTATCTTGATGGCCATAATCCGGCTCTAAATGATTTAGGTTACACAATATCAAGGGGAGCACTGAAGTTCAGTTGGTAGAGTCCGGGATGTATGACCAAGAAGTTGCAGGTTCGCAACTGTTGTTTCCTTCAGCTCAGTTTTAGCTGTCAATGAAATACCCAAAGGGCCTGAGACACTAATAAACATGGCATTACACAAAAAAATCCCAGGCGGAAATGTGTGGTCATCCTTTAGCTTGTTTCCTTGAGCAAAAACTCCAATGCCTAGTACTGGATCAACCCAAGAATACATCCAGACATGACTGAAAAAGTGTTGATTGAGATGTTAAGCACAACTCAAACAAAATACCAAAAAGAAAGTGATCACAATAATTGAATTAACTCTTTCCTTGCTAACGGAGATAATCTTTACAAACAGTTTTGACCAGTACGATGGCATACGCTGAAATCTATAAAAAAAAAAAAAAGCCTCTCTCTGAACATACAAGAGGGCCGAGAGGACCTAAATGGCTCATCTGAGTTTTGTTTAAAGCTTACATTGTACATATAGGCTACTGTTGAAAGCTGGCCATGTCCCTTGTGACACCTGGGGTGGGGCAATTTTTGGCCCCAGGGGGATAATTTGTACAAACTTGGTAGAGGTCCACTAGGTGATGCTTCATACCAAATATCAAGGCTCTATAGGCCCTATGGTTTCAGACAAGAAGATTTTTTCACGCATTCCCTCTATAAGCCTATGTAAAACATGTGACCCCCGTGGCTGGGCCATTATTGGCCCAAGGGGCATAATTTGAACAAACTTGGTAGAGGTTTACTATGTGATGCTACATACCAAATATCAAGGCTCTAGGCCTTATGGTTTCAGACATGAAGATTTTTTCCTGTTTTTCCCTATATAAGCCTATGTTAAACATGTGACCCCAGGGGCCGGACCAATCTTGGCCCCGGGGCATAATTTGAACAAACTTGGTAGAGGTCCACTAGGTCATACAACATACCAAATATCAAGGCTCTAGGCCTTAAGGTTTCAGACAAGAAGATTTTTACATGTTTCTCCCTAAATTTGCCTATGTAAAACATGTGACCTCCGGGTGGGGCCATTTTTGGCACCAGGTGGATAATTTGAACAAACTTGGTAGAGGTCTACTAGGTGATGCTTCATACCAAATATCAAAGCTCTAGGCCTTGTGGTTTCAGACATGAAGATTTTTTAAGTTTTCATCTTAAAAATTTATTTTTATTCTGTGTGAACTATATATGCAATGGACCTGAACCATTTGAACAATTTTGAAAGAGGACCTTTTAAGGATCATTCATACTAAGTTTGGTCAAAATCCAGCCAGTAGTGTAAAAGGAGATGTCATTTGAAGCAATTGTTGACTACGGACAATGACACATAAAACTTAAGCCTAACATATGGGTACCTTATTCATAACCTATTCCTGACATAAAATAACTTTACTTGTACACATACTAACGTATCGAAGCGAATTCCAAGTGTATCACTAGTATTCTTGAAACTTATACACAACGACCGTCTAACTTATGCTGAACTTGTACATGTAACGTAAATTGACTTATGCATAACTTGTGTGCTGTGTCATCTAACTTATGTCTAACGTATAAGCAGTACATCGGTGTGTGCTGATTTTTAATGCATGCACAAAATAACCTATAAGCAATACTTATTCAGGGTACACCAATGTACTTGCTGAATTGATCGTATGTCTGTATACGTTGGAGCTAAACGAACATTAGCTTATGCATAATTTATATGTTGCGTAAATCTAACTTATGAATAATGTATAAGTAATATGTCGGCATGCGCTGAAATTTGTTCAATATTATGCCCCACTAGATAACTGTGCATGTCCACCTGATAGCCATGCATGTGTGTTTTTAAAGAGAGACTTTATGCGCATGCTATAAGATCCAAGATCTCACAAACTGGTCCAAATATAGGTAATGTCGTGAGAAAACCTGACTTTGTCGAGGCGAACAACAAAGCTGCAGACCAGCCTCGCGGATGTGCAGTCTTATCAGCACCTTTGATATTCCCCATCTTGAAAGTACAGTAAATCGTGTCTAAATCAGCCACTCAAAAATAGACAAAACAAAGATCTTAATGAGAAATGGTCAAAAGTATTGCAGAATGCTCCCATTGGAGCATTCTGCAATACTTTTGACCTGCATTAAGAGATAATTGGCCTTGAAAGCCAATTTTTTGTCTTTTTGAGAGTGGCCATTTTAAACAGGCTTTACTGTACACTTCAGCTTGCTACATGTAAAGTTTAAATATTGTAGCTAGTCTCTGTTGCTGAGTGAGGCATGGTCTGACACCCAAAGACAGGTTTTATCGCATTGAGGCCAATATTGTCCAAACCTTGGGTATCCATGGGTATAGCTATATACATGTATTGACATAACTGGAGCTGCATGAACCAGTAAACAAGAAAAAAATACTTTTTTGTTTTAAATATACTAATGTTTCAAAGATGCATAGTAATGATGTGATTCTATATTTCGTATAAACAGGTAAAGATATTCACTACCACGTGCATATGCAGTATTCTGTGAGAGGTTTATTATAACTATAAACTGAGACTACCTGCATTCCCAAAAACAAGGTAAACTCGCCAGTGTTTATTTACAACGATTCTCATCTATCTTTGAAACATCAGTATATTAGCTATACAAATAAAATATGTTTAAACCAAAAAATACAAATACTCATACTCATACAAAATTTATACATACAAAATGTACAAGTCTAAATATTTGTGTTTCTATTCCAAATGCAAGCATGCAAAAACGAAAAATATATTTGACCACAACATCACAATGAAAAGATACATGTAGTGCAATTTTCCTGTAGAGAGAGCATGGTGTGGGTTACCTGAGGTTATAATACCCTTAGTATTGCAAGATTAACCCCTATCCCGCCACTATTCTTTTGGTCCTGAAAATTGTCTGTTTTTTATTAAATCTGCTGCATAAATTCAAACACATTATCATGGAGGCAAACACTACCAACCCTGTTCAGTCTAATCTAGATCCATATTGTTTGTAATTAATCTAAGAACATTTTATGTGACAGGGCAGATGACAAAAGTCATGACTGGCAGGATTCTTTTTTTTTTTCAAAATATTTTTTCAGGAATACCATCTGCCCAGGGGGGGGGGAAGGGGGGGGGGGTTCTTTTCATCATATGTAGGCTCGGGCAATTTTTTGTTTAAAATTTTGAATTTCAATATTTTTGGGAGTTTTCAGAAAAATTAAAATTTTTGGGAGCATGCAGATTTTGTGGAAATTTTTGAAGGTCATCACAAATTGGACTATATTAAGGGGTCATTTCTATTCATTTTAGGGTATTTTCTTAAGGTCAAGGTACCCCCTGTCCCCCCTCTGGATCTGTGCATGGGATCAGATGAGAATACAATGTTGGCTGGTACATCCTAGGGGACAAAAGGATAATGAACTTTCCCTTTCCCTTATCACTCCTGGTGCCATTAGTTGGTCTCTAATAAGGGGATAACTGTATTCAAAATTTTCATTTGAGGAGATACATCGTCGGATATACGGTCAGAAATCTATTTAAACGGTGAAGCGCGAGCGGAGCCATAAAACATGATTTCTAACTGTATATCTGACGATATACCTCCCAAAATGAAAATCTTGAATATGGTTATCCTCATTCTAATGCACTACTGAAGTTTCCTCTCAAAAAGTTTTCTCCCATAAAGCTGCATCTCTTCCACCGAAATGTGACGCTATTAATGAAGTCAAAGGATTTCCGACAATCAGACGTCGCATTACAAAATCAAGTGCATTAGAATCTGTGATTGAGGCATTCTGGGTCATATTGGCTTGTTGATCTTTTATTCTTTCATCATTATATCAAACTGGATGGGAATATGATTGATGATTAAACTGGTGTTAGATGTGTTATTTATGTTGCTGTAGACATTTTAGTAAAAGGATCACAAAGGTTACTTTCTTCAATATATTTTTTTTTTCTTAAAAGTGACATGCTGCAATCTACAATGTACATATTATGATTATAAGTTGTCTGGTTCATGCCTTATATATTTAATGCAACCCTTGTAAACTATTAGAGAGGTGTCTAAAACACTACATTCCAATTCTAAATAGCTGACCAAAATATTTGACTTTCTCTTTAAACCTTTACCCATAATAACACCTTTTGGTGCATTTGAAATAGAATGAATTTGAAAATACTATGGAAAATGGAGCTTTTGCTTCTTTGGAGCAAATGCTCCATTTTCCATTATATTTTCAAAAGTATTGAAAACTTTACTTAATTTTTTCTTGATTTTTTTCCAATGTTATCTAAAGATAGAAAATGATGGCATGATCTAAAAATAGCCTATGGAGTAAAGGGTTAAGAGAATATGAAGTCAGACATAGCCATACATAAGATGTAGTTCTATAATAATCACAGGATAGTAATTCATTTTAACTGTGGAGTTTACATTTAAATATGGAATTTATAATTACATGGTCAGGACTCGGGTGTAATTTTTGGAAGCTCAACTTTCATGGAAAATAAATTTTTTCCCATGTATAAACAGAAATTTTGAGAAAAAAATTGTAAATATTTTCTTATCTATCAGTTTAAACATTATTTTGGTGCTAACAAAAAATACAATCTCAGTGAGATGGTTATAAGTGTATGTTTTGTGTTTAATTTAACAGCTATGGTCTTATAGAGACAGGGTCACAGCTTAGAGTCTCATTCGACAAACTACGGCCCCAGGAGTATAAGGGGAATGGTTTATCCACTACACCATGGTGCCTCTTCTGAGATGGTTCTTTTGAATACCCAAAACGTATGTTTTGGTAGAGGAATAAGAAATTTAATTTTTGAACACAGACACTTATCTGAAACTGGCTATGGTAGGGCTTAATAAGGTACATGCTTATAATGATAATACATTTGTATTACATTTTATCAAGTGCTTTAGCATTTGTGCATTGTGGATCACTTGCTCATCATATATTACACCTTCATAATTTTGTCACTATTACGGTAAATGTTCTAAAATTTCGAACACTTTTCTCTTTGTGTTCTCAAATAAATGTTGGTTATCAGGGCCCAAGAACTCACAAAATGCTTGTCAGGAAAGTAACCAGGGAAGACCCTGATCAGACTGCTTCTTCAGAAGCAGTCTGATCTGGGCCTGCTCAGTTTGTCTAGGCTTTTGTGCCAGGCTACTACTATTCAAAATTTTAGAATATTTACCATATATTTGTACTACAACAGATACATGGTTAAACACAAATGTGAAGTTATTTTACCACAAGAGGATATTTCAACATTCAGATATATATATCTACATATTATACATATTCACTACCAAAGTGTTCACTTACCGATCCTGGCTGCATAAAATATACAATATAAGCAAAGTTGAAGTCAGAAAAGCAAAGCAACAGGAGTAAAATTATAAAGATGTAGTCTGAGGTGTGAATCAATACTGCACCAAGAACTACCTGTATTGAAATTCAAATATTATTTTTATGCCATATTGCAGAATAAAAGGGCCTCAGCAACTCCAAATACAGAGGTACTGGCTCCTGTTATAAGTGAACCATGGTATAAAGATGCAATTTTAAAAAGAAATTATAGGAAAATGGGTCATTGTACTATAATTCCTTTCTAAAATTACATAGTAAAAGTATTCTGGAGCCACATGGCATTGTTATATCCTAATCCATTTTATAGCCATGGAGGTGAGTAATAACAAGTACTGGAAATCCGCAAACACAGGTACCCATGGCTGAAAGTTAAAAATTTCCAAAATCCTGAATTAAAATAATCAAATCTTAAAACTAGCAGTAAATTTAAATGCTAAATATTTAACAATTTCAAGTTTAAATGGTCAATTGTCTTTAGATAAACTGAAAATAAATCAGAGAAGCTTATAATCTGCCTAGGGAGAACTAGATAAACTGATAATAAATCAGAGAAGCTTATAATCTGCCTAGGGAGAACTAGGGATGGTATCAGCAGGTGTTGCAAAAAGCCAAGTCTGAACAAACAGCAAGCATAGAAAGTACATTAAAATTTCAAACATTTCACTTTATTCATAGATGTAACATTACATCCAGACTGATACTGTCCAGTTAAGCAAATTTTTATCAATTTCAAGATATGTTTTGGGTGCACAAAAGAACCATCTCACTAAGATGGTTCTTTTGAGTACCCACAGCATATGTTTTGGTTGAAAAATAAACAAAGATACATTTCAATTATGCACTCTTATCTCGATGCCTGAGCAATCTAATGTTTGAAATCTTAAAACAAAAAGTTTAAAAGCTCAACATTAAAGCATTATTAATGCAGAGGCACATCTTTATTATGATGTCCTTAGAGTACACTGACTTTGTTATATGAGCCGTGACATGTGATTTCCATTAATGTGGCATTTTGACATGTGTTGACTCAGACGGACATGACATAGACTCAGCCGAGCCTGTGTAGCCTTCAGTCAATCTGAGAAACTCCAAATGATGTTCAGGCAGTAGCTTAACAATGATAGAATAGTCAAGCAACTAGTAACGGCTTTGATCAGACTGCGTGTATGGGCAGGCTGGTCTGAGCTTTTGCTGGTCGCACATACCACATTGTTGGAAATCTCATGTCGCAGCTCATATAATGAAAACTCCCATAAACTCCATTAAGCAACAACAAATTCGTAAAATTGTGATTTTATCAGTTTAACCATATCTTGCGGGTGCTTAAAAGAACCATCCCATCAAGACAGATCTTTTGAGTACCCACGACATAAGCTTGAGTTGAGAAATAAAAACAATAATTGAGCCGTGGCATGAGATTTCCAACAATGTGGTATGTGCAACCAGCAAAGTCTCAGATCAGCCTGCGCATATGCGCAGTCTGATCAGAGCATTTGCTAGTCCCTTGAAGATTCTATGAGTGTTAAGCTACTGACTGAACATCATTTGGAGGTTCTAAGCTGAAAAGGAGGCTGCACAGGCACGTCTGAGTCTACACTTGTCAAAATGCCACATTGTTGGTAATCACATGCCGCGGCTCAATTTTCAATTACGCACTCTTATCTGGAGGCCCAGGCAATCTAGCTTTATTTGAAATCTTGATAAAAGCTCAACCTTAAACTATTATTTATGCAAAAGTACATTCTTATTATGATGTCCTAAGAGTACACAGGGATCAAGCTAGGGGCGACTAGGGCGAAATAGTCGCCCTAGGGGCCGAAATTTCGCCCTAAATGGGACCCAGGGAGAAATTTTTTTTTTTTTTTTTTTTTTTTTAGGGAGACTCATTTTCATTCTGTCACCACACAAATGCAAGCTATGTTGACATTATCAGACAATCTACTACCACTGCATCGTGTTTCTCCTTCCATTAAATGGCAATAGTATGTGTAATGGCTAATTTGCTTCTAAAGTGACAGAAAATGCTGTAATTTTGCGCTATAACTTCTCCCTATCTGACTGTCACTTCTCCCTAATTTTCCTGCAGGGAGAAGTCACTTCTCCCTAAAATTCTGGGCCAGCTTGGTCCCTGGAGTACACGGACTCTCTTGTTATACAATGAATGCTCCTGTTAAGGTTCATGCTCCTAAAGAAATTATTTTCCTATAATTCCTTTATAAATGTAAATAAGTGTACACGCTCTTATATTTACATTTTCAAAGCAAGCCTTTTATGAATCTTTAGATTTTTGCAACTGTTCATAGCCTCATGAATTATATAAATTTGATTGACAGCTGCCAAGCTCACTTGCCCGTGCAATACGCTTCGAAGATCAAATTCATTTTGCCAGAAGTGACACTGGTGGCGTGATTGACAGCGAGCCACACCCGAGTCGCACGTGAAAAACACAAGCCTCTTGTTTGCTCCATTGGCCTGTCGTGTTCACACTGGCTGTTCAGATTTTCCATTTTACACTCCAACAAAGCCGTTAATACAATTGCATATTAAATACAAAACTGTTTTGTTTTCTATTAACATTATAAATATTTTCTATATCTTAGCCCTTAAAGCGCCAAGAAAAAATGCATCTGAAAATGTCGTCTGCTGAAGTCATCTGCTGCAAATAATTGCCTAACATTACTGACGAATTAAGTATAGAAGCAAACAGCGTTGACCCAGAACAGACTGCTCATATAGGAGCAGTCTGGTCTGGGCCCACACTGTTTGCCATAGAGGCATCTTAAACATTTCAGCAGACAAGAAAAGCAGACGACTTTCGTTGCGATTGGCGCATTAAGGGTTAGATATTTATAATAAAATGTAAATATAAGGTATAAATTAAATTTTTGGAATGTTCATGGAATCATGAATACTTCGGGTCTCTTGCAAAGTTAACGTGAACCTTTGCAAGAGACCCGAAGTATTCATGATTCCATGAACATTCCAAAAATCAAATTCATTTTTTAAATAAGCCCACACTGATTACTTTATGAGTTGTTTAAACTATTTAAATTTCTGATTTGCAGTCAATTCAGTGGTGTATTACATGATATGGATTAACCATGTTGAAGAAAAATGCTTGGTCTGGATTCTACACTTTTCCTCAAAAGATGGAATAGAATTGAAGGGCACAGTGCACTTATTAGATCAACAGTATATCAAATCTTGTCACAGGACATCGTGTCTAGAAGTGATATAACACCATATGTGACCAGCCATGAGATTTTGGGCCCAAATGAGGTACCTGGTCGAAATTGAGATATTGATATTTTCTGATACCTATATGTCTCTGGAGTATACATGTGAAATTCAGTTCGATATCTTAAGCGGTTTCTGAGAAATAGGCAATAGTTCATAGGTCCCTACGTCATGGAATTGTATATAAAGTGTTTCCGACGTCAACGTTAATTTTCTGATAGACAACTTAGCGAGTTTATTTCAGGACGTTTGAAACGATTTGATTATTCTTTTGGGAAAGTTCATGTCACTTCAGAAATTCTCGATTGGAACATTTTGGGATCACAACGTGATCGGATAAATCGTTAACATTATTTCTTTAAAAATATAAATGTATTTCGTCATACGGCTTATTTCTTTTAAGTTCGAGCACTAAAGATTAAGCAATTTCCAGGGTTCGTAAATTTTGAAATTAAAATTCAGATTATATTGCTACAGTATGAAATGTTAGAATGTGGTCTCTATCATGATGAAAATGGGTATTTGTCCAAATCAGAAAGTTGATTATTAACATGTTTAAAAATGGTGATCAGATATGATTCCGCGCATCGTGGTTTAATTCTCTCTTTTCTTTTCTTTTTCATTTTCATTATAACCATCACTTATTCATTTGTAGAAAGTGGAGTGAAAGTAGCATCAGCAGCAGTGGTGCATGTAGTTGCTACATGCTGTAGTAGTTATAAAATACTAAGGTCAGTTTACACTCTCAATGGTGTGTCGCATGCGGAAGTCGCCAAGTCAAGAGCTGATGCCGAACCCATCACGCGATATTCAATTCGTAAAAGTCGGGCACTGATTAATTAGTAGTTTAGCCGTGTTAGGTCTCTCATACCAATACAGATGCATTGCTTCACTTCAATGTTCCCTTACAAACAAGACAAACTATTAAGTTTACTCTGTCTCGGTCTTCATTTGCGCAAATGCTGATCAATCTTTTCGCTGATTGTGCATACCTTCCAGTGAAACAGACTTGAATTCTGAAGGCAGTCAAAATTGAAACGGCGAGAATTCACGAGTCTATATACATGTACAATGTATTTTCAAGGAAGAAGAAATACATGTAACATGCTGAGCAGCTTAAAACAAAAGCAGAGAAAAGTGTGGACGAGCTCCCACAAAATATATCAAGCAAAAATGTTTTGTTGGCGTTTGATATCAAAACGTAACGAAATTATGTCCTCCTTTCGCTAGATTCATCCACCACTTCCCTATCTTCATATTTCCTCTGCTGCCACTTGCTAATATATCTTTGCAATACAAACTGCTTGGAACCAGGTCAAGACCAATGGATACCCAAAGCGCTCTTTCTCATTTCTCAAAGAAAATGTTTGCAGTGGGTACTCATTGGAAGCGGCTCTTTCTAATGTGAATGACAGCTTTACCCTTAGCAGATTAATGAAACAACCCAAAACAGTTTGTGATCCGTAATGTGATGAGTATACATAACTTACATTTTCTTAAAATATACAGAAAGCGTTTCAACAATCTTTAAGCCTATTCGACGTCGAACTCCGACATTATTCAAATGCTGTTCACTTATATTTGATAGGATCACATGTTAAAATTTTCAAACTTCAGTCGCAGAAGTTGTGAACAGTGTAGACTATGAATCGGCATCTAATATGTCGAGGTACAATTAGATCTATTGGCCGGGAATACATGTACCTACCCGAATAGTTTGGGGTATCAGCTATAACCATAATTAAATACAATCAGCCTGCGCCCATGTTCATACCGAATGTTATAATTAATTAAAACAGATCACATCGAAATGGATCCAACTCTAAACTTCGGAATTATTGAAGAATATCAATAACAGTCTAGATCAGATGATAGATAAAAATGGGATGTATCTGGTACAAAAGCTTCGATATTTTTACACAGCTTATAAAATTTTCGGTACTTGGCTCGAAAGCGTTAGATCAGCATATGCATAACTACATGTATGCTTCAACCACGACCTCTAAGTAATGACCCTCGATTCATTCGATACATTTACCATAACATACACGCATCAAAGCATTTTGTGGATGTATAGTTACCTAGTTGGGTTAGAAGTGCAGTGTTTGGCTTGAGCCTTGATCTACATATACTTCCATACTTTGTAGATTATAGCGGAACAGGCGCTGGCTGCGCTTTAGAACAGGCTCGTCTGAGTATTTGCTGTTGGCAAATGCGATAAGTGATAAGCCGGCATAGTTTTAAGTGGCTCTAACCCATGGTAAACATGACACGCATGGAACAAAACGGATAACCCGAAAGTCGAGTCTGAATATACGGAATTACAATTTCTAAATTCCGTTCAAAAATGCGTACATGGCAAAATCTCGCGACTGCGTCTTACAGCATACGTACATCACAGATAAAGCAGAGTAGCGTTTGCCACGCTGGTACAATACAATTGTTACATGTAGCATACACGGAACAGTCAGCGCATCAGACTTGTAGTCCTATTAGCACACACGGAGCAGTCAGCGCAACAGACTAGTATCCCAAATATTGATATTGATATTTGTCTTCATACATATTTGCCACTTCGTGCCGTCGCAATTAGTGCATTTACGGATTTTTTGTGAAAATTACCATGGCAATGTTAATAGGTGCACATTTTCACAAATTTACGAGGATGGAAGTCAAATATTTAAAAAAAAGCAATATACAATAAAATATTAAAATTATTATCATTTTGGTTCTCAAGTAGGTCCGGTTTAAAGTGAATATACATTTTAAATATCACAATTCCTATTGGCGCTAAGATAACCTTACAAAAAAAAGCCATTTAAATTTGTTGTTGTGTTTAAATGACCACCATACGAAAACAGCTGACACCAAGAAGCTACAATAAAATTGTATAATGCGTAAATCAAATTGCATTCATTTGGTACTTTTTTCACGGTTGTAGCTTCTATTGTTTTGCTACAATAATTTTTGCCAAAAAAATCTAGAAACACATTGATTTAAACGGCGACGTTACAAAATGGCGAATAATTATGTCCTGTGACTTTACCTCAAAGTATAACGCTTATTGCATACACTGGAAACGAGCATCGTATGCCACATCACCAATCAGTAGGATGGAACTTTCCGTTTGTAGTGTTTCATCTCAACACAACACACAACAAAACAGTTGACGTGCTGTACGACAACATTGAGGACAAAAGATACTGAAAAGGACATACATTTTTGCTCATACATGTACAATTTGCGTTCGAAATGGAATTGATCTAGTTGTTTTATGAAATGTATTATAATATCAGGCCTGGTCTTGGTCTGCAGTGTGTGATTGTGGCATTTCCTGATCACCACTCACTTTTTTCTGGGCTTTAGTAGAAAAAGAATATAAATGCACTACAGCCGACACAGAAAGTGTCCGGGAGAGACGGTGTTTTGTTTTTTGTTTAAATACATGCTTGTAAATAGTTGTGACATTATTATCTAAACAGCCGCATGTATAAATCTTCCAATCCAAAATTAAATATTTCTCTGCGAAGAAATCGTAAAATGTTTGCGCCTCTTGGGCTTTAAGCGATGTTAACAAATGGCGCTTAGCGACGTTCAAATTGCACAACAAAGTGCAGTTGCGTAAATTACGTCACTTTTGCAGCGCGTTTTCCCAACGTCACGTTTTACCGCATTTGGGCACAAAATGTCATGGCGTGTCACATATATTAAAATCAATAAACCACTAGTGGTTTATATATTTAGTAACATGATGTTATGACATCCCATAACAAACATTGTGTTCATAATGATACAAATTAAATGATTTCACGCCAAAAATGTGATTTCAAAGTAATTATAATGTCATATGATAAATCGTATCAAACATTCATGCTCCTGTATTATTGAATTTTCCAAACTCCTTGCAAAAAACGATAAAATACTTGACAAGTGTCACATTTTATCTCTTTGCCAACTTGCTTAATAAATTCAATAAAACATGAGCCCTGATGTAAAATCCTCAATTTATTTTATATTAAGAAGCATTAAACATGTATTTGGGTATATTTGGTAACTTACAGAGGTATCTGGTATTACCAGTAACTTTGACAGACTCATGTTCACCTCCAGTAAATTGTCCCAGTCCATAATATCAACTTGGCTGAAATATAAGAAACATCAGGTAGTCATTAGAAAACATAAAAATTACCATATTTATTTCATAAGTGCACATGGTCATATATTAAAAGCATGCAATGAGTACTTTATGAAATTGATTCTTTTGAGGTTAACATCTGACAGGATTTGTCACCCCAAGAAGGTGATGTCCACTGAGACGTGGAAACCACATTTGAGGGTGGACAAATTCTGCTGTTAATCGAAAGGAAATGCATCAATTGTTATGTCAAATGACTTTTAAGGCCGTTTTTATTTGACTTAAATTAGCTGTGGACAGGTAGGCATGACTTTTGTCAAGGCTGCCTGACAGCTAAAAAAAGTTTTGGGATTCCTGACATCAGATTTTTCAAATATCAGAGAGCTAAAATTAGCAAGCATGAAAAGGTTAAACTAATTAGCTGTGGACAGGTAGACATGACTTCTGTCAATGCTGCCTGACAGCTAAAATAGTTTTGGGATTCCTGACATCAGATTTTTCACATACCAGAGAGCTGAATTTGGCAAGCACGATCAAGCATGAGCTTTTTTACAAAGCTATTGCAGGCAGTTTCAGCCAAAGAGAGAAGGACTGCTGGCAGTCATATAGAGAATACTAGGTTGGTGTCTTTTGATATCAAGTTTACCAGGCAAGGCTTTGAGAAGACTTGTTGACATTGCGAGGCTTGCCGAGCGATTCAACAAGTGTTCTTAAAGCCGAGCTGGTAAACTTGATATCTAAAGACACCAACCTAGTATTCTATTTATCAGTTTACCTATTGTTTAACTCTTCAAACTAGTGATATTGATGTAATTTTCCAGTTTTGTGTTGATTTAGCGTCATTAGCGACGTCATTAAAAAAGTGCAACATCATCATGACCTGATAAAGGCACATGCCGTGTGATAGACAACGTTTATCAGGCAGCGTGCTACAATGCAGTTAATATGTTAGGTAACTGATAAATAACAATATAGGTTGTCTTCATTATTTGAAATTCTAATTTTGAGACAATCCAGTGGTGTTATTTCCCGATCAATATCATTTCATCATGTGGATGGCAAACTGTGTGGATTTTGATAAGCTTCCTTCATCAGAAGCCATCTGATCTAAGAGATGGTATAAAATTTGAAAAAATTGTGCAGTGGGGTTTTATGATATTCCCCAAGAACACAAATTTTACCATTTTCATTCTGAATGCTGGTAAACAGGAACTTTTGCAAAAAAAAGGGCAAGGGTTTTTATGCAATAATGGTCCTTAATGAGCTTTAATAGAATTCCCCATCTTTGGTCACATCTAGTATGGAGAACCATTTTCTGCATATGCACAGACTCGCCTCAGTCTTTAATGCTTGCTGATGCAATAAGTGCCAAAGTCTCGTGTGCCGACTATATGATACTATTTCTCATCTACTGCCATGGCCCTTAACCCTTTTTCGTCTAGTGTCGTCTGCTGATAACTTTTGCAAACAGTTTGGACCCAGATCAGGCCCGACAAAATGTTGAGCCTGATCAGGATCAAAGCTGTTTATGTCCGGCCTGATCTGGATCCAAACTGTTTGACATTCTGATCAAATTTCTGAAACAATTTTTCCGAAAAAGTTGACTTTGAAAAAAAATCAGCTGACGAAAAAGAAGCAGGAAAATTTCCACAGGGGTTAAAGAGCTAAAGAGCTTAAAGGGAATTACCCATCTTTGGTGACATCTAGTATGGAGAACCATCTTCTGCAGTCTTCCGGTGTAACTTTCACCCCCATCTTTGTTAGCTTAGCTAAGAATTCATCTTCCTGGAAACCTCGAGAGAAATTGTCTCCTTCACCACTGACAAGCTTGTCAAAGAACTGTCGGGCAGATACCAGAACATCAGACATCTGAAGCTGAGGAGAATTAAGAATGTGTACATTACTTAACTTAATAAGCAGTAAATTAGCCTTATTTTTTCAGAAAAACAAAAATAATGCCAAAATGTATTAAATTTTGAAAAAAAATCATCTGCTGGAGTCATAATTGCTGAATTTATGGTTAACCCTTAAAGCGCCACCTATAATTTGCAGCAGATGACAATTAAAAATTTTGCCGCTTTTTCAAAAATAACAAATAAGGCATGATATTTCATGAGAATCGTCTGGCAGACGATTCCCATGTAATATCATACCTTATTTTTGTCTAAAATTGGGAAAGATGTCTCAAAATTTGTCCTCTGCTGCAGTCGTGATTGGCGCTTTAAGGGTTAAATCAGCAGAGGGAATTTGACCTAATAACTGTACTCCTCTAAGCGCACACTTGGTATTTTTTGTATTTTATACTATATGATCTAGTTTTTAATCAGTCTGATAGTACAATTTCATAATCAATATATGGACTTATTGTGTGGATGAAAAGAGTGTGGATCCTGATCATTTCTATTAAGGGTCTAGAAGTTAAAAAACTTAGGCACACAGTGTGCTTTTTAGGTAAAATATGGTAATGTTTTATTTACATTTACATTTTTTTATAGGAAACACCACTATTTGCTGACTAATAAAACTTGAACATCCTTGTTGCAATACTTTAAAGTACTTTTATGTATTAAGTGATAAAAACTATTTCCGGAATATACAAATGACATATATGAGGCGCAAAGCCCATTTAATCTAGTCTTTTCCTGGAATATCTTTTAATAGCATATCCTATTCCAAGAACGTCTATTGCTAACCATTAGCACCCCTATCATAGGTTCAGACAAGCATTTTTTAAAGTAAGATTATAATTATTTTCTTACCCATCAATTTAAAGATTTGTTTGAAACTCAAAAGAATTGTCTCATTGAGACGGTTCTTTTGAGTACCCACAACATATGTTTAGATAGAAAATAATAAAAATAACTTTCAATTACTCAATCTTATCAGGAGGCATGATATACATGCGCGGATCCAGAAAGTTTTGTCAGAGGGGTCCAACACTGACACTTTTTTTTTAAGTTGACGAGGAGAAAGAGGATCTGAGTACCACTAAAAGCGGGCCACCTTTGGCCCAACAGTAAAATGCCATTTAATACTGTCTTGGTAGCTTTGTGATTTCCATAGGACCATGACCAGTATTGATAAGGAACCCTATGGCTTTGTGATTTTCCAGGGGGGTCTAGACCCCCTTTCCCCCCTCTGGATCCGCACATGATATATGAAATGAGCGCAAAACCTAAAAATATTTTCTTATCCATTGTTTTAACATTTGTATTGCATGCTAAAAAGAAACCATCTCAAAAGAACCGGTTCTTTTCTGTATTACTAAAATATGATTAAGTTGCGATAAAAGAAAAATATTCTTAATTATTTGCTCTTATATATCTAGTGGCCTGACAAAAAATTGTGCTCATAAAAGATATTTCACTACAATGTATTACAATTGCAGGGACAAATCTGGCTCAGAATATCAAGAGAGAAAATGTCCAAATTTCATCCAAAACTGTCAAGAAACTATGATTTCCAGTGAGAATTTTAGCTAAATCCTTATCTAAATTGCTTCTTGCTATGGGATTATTCTCCCATGATTAAGACTATTTCAATGAGATTTATGGCAGAAATGAGCAAATATATCTCTCAATATCTGGCCCAAAAATGACCCCTGCATTGTGAGTCAATCTTACCAGAAGTTGAGGTCTTCCAAGAGCTGTAAGCTTCACAGCACAAAACCCTGTACAATCTGTAGCATCTACAAAAATCACATGCACTCCTGTTAACTCAGGCCATGAGGCATTTCAGCTGGGCATGAAATTTCAACTGCTCAAAAAAACCAAAATGCTGAAAAATGAAGATTTTTGCTTTCAACCTCTCCAATGTTGTATTCATCATGCTTAATACATGTTAAAATGCCAACATTTTAACATTTAATGAGCCTGATAAATTCCATGCTCAGTTGAGTTGAGCTTGGAAAATTTCATAACCTTGGTACCGGGTTCTAAGACTATATGGTTAACAAAAATCATACAACATACTTTATTCATTCCGATTCCATAGCTTAAACAGACGATAAAATTGTTCATAGGGGAAAAAAATTGCCACAAAATTCTATAAAACAATAGACTTCTGTCAGTTCAGGTCCTAAGTGTTCTAAATAACAAACTTAGACTGTCATTTTCACTCATACAGAGCTGTAATAAAGGTGACAATCTAAGTCATAGCACAGATATCAGAACCATTAAATTGCATACAAACAGAATATGTTGTAACTGTAACTCAAAACTTTGAATTTTCATAAACACCTGGTGGCAATTTTGGGAAAGAGTAACTTTTCATGTATGTACATGTAAGTGGAAGCACAGTGTATCAGTGGTAGAGTGCTTGACTTGAGATTGAGGGTTCCAGCCTCATAGGTAGCACTGTGTTGTGTCTTTGAGCAAGACACATTAATTCTTGCTTAGTACTGGTTCAAGCCAGAAAGACCCGTCCCAACATAACCGAAAAATTGTTGACTGAGAGGGTCTGAGACGTAAAGAATCAAATCAAAAGCCTAGAATTTTCGGCTTGGATTTTTCTCCCGATATTTTTATATCCCATCCTCACACTCTTGATGGATTCTTATAATTTAGTGCTCTGATAATATACCTGACACTCCATCAATAGCGTTGAGGAAGATTTCCATATTTTTATCACACTGCTGTTCCCCTTCATAGAAATAGGTTCTACTTGAGACGACCCCCTCACGTCTGTCTCCGAAGGCAGCATAGGTTTTAAACTTAGCATGCTCTGGAGCTGTAATCAGAAAAACAATCTATACTGTTACAATAGAACCTGTCTTAAGCCGCCACTCAAAAAGAACACAAAAATTGTTTTTCAAGAACGATTTTTGCCTAATGCAGGTCAAAAGTATTGCAGAATGCTCCCCTTGGAGCATTCTGCAATACTTTCGACCTTCATTAAGCTACCATTTGTCGATAAGATCTTTTTGTCTATTTTTGAGTGGCAGTTTAGGACAGGTTTTACTGTATATTCCCTGAAATTAACCAAATCTATCAATTAATTAGTAGCTTAGATCACAATTGGAAGATACAGTAAACCCTGTCTTAAGCGGCCACTCAAAAGAAGACCAAAATTGTTTTTCAAGACCAATTTTCGCTTAAAGCAGGCCAAAAGTTTTGCAGAATGCTCCCCTTGGAGCATTCTGCAATACTTTCAACCTTCATTAAGCTACCATTTGTCAATAAGATCTTTTTGTCTATTTTTGAGTGGCGGTTTAAGACAGGTTTTACTGTATATTCCCTGAAATTAACCAAAACTATCAATTAATTAGTAGCTTGGATCACAATTGGAAGATATTGGTTGTCAGTAGAATTGTTTTACTTTCGAATATGGAATATGGCCTCAGACATGTCAGACAAAATAAATTGTTTTGGTTATCACACAAAAGTGCAAATTTCATTTTTATTTTATGCTTTATTTTCCTGCTAAAGGAAAGATTTTTTACAAAAATAAATTAGAAACATACCAGTAATTAAACTGTTTGTTCATGATTTTGAACATTTTTCTTAAATCAAAAATAAATATTTCATAATGTACTGATTTAATGTTTACAGATCATTCCTTCATCTGCCAAGTTAATTACAGCAGTATTTATTGTTTTTATCTAAACATCTGGGGGCAGACATCTTCAAGTAATTGCCATTAAACATCAGGGCCCGGAATAACAATGCCTCCTTAAAGTTAAGGAAGACTTAAGTTAAGTATTGATTTTTCAGGATGCAAAAAATAACGTTTCAAACTGATAAAAATCAAAATAGTTTCATTTTTTTCTGAAGATCACAATGATATCTTTGACCACAAGTACCACATCTATCGAGACAATTTGTTTAGCATTTAATATAGCATGTTGAAATATCAATACTTAACTTAATTCTTCCTTAACTTTAAGGAGGCATTGTAATTCCGGGCCCTGGACATTAACCTCTGTTTCACTCAGCTACAAGTTGTCTGCTATAGTATTAATTAGTGCTTTAAGAGTTAATTTTTAGAAATAATTATTATACATGGCCAATGTATCAATATATACTCATCAATGTACACACTGCTTAAACTATTACTCTTACACATTGTGAATTTTTGCCATTTTCAAGGATTTGGGATTCTGCTCTTGTAGTGCGTAAGCAGGTCAAAGTGCTTCCAATCCACTTGTTTGATTTCATTGACCTGAAAAATGGCTGGAATCATGGGCATGCTAAAGTAATTAATTATGGGCTAAAAAAACTCCATCAGTGAGTATGGTGATTTGCTTCCTATGAGTGCAGGCCCCCAGATAAGAGTGTGTAACTGAAAATTATTTTTCATATTTCTCAACCAAAACATATGTTGTGGGGACTCAAAAGAACCGTCTCGATGAGACGGTTCTTTTGAGCATCCAAAACACATGTTTTAACTGATGGATAAGAAAATAATCGCAATTTTACGCAAATTATTTTTGCTTAACTGGCCCTATGTGAGTGAGAGACTTACCACTTGCTATGTCTGTTTCAGCCTCTGGAACACATCCCCTGTAATAAACCAAGAACAACTCAAAAATAGGGAGTTTTCCTTTTAAAATTTTGGGCACTATGATCCTCTAATTTTGTGAAAACTATCTGCTAATGCTAAGGTCTGGCAAAGAGGTATTTCTATCTTCAAAAGCCCTTATCCTTGATGAGAAATGCACTTGAAATGTATAAGAAATAGATCAGCTCTGGCAGTGAATTAGTGAGTAATAATTCACTGTTTGGAGGTCAGTTGTAAAGAAGATCAAATCAAGAGCATGTAACGTGGGTGATTTATCTTCGTACAACTGACTGACAAACAGTGAATTATTACTCAACATTTCACATACAAGAGCTGATCTATTTCGATTCTAACACACAATAAACAACAAAAACATATTTGAAGTCTTCAGCTTCTTCTAACTTTTCGTCATTGCACTGAAGAATTAAACTTTTGAAGCTGTCTATATATAGCATTCAGAAAAAGTTATGCAGATAGTGCACTTGGTACATGTAGGTCAAATATTGTATACAGTTTGCCGAGTTTGGCCTATTTCTAATTTGACCTACTCCCAGCTTGTCTATTCATTAAAGCAAAATTTGTCAATACATTATAAATTGCCAGATTACCATATTGCAAACTTTGTATATGGGGTATTTGCATGTGTTAAGCTTTTCAAAAACAAGCTTCAGGATACCATCAGAGTGACAAACAGTGTAGATTCAGATCAGTCTCAACATTTTGTCAGACCTGATCTGGGACCAAACTGAGGCAGTCAACTTTTTCAAAAAATTATTTCAAGTACATGTATACCATCAGAGGGTCAAGCTGTTTGAACACAGATCAGACCAGACAGAATGTCGGGCCTGATCTGGTTCCAAACTGTTTTCAAAGGTTATCAGCAGATGACACAACAACTCCAGGGGACAAAAATTCCACTCGTCTGCTTGTAATTACAAGTGAAATCTAGAAAGGACTAGTAATTCTTTCCAAAGCACTCGTCCTACAGGACGAGTGCTTTGGGAAGATTTACTCGAGGAAGTCATATTACATATTACTCCTCCCTTATGTTCTTTATTGCATACGCTATTTAAGGACAAGTGCGTGTGTTTGCAGGACGAGTGAAAATTGTAAGTCACTCATCCTGCAGGACAAGTGCAATATTGAAATATATTTGTCCCCTAAACTCACTTGATCTCCGACTCTACTGCATGCTCAGTTGATACATCCTCCTCAGCACTGTAATCAAGTATTGATTTCACTCCAAACTGGCGATTTCTGCTGATCAGTGGCCGAATAGCAATCTGATCCTCTCCTGCGACAAAGTGACCATAAAATGTTCCTCTCATCACTTGGTGGAATAGAGCCTTGGGCAGTATTTTCTGACTCCATTTCAAAAGCTAAAAGAGGACCATACATAAGCCTTAACATTCCAAAAACTTAAATTCAATCAAAAAGGTTATACTCACTTTATAAATTCATACATTATGGTCACCAAAATATAAGAATTGTTCACCCAGTGGCATTTTTTTTTAATCAAAGTTAGCCCATTTATGCACCAGTCATTTGTAACCATGCCCCCCCCCCCCCCCCAGCCTATTTGTATACATTCAAGATCATATGCTCAATTATGAGCAAAGCCAGTAACGATAGAAAGATTAGATGGCGGCTTTTCTATTGAAGTAGTGAGAAAAATCCTCATTTCTCTGTTAAAAACAGTAGCAGCCATAGCATTACCTGTAACATTTTTCTAATATTGTACAGTGCCTTAATCTGGTCATGAATTTCCAATATTAATATGGGTGAAATTTCCTAAATCTTACCTTAAAATAGCAACTTCAAATGTTTATAATTTTCTTTCCAGAAAAGATATTTTCAAATAGGAAACTGTTTTGGAAAGCTTCAATTGAGATCTTTCCAGTGGTATGCTTCAATGAAGAATGATCATTTGAAATAAAGAGCTGGCGTTGCTATTTCAGCCTGAGTTCCAGTCTGATCTTTTTTTTCCGTTTCTTGGTCAAAATGTCAATAGCGCCCACAATTAATAATTTATCTCTAAAATAAAATGATATTTTTCATTGAAATCTTACAATGATGGAAATTATCCGCACCTATTGTAGCCTACCCTCTGAACACATATAGTTGGTGATTTAGCTATATTCATTACCCATCATTTCCCATTAATCACTTAAAAAGTGAAACTACTCAGTGGCGGATCCAGGACCACTTATGCTGGGGGTGCTCGATAGATGGACACCGACAGTCAATATATTACAGACACAAATAGCGCAAATCAGTTTCCATATAGAACTGTGTCCCATAGAAGCAAGATACTCTATTGGCCTATATACCACTCCCTTGAGTTTTTGGCTTTCTGGTTTCGGAGATTTTTTTTCAATTTATTTTGTTTAAAAAAGCAAATGTCCCCGGCGCGTGATCAATTTGAACCCCAGGTGCGTGGTTGGGTTAACGTATAGAAAACATTAAACACTAAACTTTGCTACATATTAAAAGTATAAGCTGTGGACAGAAGATTTTTTTTTTAAAAAAAAGTTTTTTCCCCATTATGATTATGGACGCTATTAAAGCCAAATGATCATCAGGATTTGGTAAATTTTGACCCAAGATGCATGGTTGGCAGAACTTATGGGACTACAAGCTGTGGGTCTTTTGGTTTTAGGGATTTTTTTTAGCTAATGACTCCATGGCTAGTATAGACACCAGGAACATGGATGGCAGGATTTATGTAGGTGACCACAAGGATACATCTATAAGCTGTGGGTCTCTCCGTTTCAGAGAAAAAGATTTTTTATTTTTTTCCCATTATAAGTCTATACATATACCAGTCAGCCCAAAAACCACATGCAACCTTTCCCCTTCCATACCTGATGATGCTTTATGTGTAATTTGACTGAAATAAGTCCGCTAAAGTACTTCTTTGAAAACATGAACGGAAGATGCCATGACGAACATTGGACCATTGGTATACTAAAACTTCACATGATTATTCGTGGTCATGTGAGCTAACAATATTGTTACTCAACTGGGTCTGCATTTAGATTATTTCCCAGTTGATTGGAGGGGAAGGTAGTGAAATAATTCCTAACTGCTCCCATCTAATAGATACAAAAGGGCCTGGAGTGGAGCTTTGCCAGTGACTAACAACTGTCCTTCTCTCAATAAGAAGGAATGGGAATGACTGTAGAAAATAGTTCATGACCAATTTCAACATTAGAATGGAGCTGGACGGGAAGAGCAAACTCGTGACAGCCTGATCGCTAGTCAGACCCACATCACACAGAGTTGACACACACATACACGCACGCACGATATGCAAGACTGGCATCGCTGATAGGATAGTGTCAATATCTTATGTGCTAGTTCATTTTTAAAGCGTCTTATCGCACGCAATGTTGCCCAGAGAAGGCTGAAACTTTGGTCCGAATCAGAGTGCGCATCCGTGTTTGTCAGCAAAAAATAAAGACTCCAGCAAGACTGCGAACAGGTCATGGAAAGAGCACCACGGCAAATGTGTGCGACGATTTTTAAAAAGAAAAATGTTGTTGGAGAAAAAGCGTCAAAAAGTACTTATGACTAATTATATTTTAAAACTATATCCTTTGAACATTTCACTTTATTGGTGTCACGCACGCACAATATGCACAGACTTGCATTGCAGATACGATAAGAATCAAAATCCCGTGTGCTAGGTCAATTTTTTTGTTTAAACCCGTCTTATCCCATGCAATGTTGCCCAACGAAGGCTCTCGCTTGAATGACCCAAATCAGAACACGCATCCGCGTATGTCAGCGCATCATGAATACCCCAGCAAGACTGCTAATAGGTCCTGGAAAGAGCAGTAAGGCAAATGTCTGCGGCAATTTTTAAAAAGAAAAATGTGATTGGGGAAAACGCTATTTCTACCGTTCAATTTTAAAACTAAATCCTTTGAAAAATTCATATTATGGGAGATAGCTGCGAGAAAACTTGATTTTGCTGCTAGCGAACAACAAAGGCACAGATCAGACTGTGATGATGTCAAAACCAGTGTATTTGTCTGTTGAAATTGTAACAGATAACCCTACCTCAGGCAAAATTTCTATACCACAGCTAGTCTCTGTAGCTGAGCAAAATGGATTGTCCCTTACCTGGTCGCAACCCCAGTATTTATGTCAACATGCTTGTGTATCAACTCTGCATGCTAACTGATGTTATCTGCAGACTTTTAATTATATTAACTTCTATTAAAAATATCGACCGGGTTCGAGTTCATGTATACGTCATAATTTCAAGCAGTTTGAAACCTCATAAAATTTCGGGCCTGATCTGAGTCCAGACTGTTCAGTGGTGTTACCACCACTGGTGATTCGTGATCAAAGAGACCGACAATTTAAAAACAGACCACGGGTATTCTATCAGGTCGCGCGCGTCGTGTCAGTGGCCATGACGCGTGAAAATATACTTTACATATGAAAAAATGTCACACTCCAAATACATAACCGCCCTTTCAGCAGTTTGCAGGAATATCGTTTTCAATAATGAACGCATAATTTGAGGAAAGCATTTCGCCAGTTATCAAGACTTGTTTACAAATTTATACAAAATGTATCAGTTGTTTGGAATAGAATGTTTAGAAATTCTCTTTTCGAAATGACTTGAAGATATGGCTATCCAAATTTAGAGGTAACTCAGGTTGCCTAGTTACGCAGTCAGTCAGCTGATTTGCTCTCCACTGATTGGTAAAACTTAATTTTATGATTAGGTGTGACAATTAACAACCGTTTAAATCTCTAGGGTGCTGACTTGAAAACCAGCCTTACAGAACATGCTAAAAGGTGACTACCGTACATTGAGAAGAAAAAAAGGTAGGTTAAGATATTTTTACCATGGACTCAGCTGGGGGTGCTGAAGCACCCAAAGCACCCCCTCCCCCTAAATCTGCCACTGCTACTTTTATTTTTCAGTTGTATGTTCGTTAGTTTTATCATTTTAAGCAATTATCTTATGAATACATCATTTATCACCTGTTAACAATTTTGGTAAAAATACCCAATTTTTGATAGGTGAAGAAAATTCTGGATTTTTGTAATAGGAGTTACTCTGATGTTAGTGGATAATATCAAAATATGGAAAAGCCACTTAAACATCAGAGAAGGCTCAGATTAGACTGGACCCTTGCTAGGCAAAAATAATAGTCCTTACCGCTTTATTGTTGTCAACCAAAAATGTCCAAGAACAGAGCTTCAATACCAACCAGGCCCTTAGTAATTGTAAATTTGTTTTGCTTCTGTACGCCTCCTGGCAACTTGAAAATGTCAAGTCAATATTCGGGTGTCCGTTTCTACTTTCGGTTTCACTTTGAACTGTTTTGGTTGTGGCTTCATCTAACACTGCTGTAGATTTTAGTCTGTGCTTACACTTTCCTTGTCTGATGACTAGTTGATTGAACGATTCTTCATTCAAGAGACACGGCTTTTTCCGGACTTGGCGGAAAATCCTAAAAGCCATTGACAAGTTGCCTTAACACAGTTTTCAAATTTGGCGGGTCGAGGGAGATAACTCTGAAAATTGAAGAAAAGTATATTAGTAACTGCACTGAAATATACGCAGCCAGGAACCTTTGTAAGACTAGGTCTATCGCAAAATAAAATGCAAGCCTGAACAACATGGGAAAAAGTACATGTCAAACACTGTACATCCTGATCAGCCAACTCCTAAAGAATCTGACTGTCCTGAATTAACACCATTTGCAAGTTAGGCTAACGACAAAACAATTTGTATAAGTGAAAAGGAAATAAAAAAAATAGTCCATTTTCAGTAAAAAGCAAGTTGACTAAAAACTTTAGCATGTGAGTGAAATAATCACTGGTTTAAAATCTTAAAATTGATGATTGGACACACTTGTGCATATAACCTCAATCAGTATTGATATCCAAATTCACTGAACCGCAAAATATAGGCCGCAGCGAACTATCACTCATACATGAAACAATCTAGGCCTATATTAAAATGATATTGGGCAATCACGTACTGAACTGTGAAAATATTTAACCTTTAAAGCGCCTAAATAATGCATATGAAAATGTCGTCTGCTTAAATCGTCTGTTGCATATATTTGCTTACATTACTGACAAAGGCAAGATAGAGACAAACAATATAGACGCTCATCAGACTGTTCAGTCAAAGCGGGATCTAAACTGTTTGTCGAAGAGGCTTCCAAGGCGACAAAACAGACGACATTGTTGTGATTCGCATATTAAATTTTATATTACGCAGAATTACTTGTTGGCGAGGTGGTGGGATTATGAGTACACAAATTTAACCTTTTTAAAATCCGCCAATTTTATTTTGAAACAGGATTAAATCTTACCACAAGAAAAGCACATGGCGTTAATTCGGTGTTGTGTTGTGTATCAGCTTTCCAGCGTTCAGGCCCCAGCGAAGATAGGCTCAACTCCCACAAGCCATAAGCATAGGAGAAACCGCAGGGCATGGCAACAAACACCCCGAGACCATTGTACGGTCAAAATACTGTTAAAACACACACTTACACACACACAACTAGCCGGGGTTTAATGTGGTGTGTTTAGGTGGATTAGCCCGGGAATCTCCGACAGAGCACATAAATGCTCCAGTGAGCAAGACGTCTACAAGCCATGCCATATGTGAAAAGGTAACCAAGTGCACAGAACAGTCTGCGTATCCACGCAGTATGTTCAATGCTCATTTTCTATACAGTTTAATAGCTATACGTGTTACCCAACCTCTCGAGGCACATGCTCGTGTCTGCAGCCATACAGGTAAGTTCGACGTACCTGTTTGCAGTTTTCTTCTAATGTGGCTCAGCTAATGATAATGATCCATATCGATACAGCAAGCCTCCAGATAAGAGTGCGAAATCGAAATTAGTAATCTATATCTCAACCAAAACATATGTTGTGGAAACTCAAAAGAACCGTCTCAATGACACGGTTCTTTTGAAAACACAATACATATGTTTAAATTGATGGGTAAGGCATAAATAACGGTTTACGCTGAAAAGTCCTTAACTGGACCTAGTCTATGATACAGACTCTGCTCTATGGTTCACGGTCTGTTAGTATAATGGTTATAGTGAATCAAAATGGTCTGATTCCAACAAAAGACGGTAGACTCAAACCGGATCCGTGTTTTATGTATCATGTAGTGTATGTAAATAGTCCGAAATTCCGATTTCTCAAGAGACAATCAAATTGTTTACAGGTCAGATTTCGTCATTATATAAAGCATTTTGACAAAACGCCAATGTCTGATCATATATTTTACCTACCACAAGAAAATCTCCTAAGAGATTGACGATAAGACGTTTTATTTCATAGCACTCAGTTTGACTTGTTGATATTATCCGGACATCGCTGCCCCGTGACAGCCCGTTTTCGAGCCTTGCGACACAGAGGCTGAAAGCTGTGATCATGTGACCCAAACCAATCTGCTCAGCTACAAGTTAGCTAGCATCTTGTAAACATCTGTGTATTCGTATTCCGTAGATTACAATAGGTCATTGAGTGCACCCACATGCTAATTTTGACAATTTTGTTTCTGCACACATGGCATAACGCGTTTCACGCGACATGAATCATGCTTAATTAGTAAGCAATGCACATAGACTAAACAGCCCGTGAACAGCAAACACGAGGTCCAAGGAGGTACCTGTTATCCTAAAAATGGCGTGTTCTCCTGGCCAAAATAAAAATGTTTTTCCATGTTCTCAAACACATTGTACCCATGAAACAAACCCTCTGTTCATAAAATCGCGTGGGAGGCCCCAAAAAAACTCAAAGAATCGATTTATCAGCACACTGTGATTGCAGGAATCAACTGAGGAGCCGATCTTTTAACTTTCGAGTTTATATAACGTTGAACTATTGAAATGCATACCTTAAAACTGCAGTGCCTCATGAAATATTAAAAATTTCAGGATTGAATGGTCAGTTGTCTTTAGATTTATAGTGTCGGGCTACCATTAACCCACCAGCGAAACGACATTTCAAACGGCGTTTCGCTGATGGGCCGATGGTGGCCCGGTTTTAAATGTTTACTGTGCTTCAGCCTAATGTCAAAACTCGTAATTCAGGAATAACCCTTAAAACTTCCTTATATGCTAATTTCCATTGCAGTTCAATTTTTTACAAAAACGATTTTTACAATTAAAAGTTCTTTAACATATTGAAATGTTTACGTTTCATTTCTCTACCTGACCTTTGATCTTTACTTAATTGCGGTTTTCTCGTGAAAAATGAGTTATAGCCTACGTGTATAAAGATTCACTTACTAGCCACAAAAGAAAATAGTATGCACAAGTTACTTTGACTCCACTACTGAAGAATAGTTCCACTAAACATGCCACAGCAATGCTGGTATGTATGTAAACGCTGAAGGTCACTGTTATTGGAGGTGTGTCAAAATCTTTCTATTCGATTGGCTCGCTCTGGAGGTGTGTTTTGTAGCGATAAATATAAACAAAGCCACGTGTTCCTGATCCATAATAACAGTCTTATTTAAAAGACAAATGCCGACCCGGCCAGCTTACGCTACACCCAGTGGGCCGCACTCGAGCCGCCAACGAAGCGCCTTTCGAATGGCGTTTCGCTGGTGGGCCGGTAGTGGCCCGATAACGTATACTGACCGTATAAGTTCTTGCTTCTTAGCCGAGAAAATAGACCGTTAATGCGCAAAGGCCCGTGATATTTAAACACACACGTGTACATGGTATGCACGTCTTGCCGGCATTCAAAGATATCGCAGCCTTGTCACGTTACTGACGTCATACAAAGCGCAGGCTAATCAATGACGTCACATGAAAGCAGCGTGCAGTATTTCGATTTTGGAAACGCAATGGAGAATGTAGAGAAGCAGTTGGATAAAGAAGAAATTGACGAAGACTTGTACGAAGTCGCAGAGCGCTGTCGAAATTCTATGTTTAAGCAAGTACAAGAAGTGTCGCACCTGGTGGTAGGGGCTCGTCTACAAGCCCGAGAAGCGGACATTCGTGCAAGGTATGCGGCAGAATATGCGGAGCGCGCTCTTTCAGAAGCGCAGTCGGCACATGCAGTAGCAGTAAGTTTAGCAAAAACATCTCGTGTAGTCGCATCTATGGCTTTGGATTTCGTTAACAATCATTCTTTTGATACCAGTGGAGACGGTGACTTTCTCAACTTCTCCTTCCCAGAGTCAGCTTCATCACTAGGCCTACAGTCAGGTGATTCCTCTGGTAGCACCTCGTTTGAGCTGTCTTTCACCTCACCCGTCATTGGGATGAACGTCCTGCGCAATCCAAGAAGACGCTCCCCACCGAAATTGTCACCAGTGTCCTCGGCACCCTGTCTGAAACACGAAGCGACTTACCCAGACGATCTTTCTCCTGAAGACAGCCTATCAGATATGTTGAACGGTTCAAAATCTCTTCCCACAGTCTGGGAGGAGAGCTATTCAAACGGCTGGGAAAGCACGCCAGAACCCTGGGCTGACAAGAAGCACACGCTACAAATGCTTCGAAAACTACAGTCTAGAAGAGAAAACAAACAAAAAGGGGCAAGTAAGGACGAAGATGGAATTGATGATAAAGATGAGGGAAGTGATATCGAAAATGAAAACCTGTCTGAAATACACGACCCAGTTTGTGAAATAAACGACCCAGTTTGTGAAATATACGATCAAGTTTGTGAAATAAACGACCCAGTTTGTGCTGAAGAACACGTGGAGCACTTGGCGGAACCAAATCAAACAAATTGTGGACATGCAGAAACTCAAAATGATATTAAGCTCGAAAGTAAAGATCTCGAGGACAAAGAAGACAATGCAATAGCCGGAACTAACAATGACAACGATACGAAAACTGACGGTGAAACTGTAAACGCAGAAGATGTGGTTAACTGTGAACTTAATCAGGATAAAGAATCGTCAATAAAATCAGTGGAAGAAAACGCATGTGGAAATTTCACTACTAGAAGTTCAGCAGACGACGTGTACAAGGTCAACGGTTTTGGTTTAGACACGGACATAAGACTGCATTGTTGACAGAAGCATGTTTGTTTTAAATCTGTCTCTTGTGAGTGACCAACAATTTGAATGAGCGATGACTCAGAGCAGTCTGGGGCCCCGAGTGAATAAAACCATTTCACAGTGGCGGATCCAGAGGGGGTTTGCTAGACCCCCTTCCCATCCCCCGTTTTTAAAATATCCTATGAAAATGAAATAATTTGGTCTCACTAAATAATTTGGTCTCAGTGAGACCAAATTATTTCATTTTCATGGGATATTTAAGAAAAACGAGAAAAATCAGCAAACCGAACACAATGCCTTTATACATACAAACCCCCTTTCCAGAAAACATGGATCCACCCCTGTTTCATGTTCAACTCAACTGAGCATGAAAATCTGTTAGCATTTTAACATTTAGCAGGATAAATAATACAACATCTGAGTGCATAAAGCATGAAAAAATAGTTTTCAGTTTTGTAGTGTTTATGAGCAGTCAGTTGAGTTGAGCATGAAAAACGTTTTATAACCTCCGGACCTGCCTGGACACCAGTCCTGGGTGAAATGCAATTTTCTGCACAATTTAAAAAATGTCATGCTGAATTTTATAAACATCATTTTTGATCATGCGTTATTAAATGGTCTCTGCAGGATTAATCCTCAACTCAGGATTTTATGGCTGACTTTTATCCCACAAAAACCTGAATCAGGCATTCTATAGAAGCTTCTTAATAAGGCTAAAAAATGAAACAAATGTTTCTCAGGCCACTTTTTTGAAAAACAGATGAGGCAGGCAGGTTTTTATTTTCATTTCGCAAAAATCAGATGAGGCCACTTTTTCATTTCATCAAAACCTAATGAGGCATCTTTTTTTTTGTTAATTTAAAGCATATTAATGTTAACATTTTTATTTTGAAATCTAAATAAAATATATGAGGCCACTTTTTTTTATTCAAGTCTGAAAAAAGACAGATAATGGGCATTTGAAACAGATGAGGGAGGGCCTGAGAAACAATTAACTTTTTTTTTGCCTAATATAAAGACAAAGTCAATTGACAATTTAAACTTGAAATTGATTGTATTTTGTTGGCATGTTTTTTTTGTTTGAGTTGATGCTTTATTTCCTAGTCAACACTATTCAGTTATGTTGGGACGTTTATCTGGATTGAACTACAGTTAAACCTGTCTTAAGCGGCCACTCAAAAAGAAGACTAAAAAAGTTTTTTTGAGACCGAGTATCTCTTAATGCAGGTCAAAAGAATTGCAGAATGCTCCAAAATACCTGGTATCTATTACAAAATGGCAACACACCTCAGGTGACCCCAAGATGAAGCCATGGTCATAATCTGAATAAACTTTAATTTAGACGATGTCCTTTGAGGCAAAGAAAAAAACGGACCCAAACAATGCACACCTAACAATCACAATGGCTCACCTCTGGCCAATGGCTCAGGTGAGCTAGTAAACTATGAAGTGTTTTGTTTGTTTGTTTGGCTTGATTCTTACATCCCAGTCAACAATTTTTCACTTATGTTCAAATCATTTTCAAGCTGTTTTATATGATTTAAAATATGCTTCATTGCCTTTCAAACAAGTGTTTTCTTTCATAGTATCTTTAAAATATGATAAATTACTTTCATTCATCCATCAATATTAAGCCATGCCATGAGAAAACCTAAACTTATTCTGTATAAACAACTAATGAAGGGGCAGACCAGCACATGCATCTCCACAGTAGTTTATTGCTTGCTGAAGTTTATTAGCTATACATACTTCATCAAAGTTTTCAAGTTTCCAGCTAGTCTCTGTAGCTGAGCAGGCTAGTTTGAGTATTATCTGTTCACTAAATTTTTGATTTTATAAGAAAGATTTTGTCACAAGATGGCTCATATAGTCAAGGAAGGAAAGCACTCATGCATGTGCCCATTTACCCTTGCCATGCTGAACCTAGACATATCCTGTTTTTAAAACAGTGTAGATTCTGATCAGCTGGCTTCTCAGAAGCCAGCTGATCAGGATCCACATTGTTTTCCAATCAGCTTATAAATACAGGTTACAAGCTAGAATCCTGTGAGTAAGACAGAATTTGGGGAGGAGTGTCGTACATTAAAATATTCAGCATCATGCAACCCACTGTACTAAGACCATTCTATACTGAGTGCACAAATTACAAGCAAAAATTTGGGTGTCACATTAACTTACAAAATACAAGCAAATTAAAGGCAAAAATTTGGGTGTCACATTAATTTACAAATTACAAGCAAATTACAGGCAAAAATTCGGATGTCACATTAACTTACAAATTACAAGCAAATTACAGGCAAAAATTCAGGTGTCACATTAACTGTGAACTGAACCTAGTCATGAACCTTCGAAAAATTATAAATATCCCAATATAGAATTTATTTATACTATTTTAGAAAATTCTTTCAGGAATGTCTTCAGAATGTCAAAAAATTTGGATCCAGATCAAGCCCAACAATTTGTTCAGCTTAAACTGGATTCAGAATGTTTACACAGGTTAGCAGATGATGACAAAATTTGTCATCAGCAGGCAGAAAATTAGATATTGTGCGAGTCAGTCCATCCGTCTGTGACCAATTAGTGAAAATGATCATAACTCTTGAACCACATGGTATATTTTAATCACATTTTGCATATACGTATATGCAATTTATTATTATGCATGTCAACATTCCCTAATCACTGGCATGCAAATCTACCCATTTTTGCTTTATATGGCTTTGTTATGCAATTACCCAGCCTGTTGTGGTGATTTAGTAAAAATCCTTATGGGATATTTGGATCAAATTTTGCATACTTAGTTATTTTAATATTGTCCAGCCACTCTGTGATGCAAAATGGTGGCGAGGGTTTGCCAAGCATCATTTTTGCTGGTCAAGGTCTTTTAGTGAAAATGCTCATAACTCTTGAACGGCATGGTATATTTTAATCAAATTTTGCATGCCAATACATTTTAGCATTATCAAGACACAGGTATACAAAACAGTGATTAGGCTTTGCTAAGAAAATTTTTGTGGCAAAGCGTAGTCACCATTTTGCATACTTAAGTCTCGATAATATTAAAATGTATAAGAACCCCCTTTCATACGGAACCTATATGATGAAACACTCAATTTAGCTACCCAAACATTGCTTTCAATTCTAACACACCTCGCCTATAGGGCCAATGCTAAAAACCTGATATATCAAACAATAATTCACAGTTTTGAAAGCATTAGGATAAAGGCGCGGTAGCTGATATCATTTGTTACTGCAAAATGACGTCAGTCATGGCCTTAGATGGTGTAACCTCGTTTTAACAATTGAAAGACGTTACAAATACATATATGCCACACAGTCCAACTATTGGCAGGCTTTCCTCAGTGCAATGGTGGGAAGTTTGATGAAGCTGAAGAGTTCAAATGCATTTTAGTCGTTTGTGTTTAGAATCAAAATAGATCAGCTCTATTGCATGAATTGTTGAGTAATAATTCACTGTTTGGAGTTCAGTTGTATGAAGATAAATCACTCGCGCTGCACGCTCGTTATTTGATCTTCTTTACAACTGACCTCCAAACAGTGAATTATTACTCAACACTTCACTGCTAGAGCTTATCTATTTCTTAATTTAAATACCTACAGTTTCATTCTAATTAGCAAATGTTCAACGTGGGTCGTGCACGTTACTGTCAGTCGATTCATATGTAAATTATATTGCTTCATTGCCAGGTGTAACCTTGACTTCAATTACAAATCATTCAAAATATTTGTTGTCACATCTAACAACATTTGGGCCTCGGCACGAGAAAACCTGTCTTCGGGGGTTGCGAACAGAAGCGCAGACCAGCCTGTGCATCTGCGCAGACTGATCAGTGCCTTTGTTATTCGCTGTTTGGAAAGTATCATATCTAAACTTGCTTCAAGCAAAAATGTCAATTTTCTAGCTAATCTCTGTAGCTGAGGAGACTGGTTTGAATCTCACTTTGTCGGAAACCCCGAAGACAGGTTTTCTCACGACAAGGCCAAATTGTTTTCACCTTCATTGTTTGTTTATCCTTATCCTGTCTAAATTTTATTGTCCTAAAAATAATGTCAGTTTTTTCGTCTACTGCATATATTTAAGTGCACTTCAGGCTTGATTTTATCATGGAAGCAAACACTATGAACCCTGATCAGACTGCTCAATGGGAGCAGTCTGATCTGGGTCCATATTGTTTGCAATAAAGGCTACCTAAGAACATAAGCAGATGAGGAAACAGACGAAAAAATTGTGACTGACAGGAAAAGGTTTGACCCTAAATCATGACTTACAGCAGACGATAGGTTGATTCATGCTTTTAGGTCAAGCAAGAAAGGCAGGGCGTTTTAGCGAAGTCAAAATGTTGTTGCAAGTCGTTGTCGCCGAGTAGGGCTGTTTTGAGGCATACCCAGGTCAGGTACCAGGTTTTAATCATGACTTACAGCAGACAACACGTTGGTTCATGCTTTTAGCCTTTAGGTCAGTAAGAAAGACAGGGCATTCTAGCGAATACCAAAAGTGTTCAGCAAAAAGTCAAAATGTTGTTGAAAGTCATTGTAGCCGAGCAGGCCAGTTTTGAGGCATACCCAGGTCAGGTACCAGGTTTTAATCATGACTTACAGCAGACTACAGGTTGGTTCATGCTTTTAGCCTTTAGGTCAGTAAGAAAGGCAGGGCATTCTAGCAAATACCATTAGTGTCCAACAAAAAAAAGTCAAAATGTTGTTGCAAGTCATTGTAGCCAAGCATGCCAGTTTTGAGGCATTCCCAGGTCAGATACCGACTTACAGCAGACTACAGGTTGGTTCATGCTTTTATATCAAGTAAGAAAAGCAGGGCATTCTAGCGGATACAATTAGTGTTCAGCCAAAAAAAAAAAGAGTCAAAATGTTGTTGCAAGTCATTGTAGCCGAGCAGGCCATTTTTGAGGCATACCCAGGTCAGGTAGCAGGTTTTTAGCTGAGCAGGGCTGTTTTGAGGCATACCATGATCAGGTAGCAGGTTTTCTTGTGACCTGGCCTGTTTACTGCGGTGTAACCTTGAGACCTTGAATTCAACCATGGATAAAATGTCATTTAAAGGTGAGATAGTATCATGTCATTAAATATTGATGTGATCAACCTGCATCCAATTTTCTCCTTTCTTGTATCAACCCTTATCCTGCCAAGATTTTTGTTCATAAAAATACTGTCTGCTTATTACATGTACATCTGTTGTATATATTCAAATGCACACCAGACTAATTTTATCATGGAAGCAAACACTGAACCCTGATCAGACTGCTCCCTTAGGAGCTTTTGGTTTGATTCTTTAAATCCCAGTTAACATCTTTTCCGTCATGGCGGGACAGGTCTTCCTGGGTTGAACCAGTTCTAAGCAGAGGATAAGGTGTCTTGCTCAAGGATACAAAGCAGCAACCCCGGTGAGGCTCGATGCTGCAACCCAATCAAGGTTCATACAGGCAAGATTGTGTAAAATTCAAGGACTTCTCAAACTTTTCTACTGTTTTCAAGGACTAAAAATTTAAGAAAAAATACTAATTTACACGTTAAAATTCTAATTCTGAAATGCTAGAGTCCATTACTAAAGATATCAGTTTAAGATAATTAGTATAAAATTGTGGTGCACCAAATAAAGGCACCACAATTTTATACTGATTTAGGTCTCCAAAAACCCTGTTGAATCCTCCTGTAAACGGTAAAATTCAAGGACTTTTCAATGCCTTTGAGTGTTTTTCAAGGACTTTTCAAGACAGTCCTGTATATTCAAGTACTTTTCAAGCCTGTGTGAACCCTGCCGATGCTGAAATCCCATGGGAGAAGTCTTGGTTCATATTGTTTGCATTATAGGCTGTCAAAGTACATTAACCCTTAAAGCGCCAATCAAGACTGCAGCAGATGACAAGTTTTGCTTCATCTTTCCTAATTTTCGAAAAAATAAGTATGATGTTTCATGATAAATTGTCTGCAAGCAGACAATTCTCATGAAATATGCCTTATTTGTTATTTTTGAAAAAGCAGCAAAATTTGAAATTTTCGTCTGCTGCAAAATGTAGGTGGCGCTTTAAGGGTTAAAGCAGAAGAGGAAACAGACGGCTATTTTCATGAATAGCGGGAAAATGTTAATTTTTTACAGAACACACCTTGGTATATGGTATATGAGCCTGTGCACAACAAAACAAATTCATGGGTGAAAGTTGGAAATTTCAAAAATCCTGAACTTTCAAAATTCAAATCTTAAAACTTGCTGTATGCCTACAAAGTGTTAAAAATTTCAAATTTAATGGTCATTTGCCCAAAGATGAACTGAAAATAAATCAAAGAAGCTATTAAAACTGCCCAATTCATTATTTTGAGGCAGACTTTCCACAGAAAGTCAGCCTCAAAATCCTGAATTCAGGAATAATGTTGAAAACTTTTACCGATGCAAATTAAGTCTGGCCAGAATTCTTGCTGTGAATTTAATGTGTAACTAAGTACTCCTGGTTTCTTCATATCCAGATCAGGCTGTGCAGATTCCTAGGCTGATCCAAATCTTCACTTATGGCACAGTTCATGTCATATTGGTCTCATGAGAAAACCTATCCTTGGGTGTGTGACAGGGTAAGGCCACAATCACAGACCAACCCACGGCAACATGATGGAGGCCTCAGAACACAACACGAAAATTTTTAATGTTGTGGTTGCCATGGCAACCAGAATTCTGCATGGAATTACAAATTTTGAAAGAGGATCATCCATTTCCATAAATTTTTTGATAAATTCTACCCAGTAGTCTAGGAGATCTTGTTTAAAGCAAATTGTTGAAAGATGCCAGGCAAATGGACAAACCAAGTACATCCTTTGATCACAAAAGCTCACTTTTAGCTTATGGCTCTGTCCTCGAGGTTATAAAACTTTTTTTGTGCTCAACTCAGCTGAGCATGAAATTTCGCCTGCTAATTAAAGCTAAAATGCTGAAAAATAATGCTTTTTCTTGCTGTCAAACTCTTAGTTGGTGTATTTATTCTGCTCATAAATACTAAAATGCCAACAAATATTGGCATTTTAACATTTATGAGCAGGATAAATTATGTGCTCAGTTGAGTTGAGCATGAAAAAAGTTTTATAACCTTGGGGCCAGGTCAGCTAAATCACACACACAAAATAAAATTAAGTAGAGCAACCAGCTTTCTCTTCCTCAGTAACACAGCCTCCAATCTCTGCCTCCTTCTCCAAAAAGAGCAGAACGTAAAGGGAGGCGAAGGCCCTTCCAGGAAGCAGGCAGTCGGCATAAACAATGGAACACGGTAAGTTGTGTTGACACATTTTCAATCATAAGTAAATTTTCAGCGCAAAACTCGAAAATCTAAGAATGCTATGCTTCGGGCAATTGTTCAAGCTATCCGTAGAGCATGCTGTTTGCACATTTGAACTTAGTTTGTAAGCGTGAGAGCTTTTCTCCCGTTGCACAGTTGTCAAGAAACGGTGGTTCCCGCATGGTTTTGCCTTCTAACCAAACAAATAGTAGCGTTTGGACCCTTATTCATACTACCGAGGCCCCTCCACACCCATGTTGTCCCAAATGCAATTTTTCGAGATATTTCAATGATAATTGAGTGATTTAGAGCCAAATTTCTTTAGGAGCAGGAGGCGAAGGGCAGGAGAAGGAGGCTGGGAGAGGAGGAGCAGGCGGCGATGATATCAAAATTTGCATTGATTTTGCTTATTTTTAATATTTTTTGTATGTGTCGGAATGTTTTTCAGGGTCTTTTTAACATTTCCATCGTCAAATGATATCAAATTCCATTTAATTTGACAGATATGGGCTAAAATCCTTCGAACTTTGGAGAAAGTTGGTCCGATGCTCAATGGGGAAACACGAATCTAAAGAAATAAAATAACTTTTCAAACAAAATTTTGGGCTAGAGGGGACACTGAAACATATTTACATGGAACCACATTGTTGGATTTCACCATTGTTCGTTCTTAGTTGTAAAATAAAACAAAAATGAAAGTGACACCAGCCTTTCTTTGTCCAATTTTCGGCCTGGAAACTACCACGACGTGTCCCGGATGTGGCTTGGGAACAAAATTAGGTTAACACAATTTCGTGGTAGTTCCTAGGTTTACCACCCATGAATTGTCTACCTGAATACTGATGGTTTTTTTTTGACTTATTAACACAATTTTAGAAATATTTTGATAAGTTAATTTTTAAGAATGAGATGGGTTAAAGTTAAGCTCCGCCCCTTTCTGACACGCCTTTATACCCACCGCGGAACCACCATGATTCCACTGCGATGGTATCACTTGACTCGCGAAAATTTCACCTGTTTCCCACCGCGACCATAAATATTTTTGATAGCGGGAACGCGGTGGATCCACCGGAACGGGTGGAAATCAACGGTGGTCATTAAATTTTAATACTCCCCACTCAATTTTATGCCCCATCAGCTTGGGTGGGTCAGTGAAAAACCACCGGAGCTGTACTGTATACTTATCCAATCTATATCAAACTTGCATGTATGATACGAATGATTACGCTTATTCTCCCATTGTGTTGTTTGTTTAACCCAGAACGTCATGAGCTTGCTAGAGGTATATATATTATAAGAGAGGTATATATAGCAATGTTTGTGATCAGAATAATTCAGTTAACAATAGCGTTTAATCATTCGTATCATACATGCAAGTTTGATATAGATTGGATAAGATTATTATTAAAAATGAGCAAAATCAATGCAAATTTTGATATCATCGCCGCCTGCTCCTCCTCTCCCAGCCTCCTTCTCCTGCCCTTCGCCTCCTGCTCCTAAAGAAATTTGGCTCTAAATCACTCAATTATCATTGAAATATCTCGAAAAATTGCATTTGGGACAACATGGGTGTGGAGGGGCCTCGGTAGTATGAATAAGGGTCCAAACGCTACTATTTGTTTGGTTAGAAGGCAAAACCATGCGGGAACCACCGTTTCTTGGACAACTGTGCAACGGGAGAAAAGCTCTCACGCTTACAAACTAAGTTCAAATGTGCAAACAGCATGCTCTACGGATAGCTTGAACAATTGCCCGAAGCATAGCATTCTTAGATTTTCGATTTTTGCGCTGAAAATTTACTTATGATTGAAAATGTGTCAACACAACTTACTGTGTTCCATTGTTTATGCCCACTGCCTGCTTCCCGGAAGGGCCTTCGCCTCCCTTTACGTTCTGCTCTTTTTGGAGAAGGAGGCAGAGATTGGAGGCTGTGAGTAAGTGAAACTTCAAAAGACAGCTAATCTCACACCATGTCTGAAAATGCTTGCACTAACAGACTATCACTTCAAAATGTACACAGTGCACATTGAAATTACAATGCGTACAAATCAATAAACATACGCTGATCAAATAAAAAGAGTTTTAAAGACCACTTAGAACTGTCTTAAAAATTTCAAAGACTTCTAATTTATGAAAAAAATGCTTATGAAATCAGTGTAATACAGTTTTGTCTTTGATGTATCTTATGCCACAAGCAAAGGCTTCACCGAATAAAAGCAATGCAACTAACAATGGTCTCCATATACAGAGCTATCAATTTCTACATATAGGCCTCGACGCAAGAAAACCTGTCTTGTGGGGGGCGGGGTTTGCTAACAACAAAGGCACAGATCAGCCTGCGCATCCTCACAGTCTGATCAGCGCATTTTTTATTCGCTTATTGGAAAGTATCATATTTAAACTTGGTACAAACAAAATTTCAATTTTCTAGCTAGTCTCTGTAGCAGAGCAGGCTGGTTTGAATCTCACTTTGTCAGAAACCTCGAAGTCAGGTTTTGTCGCGATGAGGCCCATATAAAGGTTAAATGAAGAAACAACAAATTCAATACAGAATAGTGTTTTCATTTTATACACCGATGTTTCGCCATTAGGCTTCTTTAGGATGTAGTAAACCATGAAAATAGATGATGTAGCGCATCAAAACCCTAACATTATATAGACATGGGTGAAAGTTCAAAATTTCCAAAATCCTGAATTTTTTAAAATCTTAAAACTTGCTGAATGCCTACAAATATCAACAATTTCAAGTTTAAATGGTCAACAGATAAACAGAATATAAATCAAAAAAGCAATTAGAATCTGCTTAATTCGGGATTTTGAGGCCGACTTTCTATGGAAAGTCTGCCTCAAAGTCCTAAATTCAGGAATAATCCTGAAAACTTTCACCCATGTATCGAGCACCATGTCAATACTATTGCATTTAGTTTATAAGATTAACTCTTTGCCTACTGGGTAATTTTTCATGCTGATTTTTTCAAAATCATATTTTTCAAAAGATTCTTTTAGGAATACCATCAGAGTGTCAAACTGTTTGGGTCCAGATCTGGGTCCAAACTGTTAGTTATCAGGGACAACACTGGTAGGCAAAGAGTTTATAAAGATTTTTTAATACAGATAATAGTATAATTCAAGTCTACTTTCTACGGCAGAACCTTTTCAAGGAAGCCCTCCATTTTCAAGTAATTTTCTAGCCTGTGTGAACCCTTTTGATGGCAACAAATGAAAGGTTAAATGGATTGATACAGGCACTGCCAAGTCACCAACGTAAACCCTAATCCTGCCAATATATTTGACCATAAAATGTGTGGGGTTTTTCACATCTGCTGCATATATTCAAATGCAATCTATAATATGACAGAACATCGGTTCGGATCTGTATCAAAACTTATGACAATCTGATAGCGTTCCTGATGAAATTTTTTTGAAAAAGTTAAATTTGAAAAAAGTTACCAGACGACAACAAAAGCATGAAATCTTACCCAGCATGCCACCTTAATTAAAGGGAAATACCAGTAAGTAAGGCAACTTCTGCCCTTGATTAAGGCGAAAAAAGAGGCTATTTTTGAATCTTTTCACACTGATGACAACAGTCAGTCAAATCAGACTGCTCTATAAGGAGCAGTCTGATCAGGGTACATAATATTTGCTTCCTTGATAAGAGTTGCATGTAGCCCTTTTGAATAGAATAGCCAACATTATAAGCAGACAATGTTCATGACAAAAATATTGACAGGAATTTGGAAAAGAGAGTCAATTCTGTCATTTCACAGACTCCTTTCATTGGTTAAAGGTGAATGATGCATGGAACATATTTAGCTCAGATTGTATCTCTTCAAGCATTATCTACAGTAAAACCTCAAAAATTCAAACTCCGATTTGTTAAATACTTGTTAATTCGAAATAAATTTTGATCTCAATGGATTCTGCGAATAATAACCTTTTATGAACTACTTAAATAACAGTCTTTAAAACATATGTTTTGGGTTCGTAAAAGAAACGTCTGTTTTGGGTGTGTAAAAGAAACATCTCCCAGAGACGTTTCTTTTATGCACACAAACATTATGTTTGATAGGAAAAAACTGACGATAAGTTACATGTTCTCATGTCTACCTCCCTATATTTTGCAATTTCAATACTTCAAAATAAAATCTCTAGTCCCTAGTACTTTGAATTAACGAGATTCGACTGTACTAGTTTATTCAGGAGAATAAATGAACTTAAGGATCTTTCTCCTGAAAGTATATGCTCCATCAGTCATGTCACATTTTGCCACAAGTTTGTTTCAGTTCACTCATCTGTGTGTGAATATTCCAATGTCTGGACAAAACTTGTAAGGTTTGCTTCTTTGTGGACCCCTGTAAAATATAGATTAACTTCTGAGAAAACAGAAACACTTTATCAACCTAATTACTCTGCTTCCCAGATTTCAGTGGACAAAGTTTTTTCTTTTACAAACTCTCTTTAATAGTAAAACTTTAGACAAAAATTTTGTATGTGCATATAATAACAAGCGGGCCCTTGGGCCCTGGGTCACTCACCTGACTGATCAGTGGAGTGGAACCATTTGTAAAATGTTGGTAGAGTGCATCATGAGGAACAATTCTGTGAAATTATTTTGAATGTGGGTCAGTAATGCAGATATTGTTTAAAAAAATTCTTATCTGGAGCTCTGGCAGTCCTCCTGCTAGGTGCAGCTGAACCATTTATGTAATTTTGAAACAGGGCATCATGGGGAATATTCATGTGAAATTATATGGGATTTGGACCTGTGGTTCAAAAGGAGGTGTCATTTAAAGACATTTTTTGTATAGAGCTCTGGCAGCCCCTTTGTTTGGTAGAGTGGAACCATTTGTGCAATTTTTATAGAAGGTATTATGAGGAACAATTTTGTGAAATTATTTTGAATTTATACCAGTGGGTCAGGAGGAGATACCTTTTAACCGTATTTCTTATCTGGCGCTTTGGCGGCCCTTTTGTTCAGTGGGCCGGAACCATTTGTGCAATTTTGGTAGATGGTATCAAGAGGAACAATTCTGTGAAATTATTTTGAATTTGGACCAGAGGCTCAGGAGGAGATATCTTTTAAAGATATTTCTTATCTGGAGCTCTGGCACCCTTTTGTTCAGCAGAGCGGAACCATCTGTGCAATTTTGGTAGAGGTCATTATGAAAAACAATCCTGTGAATTTATTTTGAATTTGGGCCAGTGGTTCAGGAGGAGATATCGTTTAAAATATTTCTTATCTGGAGCACTGGCGGCCCTTGTATTCAGTGGAGCAGAACCATTTGTGCAATTTTGAAAGAGGGCATCATGAGGAACATTCATGTGAAGTTATATGGAAATTTGGACCAGTGGTTCAGGAGGAGATGTTGTTTAAAGAAAAAGTTTACTGACCAAACGGAGCTCTGGCGGCCCTTTTTTCAGCAGAGTGGAACAATTTGTGAAATTTTGGTAAAGGGTATCACAAGGAACAATTCTGTGAAATTATTTTGAATTTGGAACATTGGTTCAGGCAGAGATGCCTTTCAAAGATATTTCTTATTTGGAGCTCTGGCCACCCTTTTGTTCAGTGGAGTTGAACCATTTGTGCAATTTGGGTAGAGGGTATCAAGAGGAACAATTCTGTGAAATTATTTTGAACTTGGACCAGTGGTTCAGGAGATGTCTTTTAAAGGTATTTTTTATCTGGAGCTCTGGCTCCCTTTTCTTCAGCAGAGCAGAACCATTTGTGCAATTTTGATAGAGGGCATTATGAGAAACAATTCTGTGAATTTATTTCAAATTTGGGCCAGTGGTTCAGGAGATGTCGTTTAAAAGATTTCTTATCTGGATCTCTGGCGGCCCTCAAGTTCGGTGGAGCGGAACCATTTATGCAATTTTGAAAGAAGGCATCATGGTGAACGTTCATGTGACGTTATATGAAATTTGGACCAGTGGTTCAAGAGGAGATATCTTTTAAAGAAAAAGGTAACGGATGGACGGACAAAGGCCGATCACAATACCTCACCTTCAGCCTTCAGCTCAGGTGAGCTAATAAAACATCACCTAATAAATCATTGCACGTTTAGTATTTTAATTTATAATAAGACAACTAACTTAGTAGTAGCTTTTTGTATTTGAAAATTCCTAATATTCCCCCAGTAGTAGTTTTTGTATTAGAAATTTCCTATTTTCCCCTAATTATGAAGTCAAATGGGTAACACATGGTTGTGGCAGCTCAAAAGATTGCCATGGTAACATGCTTATATCATATTGTACGAATAAAAAAAATGTGTATAAATGTTCATACACACTGCAAATGCACTGAATATACTGTTCATATTAAATAGAGGATCTTACTCTCATGATCATTTCATATGAAATTTATTTAACAAGCCTTCAGAGAGTTTAATAAATTTAATATGAAATGATCATGAGTGTAAGATTCTGTTTATCATATGATTTTTTTTTGGGGAGCACAGTGGCTCAGTGGTAGAGTGCTTGACTCGAGACCGAGGGGTCACGGGTTCCAGCCTCTTTGGCGTCACTGCCTTGTGGTCCTTGAGCAAGACACATTTATCCTAGCTTAGTACTGGTTCAACCTAGGAAGACCCGTCCCTGTTTAACTGAAAGATTGTTGATGGGACATATAGAATCAAATCAAACAAACATATGATCTTTTAATTGTGATTTTATCGCCTTCAAAATTTGTTTAGTTCAATGAAAACTTTCATTGTTGTCATGGTAACTTGTTCCCGCCGAAGGTGTTATGTAACGTGTGGTCATAACATTATCTAAGACATGAAGTTATCCACAGAATAACAGTAACATCATATGATAAAAGATCAATCATATTTTCCAAGGATCATAATTTGCACCAATATGCCTAGCATTTATGGAAATAAGACCTGTTGTGGGACAGGAAATCTCACCTGAAGTTGTTTTTGACTTTCTCAAACTGAAGTCTGTAGGTCTGTTTTTGACATAAAACTTAAACACGAAAGTTCTAAGTCTATGGCTTGACAAAACAGACAAACCAAAGGGGGTTGTGAATTGTACTGTGCAAAAGTTTGAACCAATACATATCATCATAGCAAACAGGAAACAAAAAGGTTGCCCAGTTTGCAAGTTATATGAATCTAAAAGCTTTAACATAAAATTTTAACATTTGTTGAACATTCAATAGCTGTCTATGAAAATTCTAAGTCTGTGACATTGACCTTGAGATGACCAAGGGGGTGGGGTAAAATGACGACATATTCCATCATACCATAGTCTTTTTAATACACTATTTCATACCAAAGAAAGTGACACTTATTAGGCAGTTTTTCCAGGTATTTATGTAATTATGACATTAATTGTACTACCAAACCGCACATATAAAATTGATAGGCAAAAAACAATGTACTCTGAAACATTGAAAGGACATGGGTAATAGATTTTTAATATACTATAAGATTAACTTACATTTTTGTTATTTTTCTGGATGTGTAAACTTGCCAATCACTGGCCAAGTTTTTTTTTTTTATTTTTTTTTTTTTTTTTTTTTTTTTTTTTATAATTACTAACAATTGTTTGTTTGATTTGATTCTTATGTCCTAGTCAACAATTTTTTAGTTATGTCGGGATGGGTCTTCATGGGTTGAACTGGTACTAAGCAGAGGATAAAGTGTCTTGCTCAAGGACACAAGGCAGTGCCTCCCGTGAGGCTCAAACACACAACCCCTCAATCACAAGTCAAGCACTCTATCATTGAGCCACCAAGCTCCTTGTAATTTTCTTTTGATAAATCTTGAATGGAAACTATCTAATATATACACAAGTACCTTGCTACTCTTGTAAAAACTTTTTCTCTTGAGATTTCCACTGGGCCCTCTCTTGCTGTGTTCACAGTTTCTGTCTCAAGATAGACGTCAAAACACATTGCTAGTCTCTGCAGCTGATTGGTCAATAGCTGATCACGTGACTTCTCCTTCACCAACTCTGTATAGTGGATATTGACCTCCTCTTCCATTTCCTGTGAAAGAATACCATATACAAAAACAGTCACATGATTTGAGAGAGAAACACAACAAATGTTGAGCTCATAAAAATGTGATATTTTAACGCTTTTCTGGGAGTAAGAGGAATATATTTTACACAAGTGAGTGCTGTTATAAACAAACTTAAGGCAAGACAAATTTCTTCTATTGATGAATTTGGTGATTGTCTAATTTACAAACAGTATTAACCAAGATCAGATTGCTCCAAGGAGCAGTCTCATTCTAGGGTTCATATTGTTTGATTCCACTGAGAGAAAGGTTGCTGCTATAAGATTGTTGGTTGGTTGGTAGTAGGGATCTAGCCTATTCAGGCTCAACAGCTTACTCTGACTTGGGGCATTCACAGTTTATGTATTAAACCACTTTGTCACCAATTTATAAACACTCAGTTTGCATTTCACGGTTGTATTGGCAGCCAGAGCCTTTTAATCATTATTATATGAAGTAAACTGTTTGGGAGTTTTGATTTAGGACTGTATTTTACCCAGAACAAATTCTACAGCAGGGTACCAGACAATGATAAGCCTTATCAACCATAAACAACTGTGAAAAATTAGCTGTCAAAGTTCGTTTTTTCATTCAAAACAGGTATTTACAGCACTCAATAGATAAGCAATAGATTAAGGCATTTCCTTCACAAATTTAGGATGCAAGATTGACTTCCATTGGGTCAGAATTTGGGTGTGATCTGGAAAAAAATAGAGTGAACACTGATAACCTTTGCAAACAGTTTGGACCCAGATCAGGACCTACATAATGTCAGTCCTGAACTGGATCCAAACTGTTTGACACTCTGAGTGTTCTTCAATTTTTTTTTTGAAAAAATTAATTTTGAAAAATGTCAGCAGACAACAACAAAAACATGAAAAATTACCCAGCTTGCAAAGAGTTAAAGTCTAGTGATAAATAATGTAAAGATAATATTATTTAGCCCATATCTCATGTGCAATCAATATTGATTCTCTTATTTCTCAACCAAACATATGTTGTGGGTGCTCAAAAGAACCGTCTCAATGAGACGGTTCTTTTGAGCACCCAAAACAAATGGCTTGACTAATGAATAAGAAAATACTCACACTTTTATGCTCATCTTAACCTAAACTTTTCCTCATCTTAACCTATACTAACCTGTATGTGGAAATCATTTAGAGCATGTCTCTCTGACTGCCATTTCACACTGAGGGCAAATACGGGGGCCACAGCTGGGTAGTCAGGGGCAACCACAATTCTTGCTGTCAGTTTGGCTAAAAAAAATAAGCAAATTAAATTAATTGATATCTCCGTTAAGTAGATCTGCAACACACATATGATATTCGTGAAAGGGGGAAATAACTAAAATACATGAAGGTTAGGGTTATGACCCTTGTGTACTGCACTTCCTTCCTGTGGGTAAGTTCACATAGAAACACAATCTAAATCATTATTCTGTATTGTTATCATGCCACAATATAAATTATCGTTATTTATTTCTATTTATACTTAAAACTTTTATGTAAATGTTACCCTTATAAGGTGCCTGTTCTGCTAATAGTAATGTCTTGTAGAAATTAATCCTGAATACTCTTGCAAATAGTAGTTTTAGTTCATCTCTGCTTTTCTAGTTTCTTTCTGTTTTACTTTGTTACTAACGTCCCACTTCCTTAACAAAGACGTCAACTTCAGTTAAACGTTTAAAAGACGTAACGTCGTTTATCTGTGAACTAAAATAAGATATTTGCATAAGACTGTTCAGGACCTCAAAGTTTCACTCATATCAAATTAAGTTATTGTGGGTTTTCAAAACATTTCCATGCTGCTCTACCTGTATGTGTTAATACATAAGAGCAAATTACCTTACAAGCTCCGAAACATAATACTATTTTTGGTGTGTATGTGTGTGTGCATTTGCATTAGAAATCACTTGGAGAAATGAAACTGAATGCTTAAAAGAATTGCATGCTTAATTGAGGTTGTGGTTTATACAGGTTTTACTGATTCCACTTTCTTTCCAATGAAAAACATCTCACACAAAACTATGTTAAATCAAAGGATAATGAAAACAGAATACACAACCAACAGCAGCTGTGATTAACTAATTTCATTATGGATGTTGAACAAATTTGTTCATACAACTTGACCTTTTTCAAGATGACAAAATGTTAAGAAGATGGTTACTGAAGTTAAGTGTAGTAAAAATTGGAAGACAGTCACATGACCTTATTGTTGAAATTGAAAGTGAGAGTAGAGGTGTTACTTGTGTGAAATAGTGATGAAAGTTCAGGCAAGTCAGGGTTTTATCCACCAATTTTGGGAAAAGGACCCTGACCAAAATTGGTGCAAAATGATAGACTTAACATCAAAATTGGGAAAAATTAACGACATAGGGTCGAAATCAAGTTATTTTAGATTGTGCCAAGCACAAGTGTAAGTATCATTCTAATATGGGTCATTGTTTCTCATAAGTAGTAGATCTAGTGGTCTCTAAAAAAAGTAATAAAAAAAAAATCTTTTTTTTTTTTACTTTTCTTAATTGGGAAAAACAGATGTGTATTGGGAAAAATGTGGCTATTTTCGTTTGGGATTGGGGCCTAAAGTCGGCCACTAGAGAGAGGCAGAAAATCCTCTGCAAGTAATATCTATATTGTTACCTACCTGTCCCTCTCTCCATTCCAGCAATGAAGTAGAGATCATTCTCGTGAGCCAGTTCCAGCTCAACGATTGTCTTGGTATATGGCACGGCCGTGTAATCTTCATATGTGGACCTTTGCCACGTCACCAGGTGTGACGACAGTTTGGCGGGAAACAGACCTTGATACTGGCTCGCAACTGGTATTGTGTGGTGCTCTGTGAAATCAAAAGCAAGCAAACAATCAGGCCCTGAGGGTTATAAAACTTACACATTCAAATGAAATCGCCTATTGTGGAAATACAGTTGAATCTCATAAATTCGATGTCCTAGGGACTAGAGATTATATTTCAATGTATCAAAAGTTCGAATTAAAGGGGGGTAGACATTAGAATATATAACCCCCCAAAAATGATTATAATCAGTTTTCTCTATCAAACATAATTATGTTTTGTGTGTGTAAAAGAAACGTCTCAGGGAGATGTTTCTTTTGCACACACAAAACATGTTTCTATAGAGATAGTATATATATAATGGTTCATAAAAAGGCCCTAATCTCTAAATCCATTGTGTCCAAAATTTATTTCGATTAAGGGAGTATTTCGAAAAATTGGAAATTGAATGTTTGAGGTTTTGCTGTAGTGTTTCCCATACCATACAGGACTGCTCTTAAAGGAAAAAATTACTGTTTCCATGTTTTAAGTGACCCCGGTTTTTTAGACGAACAACACTTAGCATGCACAAATTACCACCACAGACCTGTATAAGTCATAGTTTATTTATATCGCTAGGTTCAGTTGGGAACTAACTCAAAGAAGAGCAGCAAAAACACGCCAAAATACCATCTGATCCCAGCCTATATAAAAACTCATATTTAAGTGGTAAAAAATAAATTCAATTACACGGTCTATATCTAAATTCATTTCTCTAATTTCTTTTTCAATTTAATCATCATTAAAGAATAATCGGCAAAAACGGAGGTCACTTAAAACCTGGAAGAAAATTCCCCATTTTGATAAAGGACACAATTGATGAGAATAACTGCTTGTTTCAGTACCCCCCCCCCCCCCCCCCCCCTTTGATGTGTGTAACCATCTAACCTAATGACTACCCATTGCTGGCTCATTTCTTAAACATTTTGAAAAGGGATGCAATTGATGAGAACCACTGCTCATTTCATTAGTCCACCTTTGATCAGCGTAACTATTTCAGCGTTATGGGTATGCCATTGCTGGCTCATTTCTTACCAATTTTGAAAAGGGATGCAATTAATGAGAACTGCTGCTCATTCTAGTAGTCTCCCTTCGATGTGCGTAACTATTTCAGCGTTCCAACCATTGCACACTCTGGGACTCAACTCTTACCTAGTGACGTAAGCTGTTTCAGAAGAGACAGTCGAGATTTGATTCTTCTACGTATTTTCTTCATCGTTAACTGCATATTTCCCGAGCTAACGTTGGACTGACAGCGTTTCTGAGCCTCCCCGTTCAAGAACTGTAGTCCTCCCATCCACTGTGCCCAGATATATGGTCGCCCCAGTTGACCAATATACTGGCTGAAGTCTTTCAGGCTGTAATATACAGTAAAACCTGTCTTAAGCAGCCACTTAAAATAGACAAAATCAAGGTCTTAAGGGACATAGGTAGCTTAATGACGGTCAAAAGTATTGCAGAATGCTTGGAGCATTCTGCAATACTTTTGACCTGCATTAAGTGATAATCAGTATTGAAAACCCTTTTTGGTGTTATTTTTGAGTGGCTGCTTAAGACAGGTTTTACTGTATGAGTAATTAATTTGGGTGACCTTTTAGTAGTATTACATAGCCACTACATCCAAATGTTCAAGATTTGAACTAGTCTCTATAGCTGAGCAGACTTGATACAGTCTTACCTAGTTGCACCTGAAGCAAGGTTTTCTCATATAATGGCTTATACAGTAAATTTGGAAATTTTCGCGATAATTTTATTTTCGTGAATAGCGTTAAAAGACATATTTGCGATGTGCAAAGTTCGCGACTTAGGCATGATTTACATATATCAGTAAACAACAGAGTGATTTTGCTATTTCGGGAGAGTTTTAATTTCAGAAAATTTCGCGTATGCGAAGTTTCCCGAAGATAAAGCCCTCGCGAAAATTTCGGAATTTACAGTATCAGCCACTACACACAAGATTTTGGGACACCTATCACATATGTGCAAATGATTCTAATACATGCCCATGCTAACATATCCAGCAGAGCTAGGTCTAAATTTTGGTCTGAGCCTTCATCTACATCCATACTTTGTGAATGCAAGCATCAAAGGCTCTGGCAAGTCTACGAATGTGCACAGACATGCCTGAGCCTTCCCTGCTCATTGATACGATAAGCACTAAAACCTTGGCACCAGCCCATACCTTGATGGTATGAATCAATGTGTACATCAAGTTACAGTTTCTCACAAAAGTTATAAGTCCAAACAAAAAATGTTCTCCAATAAGACGATATATAGATTAATTTGGTTGACAGAAAAGGTGCAGTGCTTGTTTTTGCAAAGGCCACAAACCATGCTTAGCACATATATGCCTGGGCCAGCAAATAACATTTTCAGTACAAAAAAATATGGCCCAATAAGGGTTGAGTAGTCATGACAACCAATATAACAAATATAAACTTTATATACTTTAGGCTACTCTGGTTTGACAACTCAACAATGGCAGAACATCAAAGGGCTAATCCCGACTGAAGATGACAAATTTTGAGAATATTTTTTCTTAATTTGTGGAAAAATAAGACTTGACATTCATGTGAATCCTCTGCCAGCAGAGGATTCACATAAAATACCAAGTTTGGTTTCTTTACGGAGGGACACAATTCTAAAATGCCATCTGCTGAAATTTTTTATAGCTTTTTAAGATTTAATTGCAAACAGGCTCATTATGTATAACTAGTTAGGAGATAGATAACTGTATTCAAAATTTTCATTTTGTGAGGTATATCCTATGATTAATGGTTCCAAATTCAGTTTTCACTAAATTTACTAAAACATTATTTGTGACTGTAAAACTGACAATATACCTCCAGAAAAGAAAATTTTGAGTAATAGTATCCATATTCTAATGTATTGCTATGCTTGTTTACCATAAATATATTTGTTTTGTCACAAATCAAAGTGTTGTAATCTGCATAAAGCTGCACATCATCTCACTTAACATGACATAACTAATGAAGTCAAACTCTTCTGGACAGTATATCTCAAAATTAACTTTGGGAAATTTCTAACATTATCGAATCCAAGGTTCATACAGGCAAGTTTGGGTAAAATTCAAGGACTTTTCAAGGACTTCTAAAAGACTTTCCTACTGTTTTCAAGGACTGAAAAGTTAAGAAAATACTGATTTACACGTTAAAATTCTACTTCAGAAATGCTAGAGTCCATTACTAAAGATATTAGTTTAAGAAAGTTAGTATAAAATTGTGGGGCCTTTATTTGGTGCAAGATATGCTGCACCAAATAAAGGCACCACAATTTGATACTGATTTAGGTCTCCAAAAACACTTGAATCCTCCTGTAAATGGTAAAATTCAAGGACTTTTCAAGAACTCTGAGTGTTTTTCAAGTACTTTTCAAGGCAAATTTTAATTTTCAAGGACTTTTCAAGACAGTCCTGTATATTCAAGTACTTTTCAAGCCTGTGAGAACACTGCAATCAGATGCCACGTTACATTAGCAAGTGCATTAGAATATAAGAATCCATCATGAGTGTGAGGTGGGATAGAAAAATCTGTCCCGAGGATCACCGTTTGTCATCACGAGGCTTGCAGATAGATAACAAACGGTGATCCCGAGGGACAGAATTTTCTATCACACCCTCACATGAATAATGGACTCTTTTTCTCTTTTGCCAGAAAGTCCTGAATACGCTGAGATGTGACACGACATGATGACATCAATTTTAACATCACAATGACATCACTTGACTACCATGCACATGAATTCTAATACAACCAATGTACAGCCTTCACCTAACAGCCTGGGTAAGATAACATGGGTAGGATAAGATTTTCTATCCCAGGGTAAAATCTCAGATATCCTTATCCGGTGGCAAAAATACATTATCTCACTTACCCAAACTTGCTGAGTTTATACTGGTTACTAAGATTAGGTGATGAGCTACCATGGTCACTAGAATACATTATCTCACTTACCCAAACTTGTTGAGTTCATACTGGTTACTAAGATTAGGTGATGTGCTACCATGGTCACCGGGGTAAAGTTCACTCAGGATCAAATTAGGAGATAGTAAATCCCTGTGAAAAAAAATATCATAAAAACAATGTAGATTCTCATAAGATGGTTCATATGCTTTATACTGTTTACAGCAGAAACTGTCTTCATACACACTACTGATTACAACCAAGACATTGAGCCAGCGAATGAGAAGAGGGAACTTATCCACAGGTTTAGATAAACAAACATTTCCCAGGTAAAATTACAAATATTTTCTTACCTATAATTTTTAGCATGTTTTGGGTGCTCAAAAGAACCGTCTCATTGAGACAGTTCTTTTTAGTACCCACAACAAGTGTTTTGGTGAGAAATAAGAAAATTATTTTCCTGTTAAACACTCTTAAGTTAACTAAAGGCCTGCTTTAATATGACATCTGTATAAACTCATTCTTTTAAATCAGGAGCATTTATCATAAACAGGTTAAAATAATATAACAGGATCATGATATTTTTCACTTTTGCTGAATCGGTCAAAATTGGTGAATGTTTTCATTTTTTATATGAAGTTCACTGGGTGTTGCATCATAAAACCTTTATCAAGAGATACCGCGAGGCAAGACTTTTATTCAAAGATGGCGGACAGTAAATAAAAAGAGCTCTAAGGGTTAGTAAAATTCCATATCTTTGTATCAAAAAGGCATGTTGGCCGAGGGGATTTTCTGCCCTTCTCTAGGGGCCGAATCTCGGCCCAATTCCCAGAGTAAAATAGCCATCTTTTTCCCATTACTATGTCTGTTTTTCCCAATTAAAAAAAGTATTATTAAAAACTGTTTTTGAGACCACTACTACTTATGAAAAACAATGACCAATATCATAATGATACTTAAACACGTGTGCTTAAGTGGTATGCTTGAAATAATACAATCTAAAATAACTTAATTTTGAGTACATATTTTGCTACCCTTGTTATGTTCTGTGTTGTTAATTTCTCCCAATTTTGATGTTAAGTCAATCATTTTTTTCCCAATTTTGACATGGGGGCCTCTTCCCAAAATTGCTGGCAAAAGCCCTGTGACCTCGCTACAGCAGATAAGGATTGATAAAACAACTGCATAATGCATTTTGCTCAATATGTGAACATGAAAAGTAAAAAAAAATCCTCATTCTGAGGCTATTACATGGTTCATACAGACAAGATTGTCAAATTCAAGGACTTATCATGGACTTCTAAAAACTTTCCTACTGTTTTCAAACAAACAAACTAACTTTTATTTGTTCTCAGATAACAATATGTTACATATGAGCAGATATAACATGTGTAATAATATTTCATATCGTGGTGGTTGTGCAAAAAAAAAAAAATTCAGAGTAGACTCAGCAGACACGCAGGGAAAAAAAAACGTCAGCTCAACGTCGTCTGATCAACGCCGAGTCGACGCCTCTTCAATGCTGCGCGCTGACTGGGTTATGATTGGAACTAGTTAAAGATAGATTGATTAACTCTTGTACATAGAGTTTAGGGGAAGACTTGTTTGTATTATAACTTCTTAATTTGCAATTTTATAATTTTAAGTAATATCATATTTTGTTCAAGATTACTCAATCTAGTCACATGTAGGTACAACTATGAGGAGCACAACCTGACCAGCGGTCAGCGTCACGTTGTGGGTGTGTGCGCTTCAGTGATTTTACGTCGGGAAGAGGTTCGTATCAAATCATTAGTAGCCGTGTTTTGGAAGAACTGGCCCAACATTGAAATAAGTAGAGGGCTGGGCAAGAAACCAGTGCAGACACAGATCAAACTGTTTCAAGATGAGGAGTCTGATCAGTGTCTACACTGATGTTATCATTTTTGTATTGTTTGGATGCATCCACATATCAACAATCTTATGGTATTTTATGAATATATTTGACATTGAGTCGTAAGGTCATAAATATTTCGTAATATTTATTAAGGAACAATTATTGTATGATAATAATATTGCCTTTTGAATTCTTTCATTATGATGGTATACAGAATATTTCGCAAATGCTATCTAGTCCATTACTAAAAGTATCAGTTTAAGAAAATTAGTATAAAATTGTGGTGCATTTATTTGGTGCAGCATATGCTGCACCAAATAAAAGCACCACAATTTGATACTGATTTAGGTGTTCAAAAATACTGTTGAATCCTCCTGTAAATGGTAAAATTCAAGGACTTTTCAAGGCCTTTGAGTGCTTTTCAAGTACCTTTCAAGGCAAATTTGATTTTCAAGGACTTTTCATGACAGTCCTGTATATTCAAGTACTTTTCAAGCCTGTGCGAACTCTGTATTAAATATTTTGGTTAGGAAAGCTCATATAATGCCTTACTTTCCATCTCTAATACTTTTTAAGTTCCTTATTGTTCTGACAATTTGGCTATAAAATCAGGGTTTATTCTACAATTTGAAAACCAGGGGTGATTTTCATAGAATAGCGAGCATTTTGCTTAAATTTTAATATTTTCTCTTCTCTGTTTGTATATTATTATCCCCCCTCCTTAAAATTAGGAGGGGGGGATCTTTCAAAAATTGGGGGAGGGGGGGAATCCCCCAATCCCCATGCCTAGAATAAACCCTGTAGAAAATCAAAACAAGCTTGTTTCTGAGTATCAAAGCCATCCTCCAAGTTGTTCAATAGCATTTTGGATGTGCCAAGAAATCTCAGGCTTTCAAGTGCCCACCAACAGAAAAGAAGGGAAAAAGTAGGGATTATCGACGTAAAAAGTAGGGATAGTAGGGCTTTTCTAAGAACAAAATCAATTTCAAAGAGTTTTTTTGAAATAAGAAATTTCACACTAAATGAGCAGGATAATACCTAGTACAATAGTACCAGATAAACAGAGACTTTTTGGGGTTAGAAAGTAAAAATTGAGGTGTTTAGTGGTGTGCATCCTGAGCAAAGTTGACGTTAATTTATAAAATTTGAACGAGCCAAGCGAGCAATGAAAATTTCCTGGATTTTTATGTGTAAATGACATTTTAGAGTGAAAAAGTAGGGATAATAGGGCATTTTCATGGAAGAGTAGGGAAAAGTAGGAGCCAATCAAAAAAATTAGGGAATAGTCCGCTTGAAAGCCTGAAATCTATCTACCTACCCATCTCTAAAACCTCATGGTAGGAAGTGGAAAACCACATATTTTTAAGAATGGCCTTGTGCTTAATTATCACTTGATAAAAAGCTTCCTGCCTTAATCGTCACTTAGGCCAGAATTTTCCTATAAGTAGGTTTACAAACCCTCCTACTGTAATTTTCCAGAAAATTGAAAAAAAAAAAAAAATTCTAAAATTATTTTTCATTTTACTCTAAATATTATTTGTTTCGTTGAAAAAGTAAATATACTTTTGAGGTTCTGTTTGTGTATTTTTGAGAGTGACACTGTTAAATGTGATTGTCCTATGCAAGATTTAAAGATTTAATACAGATTGTTGGTTTACTTTACTAGTTCAACTGTTTGTTTTGGAGATATATATATATATATATATATATATATATATATATATATATATATATATATATATACGGTAAATCTTGTATTAGTTCATACAGTAAAAAATAATTATTTTTCGCTGTGTACGAACTAATAAAAATTATTTTTCTGAGAAACGGGACTGTACGAACTAATAAAATGAAATTCTGAAGATAAAAAAACGCGGCCAAAACATGCGAATATTGCCAATAAGGGAGGAATTTCTGTTTATCCTTTTAGCCTAATTACAGGTTGAATGTCTGATCAGTATTTTCAATTAAACTAACATTCTTAATAGCATGGTGAAAGATTGAAAATAAATAACCAAACATAAAAGTCCGGATTGCCGTTTCAACCGACTCACATGCAATGTGCGGTTTACCCGGCGATATCACCCGGTTACAGGCCTACTTTACATAGGCCTGCTTTACGGAAGATATGTCACGTCAGACTTGTTCTATGACGATTGTCTTGATTGGAATCATACTCGGACCCAGTAAACACTGGGTCTGAGAAATCATAACAAAAATACAACTTCTGTTCACTACCGACGGCTAGCTCTACAACGTAACAGAGCAATGTATATCGCAGCTTTCGTTTTTGGTCATGATGTAGATTCTTAGTTTCTTAGAGCCCTCGAAAATGCAGCATAGAAGTAGACAAGACAATACGTACATTCAGTCCTACAGGTTAGATGTACGCGAACACTCATTGATTTGGAATGAAAACTGATAATGAAAATGGCGACTTCTAAATATGAACAACTGGAACGCAGAACTCTCATGAATCGTAATCTCATATTGTAAAAAGACCCACAACTTACGTTTTTGCGAATGCTTACTCCATTTAAAGGCTTTGTATGAACACCTATATTTCTGCATAGGTTGGTTGGTTCGAGTCTTCATCATATGTCATAGTCTACTCTCATGTATCCTTGTGGCAACATAACATTCTCAGCTTGTTCGCACACCCCCTTACGTGTTAGCTTGGATCCAATATAGCTCGGTTTTAGACTGTTAGCATTCTAAGATTATGATAATGGCAATCAATGTAGAACCAGATTCCTGTACTTTGTCCTTCGGTCGCTTGGCCATGGCAAATCTGTCTTTCGTGATTTGAGGCTGACTGACTCTTTTACAGCCAGAAACAGGGCTGGATGCACATGCTAGTCTTTGCACTGCTATTTGAACACCGTGCTATCCCGTGTACACCTTGCTATCTCGACCAGCAGGAGATAGCTTTTTTCCGTTTAGTCGTCGTTGGGTGGTATTTTTCATTTTTATTTAAACTTTGATAGAACATGATTCTGTAAGCAAACAGTGGCGTCAGGCGGCCCCACGTGCAGATCCAGAGGGGGTTAGGGGGTCCAGACCCCCCTGGAAAATCACAAGTTATATGGGTTTCTTTGGACACCCTCACCCCCTAGAAGAAGTTGGACCCCCCTCCTCCCCTCTGTAATAAAACCATTGGATCCCCTCTGTAAACTGTAGAATAAGTTGATGACTAAAAAAAAACATTGTCCAGACTGTTTTCTGGCCGTCGGGCCTCGACCCCCCCCCCTGACAAAAATTCCTGGATCTGCGCATGAACCCTGTTTGACTTGTTCATAACGCCTGGGCCACTGTTTAATGTGTAATGTACATTTTCTTGCGTCAAGGCCATCATCACGTGCGACCCCAAACTTTAAAACAACACGTGGCCGGAATTGATGTGCGCGGTCTCTTTGATCTTAAAAAGGATTGTGCTGTCTTTGCCCTTGGCGTCAGCTGATATAATTAGCCAACGTTTTGTGAATTGACCAGGCCAAGCAAAAAAAATGAAAAAAGTCAATAAGCAATGCTTATTAGATACCCCCCGCACAGTAAGAGTCAGTGAAAAAACTTGGCAAGTTATAGTTCGAACAAGAAGACCTTAGTTTTGATAAGAAGATTTCAGTAGAATCTGTGCAAACAAAAATTATAAACTCCTTCATGCATATGTTCAATGTGTCTACATTGTATCCGCAAAGTATCAAATTGCTCCATCAATAGCTGTAGTAGGAGTTGATCGGCCCATAAAGGCACTATCCATGCATATACAAAAGCCATATAAGGGAATAATTGTGTAAGTTCTCACAGTTGTCATTTTGTCAAAATTATTTTTTGTGAACCAAACTCCTTCATGCATATGTTCAATGTGTCTGCGTTGTATCGGTAAAGTATCAAATTGTTCCATCAAAGCTGTAGTAGGAGTTGATCAGCCCATGAAGGCACCATCTATGCATATACAAAAGCCTAATATGGGAAAAATTGTCTAAGTTCTCACAGCTGTCATTTCGTCAAAAATTATTTTTTCTGAACAAAACTCCTTCATGCATATGTTCAATGTGTTTAAATTGTATAGGCAAAGTCTCAAATTGTTCCATCAAAAGCTGTGGTAGGAGTTGATCGGCCCATGAAGGCACCATCTATGCATATACAAAAGCCTTATTAGGGAGAATTGTCTAAGTTCTCACAGCTGTCATTTTGTCAAAAAATATTTTTTCTAAACCAAACTTCTTCATGCATATGTTAAATGTGTGTACTTTGTATAGGCAAAGTATCAAATTGCTCCATAAAAAGCTGTGGTAGGAGTTGATTGGCCCATAAAGGCACTGTCTATGCATATACAAACACCTTATTAGGGAAAAATTGTCTAAGTTCTCACAGCTGTCATTTTGTCAAAAATTATAATTTCTGAACTAAACTCCTTCATGCATATGTTCAATGTGTCTACATTGTATAGGAAAAGTATCAAATTGTTCCATCGAAAGCTGTGGTAGGAGTTGATTGGCCCATATATGGCCTATAATAGCATAAGCACAAAGCACTATATTAAAAGCCATTTAGAACTACAAAGGGAAATAACTCTAATAGAATTGGCCCCTAGCCCTTACTTTTTTGTCTCAAGTATTTGTCTTGCATATATGAACATGTTTGCAAGGTTTGATGAAAATCCAGCAATGACTCTTTGAGTTATTAAGGAAAAAGCACTATATTAAAAGCCATTTAGAACTACAAAGGGAAATAACTCTAATAGAATTGGCCCCTAGCCCTTACTTTTTTGTCTAAAGTATTTGTCTTGCATATATGAACATGTTTGCAAGGTTTGATGAAAATCCAGCAATGACTCTTCGAGTTATTAAGGAAACAAAGCGTTACGGACGGACGGACGGACAGACGGACGGACGCACGGACGGACGCACGGACGGACGCACGGACAACGTGAAAACAGTATACCCCCTACAAACAAAGTTTGCGGGGGGTATAAAAAAAATATAATGTGAATTCAAACTGTTTGAAACTCTGATATGGGCAGAGACAGAGGGGGGCAGGGGGTCCAGACCTCCCCATGGAAAAAATCATAAGTTGCCATTTGTTTCCCAGAAGAAAAACTGGTACGAACCTCCCTCCAGAAGCAATTCGAATCCCACCCCCACCCCGTTGGAATTGTCTGGATCCGCGCACGCATGTCTGACAGAGGAATTTTATTTTTTATTTTTTGCATGTAGCAGATTTAGCTATCGTACTTTCTAGAGATAATTTGTAGAACTGCGCAGGTGCGCTGCCTGATCTGCACCTTTGTTGTTAGCATACAAAAAAGTTTCTCGCGGAATTGGGTACAAAAGCTAAGTTGCAAATTTAAATATACACGGACGGTAAACGAGGGGCTTTTTCGACAATTTTTTCTTATCTGAAAGCAAACAATTGTCGCGGTGTTAGTGGGACTATAAGCCTACCTTTAGACATGCACCTTCATCTGCATTCCTTGTATGTCAGCATTTATGCCCCTGGCAAGAATGTGCGAATGTGCAGGCTCGTCTGAGCCTTCGCTGGTTGCATGTGCGAGAGGTACCATAATCTCATGATCTGGCTCGTTTGATAGACAGCCCAATATAAAGCATGATGCAGAAGCATGCATAAATCACTTTACATCTTGGTTTGTACGTCTGTGCGTATGTGTGATGATCCACAGAAATCATTTAATGTGTAAAAGACCCATAATACAATTTCACGAGGACGCCGCGCTAGGCTCATCAGTGTTGTCTTTCTTTAATAAAAAGTTCCATCGGATATACCATGTATATAGTTATTTTATTACGCTTATTGCGTGCACGTTTTGGTGAAACTTAGAAATGAAATTGATGCTCGCACATTTAAAGCACAGCTAATTAGTGGGAGTACGTAGGTGTCTAGATTCTTCATCCACTCCAAAACTTTGAGCTACCCGACGAGATTGCACAAAAGCACAGGCACTCCTGAGCCTTCGCTGATAACATTTGTGATAAACACCAGCCCATATGGTTTCATCATGCTCGGATCCAGTGATTCAAAAAAAAAAAAAAAAAAAGACGCTTGGACATTGCTTAGAAGTTCTCCATGTCGATTCTTTCGGTTTCGTCAGGAGGAAATGATGCTAAAATAAGTTGTGGACTTTGTTTGTGTGATGTATAAGGATTGAAGTGCTTAGATTACCGTTTCGAGAATATTTATGACACAGAAAGACCAGAAAGGCCCAATGATCAAAGACACGTAGGACACTGTGTGCACGCGCGCGTGGTTGTGTACATGTATTTGATTTTTGTCATGACTGGACAAAATATGTCCGCGACAAAGGATTGCAAATTTGAGTCAGTCCGACGTTCATTGAACCTAGCGTTTATCAGGGAATAAAAGTTTGGCATGCATTAATGCTGGATGCACGTGCATAAGCGACACTGATGATCGCACCGACAGGTGAAACGCTCCTGTTCCGCTGATATGTTTGTAAACTGATGTGCTTAACGAAAAACGAAAGCATCATAGACAGACACACTGATTGACCAGATGAACGGAAAAAACGTTGTGTACGAAGGATTAGAAATTACAAATAGGAAAAATGACCACTGTACGAACTAAAACATGACATTTTGAGCTGACCAGTCATGAATAATTTATGGTGTACGAACTGTTCGAGTGTAGGAACTAATACAATATTTACCGTATATAAAAAACAAAACAAAAAAAAACTCTGAAAATGAAAAAAAAACAAACTCTGAAATTGACCAGTCAACTGGTCATTTTCAGCGCTTTTTTTTTGCTTTTTATTCCCGTCCCCCCGACCCTAAATCTGAAAAAAAAATTCCCGTTAATCAACAATTAAAAAATCTGGCCTTACCCTCCGGATACACAATTGGTTGATGTGTCTGAACTAATGTTGACATCCACTGTTACGGTGATAATATGAAGGTGGGTGAGGTAGCAGAACTTCAACACCAGGGAACTCCCATCTGTAATTTTAAAAAATCAAGGGAGATCAAACTTTGCAGTTGCTATTGCTCTCTGACTATTTTTGAGAAAGCTATTAACCCCTTCACCGCCTTACCCCGAGTCATGCTTGGGGTGAATACCGGTTCCTATACGCCAGTACCCCGAGTCTTGCTCGGGCTAAACATGGGTTCAACACGGTGTTGTTTATATGCGTGTAATATTCAAGGGACAGGGACATTATCTGCTTTTTCCAAGATTTATATCATAACTCCGCGGACGAAAGCTTGCTTTTCACAGGGAAAACAGCCCTTTTGATGAAGAACACGTTTTTTTTTTCAAAGATGGCAGGTGATTGTGGCATTAGTCTGTTGTGTTTCTTTGAAGTAGAGGTTATTTTGGAAGTCTAAAATGGCTTGTATATGGATGGCAATTGATATTAATTAGAATCAGCAATAGTAAAGGAGGAAATACCTGTCATTCTCAAATTTTTGAACCATTGTTTCCCAACCATTCCAAAACAATGATGTTGTAAACGAAAGTAGACATTCATGTATTTTCAGCTGTTGAAAAAATTTTTTTGACATGCTATCACTAGAAAATATTATTGCAGACATTGTACCAAATGTCTCAAACAAGCAGGAAAAAATTTGGTGTAAATCCCTTCAGTGGTTATGATTTTGTATGAAATTATATGTAACACCATAAAAACATCAAAATAGCCGTATTTTCCCCCAACGTATTGCATGCATTATATAAAGCACTGAAGGGGTTAATGTTAATTAAAATGGACTTTATTTTTTGGCTGGGCCCCATATATAAGCTTCCCAATTCTATTTTTAATTTTGCTAAGAGGTGCATATTAAAGATTCTTGGGGCCCATCAAATTTTCACAAAGACTATTCAAATTGTAAATGGCCCATTAAAATTTAGAAAATTGCAATCTACATAGGAAAAAGCTCAAAATATTGAAAGTCCTGAACTTTTGAAAAAATCCTGAACTTTTGAAGAAAAAAATTCTGAAATTTTGAAGTTCAAAATCTTAATACTTTGCATGCTTTCAGAATATCAACAACTGTCTTAAGATGTATTTAGAAATCAAAGAAGCTTTTAAAATCTGCCTAATTCAGTACTTTGAGTTTGACTTTCAATGGAAAGTCAAAACCTGAATTCAGGAATTATCCTGACAAGTTATACCTATGCATGTATTTGAAGAGGGTTCATACAGGCAAGTTCCTGTCAAATTCAAGGACTTTTCAAGTATATCTAAAAAAAACACACACAAAAAACAAAAACAAAACTTTCCTACTGTTTTCAAGGACTGAAAACTTTTGAAAAATACTGATTTACATGTTAAAATTCTACTTCTGAAATGCTACAGTCCATTACTGAAGATATTAGTTTTAGAAAATCAGTGTAAAATTATGGTGCCTTTATTTGGTGCAGCATATGCTGCACCAAATAAAGGCACCACAATTTTATACTGATTTAGGCTTCGAAAAAACAGAATTGAATCCTCATGTAAATGGTAAAATTCAAGGACTTTTCAAGGCCTTTGAGTGTTTTTCAAGTATTTTTCAATGCAAATTTTATTTTCAAGGACTTTTCAAGACAGTACTGTATATTCAAGTACTTTTCAAGCCTGTGTGAATCCTGTTGAATGGGAAATGAGCAACAGGCCCATTCAAAGGGCCCATAATCATTTTGGGCCAGCAATATCTCTACTACGTACCTTTACATGTAACTGTGACAACAACAGACAGGGGATGTTTTCTGAATACTTTCTTGTTCTTCTCCGACGTTCGCACCTCAACTGTTTTCCGCCGCCTTTTCTAAAAAAAATTTTTAATAATAAATAAAATTCAAATTTCAAAACTCTTCGGCAAATTCCGTGGAAGCAGACCTCGGATGTACATCATTGGGCCATGTGATAAAAATGTCATAGATGGTTACAGGCCCCCAGATATGAGTGTGTACCAGAAAATTATTTTATTTATTTCTCAACCAAAACATATGTTATGGGTACTCAAAAGAACTGTCTCGATGAGACGGTTCTTTTGAGCACCCAAAACATATGTTTAAACTGATAGGTAAGAAAATAATCACAATTTACATAAAAATTTGCATAACCTGGACCTATGAACCATGCCAACACAATATCCTAAGGGAGCCGTCTGATCTGGGTCCATATTGTTTGCAATATAGGCCACCAGAATACATCAGCAGATGAGGCAGCAGATGGCAATTGTGGGTAAATGGCGAGAAAAGGATTAACCCTTAAAGCGCCAAGAAAAAATGCATCTGAAAAATGATGTCTGCTGAACTTGTCTGCTGCAAATAATTACCTAACATTACTGACTAATTTAAGTATAGAAGGAAACAGGGTGGACCCAGATCAGATTGCTCCTATAGGAGCAGTCTGATCTGGGTTTACACTGTTTGTCATAGAGGCTTCTTAAACATTTCAGCAGACGAGAAAAGCAGACGACTTTTGTTGTGATTGGCACTTTAAGGGTTAATGACATGAAGAGGACCAGGTTAACTCATGATGTCACCGTGTGGCTCAAATCAGAAGTACACTCACTCCTGGGGAGTAATGTGATAACCTCAAGGAAACATATAGGCTGGGGAGTTTAAATTTTAACTCACCGACTTTTTTTTCTCTGTTTCTTCTCTCTCTTCTTGTTCTTGCTCATCCTGATCACTGTCACTATCTTCATCTGTTCACAAAAACAAAAACATCCTAAATATACACCCAAAGCATGGTACATGTATAATGGTATAATAGAACTTTTGGCTCTCTGTAAAGGTGGTAACTTTAATTTTCATATCCGAGTGTGGTTCGGCTATTTCATCTGCTAAAAAAGGGAAATCAGTTTGGAGGGTTTTTTTTGGCTGCAAACGTGCGTGCATTTGATAAAAATCCTAACCGTATACACACTGAACTCACATTTATAAACCCTTAAAGCCCATAATCACAAAATGTATGTTTTTTTGTTGTCAACTAAAATATGTGAAGCCTCATAGACAAACAGTGTGGACCCAGATCAGACTGCTCCTGTAGGAGAAGTCTGATCTGGGTCCACAATGTTTGCCTCTATGCTTATGTTAAGTAGACATTTTCAGATGCAGTTATTTTGCTGGCGTTTAAAGGACTAAATAATGTGTTTTGCTTCTATACTGAGATGATGGCGCAAGATGATACAGTTACTTTTGAATAAAACCACGCCTCATTTTCAGCGTTTACCTATGTCTAAGGTAGACCAGTCCTAATTACGCATTCATGAAATGCTGCCTTTACAGTACCCAAAAAGTTCAGATACTCACATAGGTCCAGAAAAACAAAATGCATTTTATCTCTTTTCCTCAACTCCTTAATAAATTCAATATTACATAAGCTCTCATGTAAGATCCTTATTTCTATACAGTCAAGGCTCAAGCTAGGGAGGGGGGGGGGTGACTTGGGAGAAGATGTCTCCCTAATCTGGCTCACTTCTCCCTATTTTCAACTATGGGAGAAGTTTCAATGTTTTGAACATATCGGGGAATTTTAAATTTACACCAAAACTTGTCCCGATATACAGCTTAACTTTTCCCTATATGAGAGCTCTAGTTTGATCAATTATCCACAGAACTTTAGTTAAGAGTGTGTAACGAAAACTTAATTTTCTTATTTCTCATCCAAAACATATAATGTGGATACTCAAAAGAACCGCCTCAATGAGACGGTTCTTTTGAGCACCAAAAACATATGTTAGAACTGATGGGTAAGGAAATATTCACAATTTTTTCGATGAAAAATTTTGTTTATCTAAACCTGTGATCCAATTTGATGCTAACAATGCACATCATAAACTATGTTTTTCATTGGAAAAGTACATGATGAAATGTATTTGGTATTTGCCAAAAAAGGTAAATTTTCTTTATATTATGCTCATTCACAGACATATATATAGAATCTACAGGAAAACTGAGGCACACAACACACTCTGGCCAAATACTTGCTTGATGAACCTGATTATATCCTCTTTGAATAGGGTTTTATCAGTCACCTCATACTAACTGCATTGTTGCACGTTGACCTGATAAACGTCGCCTATCTCTTGGCATGTGCCTTTATCAGGTCATCATGACGTTGCACTTTTTGAATGACGTCGTCGACGACATTGAATCAACACAAAACTCAATAATGACGTCATAATCGCTAGTTTGAAGAATGAAACAATGGATAAACTGATAAATAGAATACCAGGTTCCCATCTTTTGATATAAAGTTTACCAGGCTCGGCAAGCCTCGCAATGTCAACAAGAGTTCTCTGAGCCTTGCCTAGTAAACTTGATATCAAAAGACACTCACCTAGTATTCTCTATTTATACTTCTACACAGACATAGAGTAGACTGAGTGCACTTGAATATATGCAGCAGATGCAGTAAGCAGATTACACTTTACCGGTTAATGACTTAATGTAGTCTGAAACGCATTTGAATATATACAGCATATGTAAAAGCCAAGCAACATTTTCAAGACAAATATTTTGGCAGGATAAGGATTTAAATGGGACAGAAAATACAATGGCTACTTACCTATAACTTGAGTTGAAGAGTCAAAAGACTTGGCAGCATTTATGTCCCCTTCCAGAGTTACAGACATCTGCTTATCTATAAATCACAAAAATAACATCAATCTTGATAACATTTATAACATTTATCCCGGATGTGACGAAGGAAAAAATTTACGTTAACACGATTTCGTGGTAGTTCCGCTGATGCCCACCCGTGTATAAGCTAGGTTTACAAGAAACCCTAGATTGCACAATAACACCCATTAAGAGCTCCTCGGCCAACTCCGTAGAATCAGACGTCAGATTTACATTGATAGGCTACTTTGATCATGTGATAATAACATCCTAGTAACCATGTATAACCTTTTCAAACTGAAAACAGTGTAGATCAAGAGCCAGCCGATCAAAGTCTACACACTGTTTTTCATCCACATCATGAATCTACCCCGTGGTGTAGGGGATAAACCTATGTCTTGTAAACCAGGGGTCGCAGGTTCGATTCCCAGCTTGTCCCATTCTGTAGGATGAGACTTTAAGCCATGGCCCTGTCTTCTGAGATAATTTAAAACCAGAACCACTGCCGGTTGAGCCTTCGGGTGCTCCTGGACATAGAACCACAAAACTATAAACCAACCCCGCCAGTACTGGTACAGCCAAGGAACACGGCCACAAACAATATCTATGTGAATCATGAAATTTAACTACTTGATTTGTTTTAAATCAAAAGTTCATACAGTGTAAAAAAACATAAAGGAATTGTTGTACACTTATAGGAGCATGCAAGCTTATTAGGTTGAAAATGATACAGGGTTCCCACAGAAAATTAAAAAACACAATTCCATGATTTTCCCATGATTTTCGGTCGTCCAACAATGTAATTTCCATGACATTAAATGCATGGCCCCCTACCTCCCCTTTTAGCGGCATCTTCACCACACTGATTTTTGTTTTGTTTGATTTGATTCTTTACGTCCCATCAACACTCTTTCAGCTATGCAGGGACAGGCCTTCCTGGGTTGAACCAGTACTAAGCTAGGATAAATGTGTCTTGCCAAAGGACCACAACGCAGTGACGCCGTCGCGGCCCTTCTGTCTTGAGTCAAGCACTCTACCACTGAGCCACTGCGCTCCCTTTCACCACACTGATATAAATGTGTAATGCAGCAACAGTAATATATTTAAATAAGCATGCTTGTGGACCATGCATGCATTCCGAAATAATTAAATCTTGAAACCACCAGCAGCCAGAAAACTAGCTGTCCAACAGCTAGTTTTCTGGCTACCGGTGGTTTTGTCAAATTATTTCACAAAATTACATGATTTTCCATGATTATTCAGGGTTTTTTCAAATTCCATGATTTTTCCATGTGTGGACCTTTCTTTAGTGATTTTCCAGGTTTTCCATGATTTCCATAGCTTGTGGGAACCCTGTACAGTGTAAAAAAATCATAAAGAACTTGATGTGCTCTTATAGGAGCATGTGCTCTTATTAGACCAAATACAGCACTTTTGGCTTACCACAAGCTCCTTTGTAAGCATTAGTCTGCATGTAGAGGACAAAAAGGGGCTGAGGGAGCTGACTGGCCATCTGATGTTCTTCTCTGACATCATCAAAGGGCATCTTCAAGTAGTCCTGAACAGGCTTTGTGGACTGAAAATAAATCGAGGTGCTTACATGAGTACATTGTAAATACAGAACTCACATACATTCATTTCATCAAAGCTCAAGATAAATAATTTTTTGAAGCTTAAAAACTGTGAATATTTTCTTAATCATTAATTTAAATATATGTTTTGGGTGTTCAAAAGAACTGTCTCATTAACACTGTTCTTTTGAATACACACAACATATGGTTTTGGTTCAGAAACAAGAAAAATTATAACAAGAGGGCAAAGTGGCCCTAAATCGCTCACCTGAGTTTTGTTTAAAGCTTACATTTAGGTATCTGTTGAAATTATGCCCTGGGGTGGGCCAATATGGGCCCCAAGGGCATAATTTGAACAAACTTGGTAGATGTCCACTAGGTGATGCTTCATACCAAATATCAAAGCTCTAGGCCATGTGGTTTCAGAAAAGATGTTTTAAGTTTTCAACTTGAAAATCTATTTTTAGCCTGTGTTACCTAGATATGCAATGGACCGAAACCATTTGAACAATTTTTAAAGAGGACTATATAAGGATCATTCCTACCGAGTTTGGTCAAACAATAGCCAGTAGTTTAGGAGATATCTTTTGAAGCAATTGTTGACGACACACGACGGACATCCAATGATCAGAATAGCTCACCATGAGCCATTGGCTCAGGCGAGCTAATTATGCACTCTTATTTGGAGGCTTGTTTTCATAAGTCATATTTTTCAGCTGCATTGATAATAACATTCAGCACTTGATTGAATGTTTTGACACTAAGACACACAATCAACACAATAACCGGGTCGCATAGCGCAGTCTGGTACACATCTGGCTACAGATGCGTGTCTGACTGCAGATCCAGGGGTCTGGAGTACGATCCTGGCCCAATCCCATACTTTCTGGGAGACTGATCATGAAATAATTTCTATGGTCATTCTCCTCCCTTCCGCTGATTCATTCAAGAAGAGTTGTTGTCAGTTACAAGCAGAAGAATGTGCATGAAGTACTGGTAAACCACTTGTTCAAGCTTGCCCTCGAAAAAGTGTGGTTAGGTTAACTGACCATCCCAACATGACCAACATGACCATAGCTGTTGACTGGGATGTAAAGCAACAAACCAAACCAAAACCAAAAAAATCAACACAACAGCTCTGACAATGCAGTGGTCACTGTGACCTTGACCTTTGACATACAGACCTGGGTCACCCACATAAGCGACACATTGTTATTTTGGACACTTATGCTAATGCCCAGGTCACATATTCACGGATCACCTCGCTGGTTCTACTACGGGTTAAATCTCACAGATGACCCCTGAGATGCCAATTTCTGTAGTCCAATACGTATCCACTACATACGTATGATTAAGTACTACCATGTATGATTACGGATGCAATGCGGAAAGCTACGGACCAATACGGATTGCCACGCATGTACATCTGTGGCTAATCCGGCGTCCAGTCCGTGAATTTGTGACCTGGGCATAAGCCAGACTGATAGGAAAATTGAGTGGAGGATGTGGTAATAAATTTTCCTTTTGACCTTGACCTGTGACCTTGTCAACAACTGAGCCAATGACTTCTTCTTGATGTATGTTATAATAGATTTACCACTACCTCTGAGTAATGACCTTTGGATCATTCTACTCATAAAGGTTGATGCGTAATGTGTTACATGAGCCAGTCAGACTGGACATCTATGTGTGTCAAAATATGATAGTAAATGTAAGTAAACGCCGGCCCAGAAAACCTTATTTGTAGATCTGTATTTTCAATATTATAAATACAGTCACACCTCAAAGGTTTTGGTTTATCTATACCTGTAGCATACCTGTAAAATGGGCCTCAATGCAAGAAAACCTGTCTTCAGGGGTTTGGGAACAACAAAGACGCAGACCAGCCTGCGCATCCGTGCAGTCTGATCAGCGCCTTTTTTATTCGCTTTTTGCAAAGTATTATATGTAAACTTGCTACAGGTGAAATTTCAATTTTCTAGCTAGTCTCTGTAGCTGAAGAGACTGGTTTGAAACTCGCTTTGTCGGAAACTACGAAGACAGGTTTTCTCTCGACGAGGCTCATATATCAGTGGGTTATTTACCTGTAGAATAGTTGTAAGTTTTGGTTGAAGATTCTCCAGGTAGTCCTGTTTAGTTTTGATATCATCTTCAATCTTTTCTTTCTTGTCCTCCGCTTCTTTTAACTTTGTTGCCAGCCTAAAATTTAATGTGCAAGTAAAATAAATTTAATGCATTATCCTGCTGCTCTGGCCCCGAGGTTAAAATCTTATTTAATGCTCAACTCACTGAGCATAAAATTTATCATGCTCAAAAATACTACTCAAACTTTGATAGGTATCACTATAAGGACAATAATTGCTTTTATTCATGCGAGCTGGAACGTTTGCATACTTCATTTGGCAGTATTTGTTCTTACTCGTGGGTCCTGGATAACAGTGATTTTATAAGGCTGAATATTCTGTTAGGCAAATGTTATAATGTATCGATCACTATAAAAATGCAATATCACCAGCCACGTGACTCACTGACCTTCTCTTCAGCCTTGGAACAACTTTTCTATAAACAGCTTGGATCCAGATCAGGCCAACATTCTAGCGGGCCTGATCAGCATCCAAACTGTTTGCAAAAATCATCGAAATGACAACAATTTGCTGCTAGCAGGCAAAGAGTCTCACCAATAGAAGCCTTTCAAGTCTTTTATGATAACTGATCGTCATAATATGACTAAATATTTACATTCTCAGTGTAGTCGCCTTTGATGAAACCAACATTTCTGGCTGCTTGCATTTCTCGATGCAAAACATTGAAATGTCATGAGATCTAGACCACACCTCTATGTGGAGTATCATCAACGTCATCCAATAACACTCTTTGTTTATTGACTTTTGCGTGACATCATGCATGTATTGCTACGACGTAATGTTCATGAGTTTCGTTCCCTGGCTGTTCCAACACTTCCGTTACAAATGAAATATTTCATTTTATATAGATAACTGTCGAGGTTGGGTGGACGATAATTCAGTATATTTGATTGATAATATAGAAAGTTTATATAAGGATTGAAATTTATATTTTAAGCTTGCACTGGATTATGAAAAACATTAGCTATTTTAATGTCTGTGAAGGCTTCTCGGAAACATATCTTTTAAAATATGAATTTCAATCCTTAAATATAATTACTAAAAGTAACACCCCAAAGCAAGCAAACAAAATGAACAAGCCCATGAGATTTTGGCACTTATAGCATAGAAAACCAGTGAGTGCTCAGCCTTCCTGCTCATGTACACCAGGCCCTAAGATAGAGTGTGTAAATAATAATCTTATTGTTTGTTTGTTTGATTTGATTCTTTACGTCCCATCAACAATCTTTCAGTTAAACATGGACGGGTCTTCCTGGGTTGAACCAGTACTAAGCTAGGACAAATGTGTCTTGCTCATGGACCACAACGCAGTGACGCCGGTGAGGCTCGAACCCGCGGCCCCTCGGTCTGGAGTCAAGCACTCTACCACTGAGCCACTGCGCTCCCAATATTCTTATTTTTCAACCAAAACTTATGTTGTGGGTACTCAAAAGAATCGTCTCAGTCTTATGTTTCATAAGTTAAAACTGATGAGTAAGAAAATATTCACATTTTTAGACTCAAAAATTCTGTTTATCTTAACCTATGTACACATCAATCAGATTGAAGTAGAAGCTACAGACCAAATGCAAGACATCCATGGTCAATAGATAGATGGGCATCCAGATAAATGTGCCTTACGGAATATTATTTTTCCTATTTCTCAACCAAAACATATGTTGTGGGTACTCAAAAGAACCATCTCAATGAGAGGGTTCTTTTGAGAACCCAAAACCTATTTTTAGATTGCTGGGTAAGAAAATAATTGCATTTTTAAGCTGAAAAATTTGGTAAACTGGACCTTTGCATGTACAATAATAACTAGCATATTCCCATGGGTTGTGATCTAATACAGTAAATGTTCTAAAATTCCGAACACTTTTCTCTTTCTGTTCTCAAATAAAATGTTGGTTTTCAGGGCTGGAGTTCACAAAATGCTTGTCGGGATAGCAAATAGGGAAGACCCTGATCAGACAGCTTCTTCAGAAGCAGTCTGATCTGGGTCTGCTCTACCTGATCAGAATGCTCTTGTGAAGCAGTCTGATCTGGGTCTGCTCTGTTTGACTAGGCCTTTTTGGCAGACAACTAGTGTTCGTAATTTTAGAACATTTAGTGTACTTACTGTTTTCTCTGCTCAAGCTCCCAGTCTAGTCTTGCTAATGTTTGCTGGTGGAGATCTGATTTCGTCGTTTCCTGAAAAACAGTAGCCAACTCATGAGAAAACTCTATGCTGCAGGTAAACAACATATAGGCAAGCACAGTATATAAAATTTTGTATTTAGGCCAAAAATAATATTGAATTGTTTCTCGGGCCATTTTTTGGAAAAACAGATATGGCAGGGCGGGTTTTTTTTATTTTTATTCAGACAAAAAACAGATGCGGGAACTTTTTTTTCTAAACTCGGAACCATATTTTTTAAAAGTTGGGCTTGTACGGTTATTTCATCGGATATTATTCAAGTCGTGCCAAAAAACTTGACAGGAAAGCATCTGCACATCAAGTAGATTTTTATTTCATCACTGATGTATAAAACTTACACTGTTGGGGCTCAATAACTATCAAAAACAGAGGAAAATATCGGGCACATAAAACCGGAAATGGCGGCAAGAATAATTAAACAACCAGAAGTTACCCACAATGGACCACAACGTCCTAGTGGAACCGCATGACTGTTACTGATAACAATGGTTGGAACTGTATATGCGTTTTTTATTATTTCAATTTTTTTTAGATAAGATATAATGCAGGAATTTGAAAACAGATGGGGCGGTGCCTGAGAAACAATTCATTTTTTTTCTTTGGCCTTATCGCATATGCACAAAAGCCTCAAATAAACGCCTAGACTGAGGTATCCAGAGGGGCTTGGTTTCGATTTTCAAATTATTTTTTTGGTCATACATTAAAAAAAACTTGACAGGAAAGCATCTGCACATCAAGTAGATTTTTATTTCAACACTGATGTATAAAACTTACACTGTTGGGGCTCAATAACTATCAAAAACAGAGGAAAATATCGGGCACATAAAACCGGAAATGGCGGCAAGAATAATTAAACAACCAGAAGTTACCCACAATGGACCACAACGTCCTAGTGGAACCGCATGACTGTTACTGATAACAATGGTTGGAACTGTATATGCGTTTTTTATTATTTCAATTTTTTTTAGATAAGATATAATGCAGGAATTTGAAAACAGATGGGGCGGTGCCTGAGAAACAATTCATTTTTTTTCTTTGGCCTTATCGCATATGCACAAAAGCCTCAAATAAATGCCTAGACTGAGGTATCCAGAGGGGCTTGGTTTCGATTTTCAAATTATTTTTTTGGTCATACATTATTTCTGAATTTTTTAAATTCAAATATTTAACTTGAAGAACACTTACAAAAAATTAACAATTTCAAGTTTAAACAGTCAATTGTCTTTAGATTAAAGCTGAAAAATTCCAGACAAGATATTATAATCTACCTAATTCAGTATTTTGAGGCTTACTTTCTATGGAACATGAGCATATGGTACAACAGTGATAAAACGGTTTACAATAAAACCTGTCTTAAGCATCCACTCAAAAATAGACAAAACAAAGGTCTTAATGGCAAATGGTAGCTTAATGAAAGCCGAAAGTATTGCAGAATGCTCCCCTTGGAGCATTCTGCAATACTTTTGGCCTGCATTAAGCCATAATTGGTCTTGAAAACCAATTTTGGCCATCTTTTTGAATGGCCACTTAAGACAGGTTTGACTGTACCAGTACAACAATAAATCGTGGTTTACAGGAGAAAAATACCATGTCACAGTAAGAGGAGTGAACTGTTTTTTGCAGTGATACTTCTTCGAGTAGTATTCCTGTAAAAACAAGTACACTCACATGAGTGTGCCAGCAGTATAGATTCTGGCGAGACTGCGCATCTGTGCAGACTCGGTGCAGACTCGTCTGAGCCTTCACTGCACACATATGCAATGAGTACCAACATCTCAAGTGCAGGCCCATATATTTTCACGAAGCAATAAATAAATCATCAATTTTAGCAAAACACATTTTCTTTGAATTACTTACAGGTTTAGATATTTCTTCTGGTGCTTCTTTGTAAAATTTCTCTACTGGTACAAGATCAATCTCTTCATCCTTTGACCTAAAATAGTGGAAAAATAACTCTTTCAGGTTTCAACTCTAATTCTCTAAGTCAGAATTGTTTATAACTCTTTCCTTGCAAGTGGCGACTTTTGTCATCTGCTGATAACCTTTGCAAACAGTTTGGACCCAGATCAGGACCGACAGAATGTCGGTCCTGATCTGGGATCCAAACCGTTTGAAATTCTGATAGTGTTCCTGAAATTTATTTTATAAAGGTAATATTTTGAAATAAGTCAGCACACAACAACAAAGTATTTATAAGAAAAATTACCCAGCATGCAAAGAGCTTAAGCTCTGAGATTTCTTAACTGATGGATTCTTTCATACAGCTTGACACAATAATGGTTTTGATAAAATATACATGTGTATTGTTTTGTTTCGATTCTTTACATCACAAGGAACAATTTTTCAGTCATGTCGGGACAGGTCTTCCTGGGTTGAACCAGTACTAAGCAGAGAATAAAGTGCTCAAGGACACAATGCAATGCCTGCCGTGGCTAGAACCTGCAACCCCTCAATCCTGAGTTAAGCACACTACCACTGAGCCACTGCGCTCCTCTAAAATAATATTTGTACTGATTTTGGTTTGGTTTGATGCATAACGTCCCATTCAACAACTACGGTCATGTCAGGATAGTCAGGTTACCTATCCACCAGACCAATGGCCTTAGAAATTATTTCACGATCAATCTCCAGGAAAGTATGGGACCGTGCCCGGATCACACTCACGAACCCTGGATTTGCAGTCAGACACGTATTAGCAGTCAGACACATTATCGACTGCGCTAGGCGGCCTGGCATATTTGTACTGATACAAAATTATTAATATCTGGTCAACATTAAACTTGTCATTCATTATTTTGACAACGATAAGATATCCTGGCTATGACACTAGGTGACCTTTCAAAACCCACATAAACCAGTCTGTCTGACAGACAGTCACATGCAAAAGCAATGTTTGTAAAAGCCTGTTATTGTCAGAAACAGAAATAAATGATTCTTTGGTCCCTGTGCAAGAAATATTGGTTGTGCTTTATCTAGGCTGGAAAACCAGAAAAGTAAAAATTTTTGTTCAGGATATGCAATAAAATCGTTAAGGTCTGAAGACCGAAAACATACTTAAGCTTAACTAAGTCAGTTCTTAAGCAGAGACAGCTCTGTAGACACAAGAAGTTTGATGTAAAATTGTGAATATTTTCTTATCCATCAATTTTAACATTTGTTTTGGGTGCTCAAAAGAACCGTCTCATACAAACAGTTCTTTGAAGTTCCAACAACATATGTTTTGGTGGAGAAATATGAAATACAACTGCACTAGAGATCTGTGTATATCTAGTACACACAAAAATGTTTTGCACGATAAATAACGCCCAACACCCCACCCCCCTTTTCTAGAGCTGTGACTGCACACTCACTTGAATTCCAGACATTTTGTGATTTCCTTCTCCAGATGCATCACCTCATATAGGAGATTCTGTAGCTGTAAATGGAACTTGTCTATCACCCCCACCCCAACCTTCCCCTCCCCTCTTCTTTACACTCACTTGAATTCCAGACATTTTGTGATTTCCTTCTCCAGATGCATCACCTCATATAGGAGATTCTGTAGCTGTAAATGGAACTTGTCTATCACCCCCCAGCACCACCTACCCCTCCCCTCTTCTTTACACTCACTTGAATTCCAGACATTTTGTGATTTCCTTCTCCAGATGCATCACCTCATATAGGAGATTCTGTAGCTGTAAATGGAACTTGTCTATCACCCCCACCCCAACCTTCCCCTCCCCTCTTCTGTGCACTCACTTGAATTCCAGACATTTTGTGATTTCCTTCTCCAGATGCATCACCTCATATAGGAGATTCTGTAGCTGTAAATGGAACTTGTCTATCACCCCCACCCCAACCTTCCCCTCCCCTCTTCTTTACACTCACTTGAATTCCAGACATTTTGTGATTTCCTTCTCCAGATGCATCACCTCATATAGGAGATTCTGTAGCTGTAAGTGGAACTTGTCTATCACCCCCCCCCACCTACCCCTCCCCTCTTCTTTACACTCACTTGAATTCCAGACATTTTGTGATTTCCTTCTCCAGATGCATCACCTCATATAGGAGATTCTGTAGCTGTAAATGGAACTTGTCTATCACCCCCACCCCAACCTTCCCCTCCCCTCTTCTTTACACTCACTTGAATTCCAGACATTTTGTGATTTCCTTCTCCAGATGCATCACCTCATATAGGAGATTCTGTAGCTGTAAATGGAACTTGTCTATCACCCCCACCCCAACCTTCCCCTCCCCTCTTCTGTGCACTCACTTGAATTCCAGACATTTTGTGATTTCCTTCTCCAGATGCATCACCTCATATAGGAGATTCTGTAGCTGTAAATGGAACTTGTCTATCACCCCCACCCCAACCTTCCCCTCCCCTCTTCTTTACACTCACTTGAATTCCAGACATTTTGTGATTTCCTTCTCCAGATGCATCACCTCATATAGGAGATTCTGGAGATTCTGTAGCTGTAAGTGGAACTTGTCCATCAGCCCCCCACCCCCCACATACCCCTCCCTTCTTCTGTGCACTCACTTGAATTCCAGACATTTTGTGATTTCCTTCTCCAGATGCATCACCTCATATAGGAGATTCTGTAGCTGTAAATGGAACTTGTCTATCACCCCCACCCCAACCTTCCCCTCCCCTCTTCTGTGCACTCACTTGAATTCCAGACATTTTGTGATCTCCTTCTCCAGATGCATCACCTCATATAGGAGATTCTGTAGCTGTAAATGGAACTTGTCTATCACCCCCCAGCACCACCTACCCCTCCCCTCTTCTTTACACTCACTTGAATTCCAGACATTTTGTGATTTCCTTCTCCAGATGCATCACCTCATATAGGAGATTCTGTAGCTGTAAATGGAACTTGTCTATCCCCCCCACCCCAACCTTCCCCTCCCCTCTTCTGTGCACTCACTTGAATTCCAGACATTTTGTGATTTCCTTCTCCAGATGCATCACCTCATATAGGAGATTCTGTAGCTGTAAATGGAACTTGTCTATCACCCCCACCCCAACCTTCCCCTCCCCTCTTCTGTGCACTCACTTGAATTCCAGACATTTTGTGATTTCCTTCTCCAGATGCATCACCTCATATAGGAGATTCTGTAGCTGTAAATGGAACTTGTCTATCCCCCCCACCCCAACCTTCCCCTCCCCTCTTCTGTGCACTCACTTGAATTCCAGACATTTTGTGATTTCCTTCTCCAGATGCATCACCTCATATAGGAGATTCTGTAGCTGTAAATGGAACTTGTCTATCACCCCCACCCCAACCTTCCCCTCCCCTCTTCTGTGCACTCACTTGAATTCCAGACATTTTGTGATTTCCTTCTCCAGATGCATCACCTCATATAGGAGATTCTGTAGCTGTAAATGGAACTTGTCTATCCCCCCCCCCCCCCCACCTACCCCTCCCCTCTTCTTTACACTCACTTGAATTCCAGACATTTTGTGATTTCCTTCTCCAGATGCATCACCTCATATAGGAGATTCTGTAGCTGTAAATGGAACTTGTCTATCACCCCCACCCCAACCTTCCCCTCCCCTCTTCTGTGCACTCACTTGAATTCCAGACATTTTGTGATTTCCTTCTCCAGATGCATCACCTCATATAGGAGATTCTGTAGCTGTAAATGGGACTTGTCTATCACCCCCCACCACCACCTACCCCTCCTCTCTTCTTTACACTCACTTGAATTCCAGACATTTTGTGATTTCCTTCTCCAGATGCATCACCTCATATAGGAGATTCTGTAGCTGTAAATGGAACTTGTCTATCCCCCCCACCCCAACCTTCCCCTCCCCTCTTCTGTGCACTCACTTGAATTCCAGACATTTTGTGATTTCCTTCTCCAGATGCATCACCTCATATAGGAGATTCTGTAGCTGTAAATGGAACTTGTCTATCACCCCCACCCCAACCTTCCCCTCCCCTCTTCTGTGCACTCACTTGAATTCCAGACATTTTGTGATTTCCTTCTCCAGATGCATCACCTCATATAGGAGATTCTGTAGCTGTAAATGGAACTTGTCTATCCCCCCCCCCACCTACCCCTCCCCTCTTCTTTACACTCACTTGAATTCCAGACATTTTGTGATTTCCTTCTCCAGATGCATCACCTCATATAGGAGATTCTGTAGCTGTAAATGGAACTTGTCTATCACCCCCACCCCAACCTTCCCCTCCCCTCTTCTGTGCACTCACTTGAATTCCAGACATTTTGTGATTTCCTTCTCCAGATGCATCACCTCATATAGGAGATTCTGTAGCTGTAAATGGGACTTGTCTATCACCCCCCACCACCACCTACCCCTCCCCTCTTCTTTACACTCACTTGAATTCCAGACATTTTGTGATTTCCTTCTCCAGATGCATCACCTCATATAGGAGATTCTGTAGCTGTAAATGGAACTTGTCTATCACCCCCACCCCAACCTTCCCCTCCCCTCTTCTGTGCACTCACTTGAATTCCAGACATTTTGTGATTTCCTTCTCCAGATGCATCACCTCATATAGGAGATTCTGTAGCTGTAAATGGAACTTGTCTATCACCCCCACCCCAACCTTCCCCTCCCCTCTTCTTTACACTCACTTGAATTCCAGACATTTTGTGATTTCCTTCTCCAGATGCATCACCTCATATAGGAGATTCTGTAGCTGTAAATGGAACTTGTCTATCACCCCCACCCCAACCTTCCCCTCCCCTCTTCTGTGCACTCACTTGAATTCCAGACATTTTGTGATTTCCTTCTCCAGATGCATCACCTCATATAGGAGATTCTGTAGCTGTAAATGGAACTTGTCTATCCCCCCCACCCCAACCTTCCCCTCCCCTCTTCTGTGCACTCACTTGAATTCCAGACATTTTGTGATTTCCTTCTCCAGATGCATCACCTCATATAGGAGATTCTGTAGCTGTAAATGGGACTTGTCTATCACCCCCCACCACCACCTACCCCTCCCCTCTTCTTTACACTCACTTGAATTCCAGACATTTTGTGATTTCCTTCTCCAGATGCATCACCTCATATAGGAGATTCTGTAGCTGTAAATGGAACTTGTCTATCACCCCCACCCCAACCTTCCCCTCCCCTCTTCTGTGCACTCACTTGAATTCCAGACATTTTGTGATTTCCTTCTCCAGATGCATCACCTCATATAGGAGATTCTGTAGCTGTAAATGGAACTTGTCTATCACCCCCACCCCAACCTTCCCCTCCCCTCTTCTTTACACTCACTTGAATTCCAGACATTTTGTGATTTCCTTCTCCAGATGCATCACCTCATATAGGAGATTCTGTAGCTGTAAATGGAACTTGTCTATCCCCCCCCCCCACCTACCCCTCCCCTCTTCTTTACACTCACTTGAATTCCAGACATTTTGTGATTTCCTTCTCCAGATGCATCACCTCATATAGGAGATTCTGTAGCTGTAAATGGAACTTGTCTATCACCCCCACCCCAACCTTCCCCTCCCCTCTTCTGTGCACTCACTTGAATTCCAGACATTTTGTGATTTCCTTCTCCAGATGCATCACCTCATATAGGAGATTCTGTAGCTGTAAATGGAACTTGTCTATCCCCCCCACCCCAACCTTCCCCTCCCCTCTTCTGTGCACTCACTTGAATTCCAGACATTTTGTGATTTCCTTCTCCAGATGCATCACCTCATATAGGAGATTCTGTAGCTGTAAATGGAACTTGTCTATCACCCCCACCCCAACCTTCCCCTCCCTTCTTCTGTGCACTCACTTGAATTCCAGACATTTTGTGATTTCCTTCTCCAGATGCATCACCTCATATAGGAGATTCTGTAGCTGTAAATGGAACTTGTCTATCACCCCCACCCCAACCTTCCCCTCCCCTCTTCTGTGCACTCACTTGAATTCCAGACATTTTGTGATTTCCTTCTCCAGATGCATCACCTCATATAGGAGATTCTGTAGCTGTAAATGGAACTTGTCTATCACCCCCACCCCAACCTTCCCCTCCCCTCTTCTGTGCACTCACTTGAATTCCAGACATTTTGTGATTTCCTTCTCCAGATGCATCACCTCATATAGGAGATTCTGTAGCTGTAAGTGGAACTTGTCTATCACCCCCCCCCCCCCCCACCTACCCCTCCCCTCTTCTGTACACTTACTTGAATTCCAGACATTTTGTGATCTCCTTCTCCAGATGCATCACCTCATAGAGGAGATTCTGTAGCTGTACATGGAACTTGTCTATCACCCCCCCCCCCCCACCTACCCCTCCCCTCTTCTGTACACTCACTTGAATTCCAGACATTTTGTGATCTCTTTCTCCAGATGCATCACCTCATAGAGAAGATTCTGTAGCTGTAAATGGAACTTGTCTATCGTCTGTTTACACTGTAATAAAATATAAACCAATTTGATACAGTACAGTCCCTTAATAAAGCTATGTTTGAGGTCCATAGGAATGGACCCTCTCATAAGTGAATTGTGTTATACCAAGGGACAATTTTACAAAGGAAATATAATAATTTCTTTGTTAATGGTCATTTCCCTAAAAATTTCTTTGTAAAATTCCACTTTCTTAGTGCACATATTTTCCCTTGTAATTAACAACAACCCTTCTTGAATCAGCGTAAAGGAGGAGAATGGCCGTAGAAATTATTTCATGATCAATCTCTGCGAAAGTATGGGACCGGACCGGGATCGAACTCGGGACCCCTCGATCAGTCAGACACGTTACCGACTGCGCTACGCCGCCTGTCAAGCAGAGGATTATCATGAAATATCAGGCTCTATTTGTTTTTTAATAAAAGTGACAAAATTTGAAAATGCTGTCTGCTGCAACTTCTAGGAGACACTGTATTGGCTACGATGCTCTTTATGTTGTATAATAGAGTTCAATTACCTCATTAGTTTCATCTCTGACTTTCTTACAGCGTATGTGGGCCAGTCGATTCAATTTCTTCAAAACAAGAAATTGCAGAGAGCCATTCACTCGACAGTTTTCAATTTCATCTTTCTGAAAACAAAACAATCAAAAGTGTAATAAACTTATTAACCGGAGAGTCTGACTCCTTGGGCCAAATAAAAAAACAAGTGGGTAACAAATTTGATAAATTTTAGGTGGAGTAGGCACACATATTCTTTTTTAATATTTTTTTTTCTGGAAAAAATATAATTTTATGCATTTTGAAAGGCATTTCGCCTTTCAAAATGCATTAAATTATATTTTTTCCAGAAAACCTGAAAAAAATCTAGGTTTCACCAGTAAATTTAGGTAGGGTCTGGTTACCATTAAATATAGGTAATTTTTTATTTGGCCTTGGCTAAACCGGTGGGTGCCAGTGGTGAGATTAACAGATTAATTCTGCATGCTGGGAACAGGGTCAACCAAGAACCATTTGTGCCAAATTATTTTCTTCAAATCAGCCTTTAGTCATAACAAGAAGATGTTTATAAAAAGTTTTCCCAACATGTATATTGGAAAACTGGCACCCCCCTCCCCCCTTTGGCAGCCATGTTTTTCATCAAATCAAATTTATTTTAGCAATCTTCACAGAGGGTGACCCAAGGGCCATTAATTTTTGTGCCAAATTATTTCCAAATCGGGCCAGTATTTTTAACAAGAAGATTTTTTTCAAGTTTTCCCTATCCATACAAAGGAAAAACTTGCCCAGCCCTCTGGCAGCCATGTTTTTCATCGGATCAAATTTATTTTAGCAGTCTTGATAGAGGATCACCCAAGGACCATTCGTGCCAAATTCTTTCAAATATAGCCAGCAGTTTTTTTTTTACTAGAAAATTTTTTAAGTTTAACCTTTCAGTTGCCATGGCAACCAGATATATACATGGAACAGCAATCTTTGAACAATTTTGAAAGGATCATTCCTGTTAAGTTTGGTGAGCTTCCATCGTGTGGTTTAGGAGATGTTGTTTACAGTAAATTGTTGACAGATGCCTGACGATGGGCGGACAGACGTACAAACAATGAACATCCTATGATAACAAAAGCTCACCTTTAGCCTATGGTTCAGATGAGCTAAAACTAGAAATGTGTCCTGGCCCTGAGGTTATAAAACTTTTTTTATGCTCAACTGGTTGCACTCTACTATTAGAAATGTTAACATTTTAACTGGTTGCACTCCACTATTAGTTTAACACCTTGTTCTAAAACTATACATACACAATTTACAAAAAAGGCCTCATTTTAATATATCATTCTTGTCGGTTAGTTTCAATGACTACATGTAATAACTACATGTTTCCCAGCTCAATCCCACACTATATCCCTTTAAACTGACATACTACTAAACAACATGTTTCCTAAGATAGATAGCTCTAGAAGGAAAACCCATCTGGTATCAACCTGGTACCGGAATTTATCACCTTGGCCATCTGCATTAAAACGGACTATGACTCGCATCTTTTAATCAAACATGCCATAACACCTGTCAATCAAAGAAAATCGAAGAATGACATCAGCTTACATGTAGCTCTAATGTAAAGTATATGGTCTCCCCACAAAAGGCTGAGCCAGATTTCGAGAATATTTAGTGCAGTGTACCCAACTGAGCACGAAATTTCATCTGCTCATTTAAACTAAAATACCATATGAAGAAGTTTCTTGCTTTATGTCTCTCAGATGATGTATTTGTAATGCTAATAAATTGTTGGCATTTTAACATTTATGAGCAGGATAAATTTTGTGCTTAGCTGAGTTGAGCATGAAAAAAGTTTTATAATCTCGGGGCCAGGGGAAAGTTTTATGCTCAAAATGTTTGATAATCTGGACCTATAATATATTTGCGCCTCGACGTGACAAAACCTGTCTTCGGGGTTTCCGACAAAGTGAGACTCAAACCCGTCTCCTCAGCTACAGAGACTAGCTAGAAAATTGAAAATTTTCTTGTAGCAAGTTTAGATATGATAGTACTTTCCAATAAGGGAATAACAAAGGCACTGAGCTTCTTTCAATACACACAGCATATCTCTTAGTTGAGCAGAATTTGGAATATGCCTGTTTAGTTAGGCCAAATAAAAAATAAGTGTGTTTTGGGTAACAGGTCTGAAAATTTTAGTTTGGATAGGCACACATATCAGGCCTCGAAATATCTTAAAATAGGCACTTGCCCTGCATCACATAAAATATTGGCATACATGGGGAAAAAATAATATTTACTATAAATATCAAAATTTTCACTTGCCCTGCAGCCTGATGCACTCGTAAATATGAGCGCACGAGTGCTATTTTCGAGCCCCGACATATATTTTTTTAATAAAAAATTTCTGGAAAAAAATATAATATTTATGCATTTTGAAAGGCATTATGCCTAAAACTTATTTTATGCATTTTGAAAGGCATTTTGCCTAAAAAAAATTTTTTTTGCATTTTGAAAGGCATTTTGCCTTTCAAAATGCATAAAATTTTATTTTTTCCAGAAAACCTGAAAAAAATCTAGGTTTCACCAGTAAATTTAAGTAGGGTTGGGTAACCCTAGACACCTGTAGGTATTTATATATTTAACCTTATAGTTAACCCTTAAAGCGCCAAGAAAATGTTGTCTGCTGAAGTTGTCTGCTGCAAAAAAATTGCCTAACATTAGTTTTGTATCATTGATCGATTATAATGGATGATCAATCGAAAATTTCTTTTGATTCTACTAATCGATTGTGTTTGGTAATAATCGATTATAATCGAAAAGATTCACACCTGACCCTCTTGTAGACTACTATTCTAAATTTGCAACTTTGCTTCAAGAAAATGCAATCCATAAATTCAAAGGTTTATAGAATGTGAGGAATAAAGAAATAAACTGTAGCCTGGTTTGCTGTGTGTTCTATCCCCTTTAAAGTCATGACTAAGAAGTCTTCAGGGCAATCTTAACCCTAGTATGCTAATGACTCCTAAAAAGAGTGAAAACTCTGATGAAATGCCACAAAATGAGGCATTTCATCAGGGTATACACTGTTTGCTATTAAGGACATAAAAATATACAGAGAAAGAAATATTTATTTGGGAATGATAACCTGATGATGATAATGATAAACTTGATGTTTACAATGGACCTTCCCAAGTTTATTGTTTCATCAAACCAGAAGGAAAAATCCATAAGTGTATAAAGGGTTTAAAATGCCAATGGCTGTTAATTTGAGTTTGCTGTCAGTACCAGATGTGGTATTTGATACTGTACATAAAACAGCATAACACTGACGCTAACAATTTTTATAAAGATAAGAGTTTCAAGCTGTACAAGGTTAGACATTCTATGGGATGGAACCTGTGTTTCCCTTTCATTTGATAATTTTCGATTCTAATCGATCATCAATCGAAACCACCTGAGCGATTATTTTCGATGATCGATTATGAAAATCCAATAATTGAACAACACTACCTAACATATCCGACGAATTAAGTACAAAAGCAAACAGCGTGGACCCAGATCTGAGTCCACACTGTTTGCCCTCGATGCTTCTTTAACATTTCAGCAGAGGAGAAAAGCAGAAGACTTTTGTTGCGATTGGGGCATTAAGGTTTAAGGGTCCTGCTTACCACTTTTGATGGCATCTCATTCCTGTTTTCATCTTTCAACTTGCGGACATCTTTGATGACTTGCTGTATATCTTTGCAAGTTGATTGGAACAGCGACACATCATCATCCACCTGTCTGGTTTCCACCTCCGCTTCTTCGGCATAGAACAGACTGGCTGGCTGAAATAGCACCATAGGTTTAGATAAAACAAAAAATTTCAGCGCAAATTTGTGAGTATTTTCTTACCCATAATTTTTAGCATATGTTTTGGGTGCTCAAAGAACCGTCTCATTGAGACTCATTAGGAACCGATTATAATCAGAAAATCGCATTGACAGCAGCAACCGATTCCAACCGATGATCGATTATGATTTCCAACCGATGTCCCACCACTACTATTGTATTATTTATATTATAACTATCAAAGAACCCTTGAAGAAACCGGCAAGAGGGGACAGGAAACTTACTACCTAAAGTCTTGCTTACAGCTCAGCTGCTGTCTCGCTTTTCACAGGCTTTTTGAATGCACCGGTATCAAGGTGTGCTTGATTACCTCTATCTTGGGTAAACCCTCCTCAAGCCGGACTCTTCTGGTGCAAACTCCCCAGCTTACCTTTGTATCCCGGAATAGGATACCTGACATTTCACTACACTCTTCCTCACCATATGATAAAGGGCCTCATCCACGGTAGAGAACCATAGGCTGCCACACATACCATACCTCTTTGGTGTAGTTTACATCAACCAGGGAGCTTCTGTGAACTAAAAGTCCACGGGATCCTTCTTGACAAACCATAGTCCATAGACAACATCCTCACAGACAACATGCCTACTCTAGTGGAGAACTGCTGATATCTGTATGTGAGCTATAAGCCCACTGAAGTTTCCTTGTTAGACCATAGATTCATCGATAACTGTGAACAGACAATATGTCCGCCCTCTTGAAGAACTGTTGATAACTTTACGCGAGCTAGAAGCCCACAAGAATTTACTTCTAATCAAAGGTTCTTCGCTGGCATAGGAACAGTCAACATGACTGTTCTCATGGACAACTGTTGATCTCTGGATCATTTTCTCAATCGTATATATCATCATCATGGCAGAACATTAGCATGCTTCTTATCATAATTTCTGTGATAGCTGGTAGAACACTGGAGAGCTGGAAGCCCTTCCCATGTCTTGATGCTGGTAATTCTATCTGAAGCTGTGACATTGGAGAACTAGAAGTCCTTCCAATGTCTGGATACTGGAAATTCTGTCTGAAGCTGTACACTGGAGGACTAGAAATCCGTCCAATGTCTGGATAATAGGAATTCTTTCTGAAGCTGTACACTGGAGGACTAGAAATCCTTCCAATGTCTGGATGCTGGATGTTTGGATGCTGAGAATTCTTTCTGAAGCTGTTACACTGGAGGACTAGAAATCCTTCCAATGTCTGGATGCTGGATGTTTGGATGCTGAGAATTCTTTCTAAAGCTGTCACACTGGAGGACTAGAAATCCGTCCAATGTCTGGATACTAGGAATTCTTTCTGAAGCTGTTACACTGGAGGACTAGAAATCCATCCAATGTCTGGATACTGGAAATTCTGCCCGAAGTTGTAACATTGGAGAACTAGAAGTCCTTCCAATGTCTTGATACTGGTTTCTACTTCTGACGATGGAACATTGGCGAGCTAGAAGCCCTACCAATGCTTTGATGCTGTTTTCTGCTTCTGGTATTTGGTGGGAGCCTTACTTTTTGTTTTACAGACACTCTTGCTACTGTCAGTGTGCTGTTATTAAAACTGGTGGTAACCGGAATTTGTTCTTCATTGAGAATCAGTGTGTCTGTTCGCAAGTCTAAACACACACCAAGATGATGTAAAAGATCATGCCCCAAAAGCATATCATCACCAATAGACGCAACATATACTCTTTCACTAAAACACTGGTTACCCAATTTCATCTTTAATGGCTGAATGATAAAACCTTTCATCACTGTATCCTTGTCTGCCATTTGTAAGCCAACCTCTTTGACTTTTGCTGGAGCCTTACTTAATTTTTCATATATCTTTGATGACAGAATAGTGATTTCCGCACCCGAATCAATTCTTGCATTAACATCTATGCTTCCCACCTTCAACTGTACAAAAGAAGAACCAGCTTGCACCTGATGAATATATACACTTTCTTCCCTTTTGTAATTTAGAAATTCTCCATCTGTGTTGGTACAATAAGTATCATCTTGAAAATTTCTAACTGTCTTGGCACTAGAAGTGCCATCTTGAAGTTTCTTGTCTTTTCTGGTACTAGAAGTACCATCCTGGAACTTCGGAACTGTTTTGGCACTAGAGGTGCCATCTTGAAGATTCCCGTTTGTTTTTGTACTAGAAGTACCCTCCTGGAACTTCGGAACTGTTTCGGCACTAGAAGTGCCATCTTGAAGATTCCCGTCTGTTTTGGTACTAGAAGTACCATCCTGGAACTTCGGAACTGTTTCGGCACTAGAAGTGCCATCTTGAAGATTCCCGTCTGTTTTGGTACTAGAAGTACCCTCCTGGAACTTCGGAACTGTTTTGGCACTAGAAGTGTCATCTTGAAAATTCCCGTCTATATTGGTACTAAAAATACCATCCTGGATCTTCTGATCTGTTTTGGTACTAGAAGTACCACCTTGAAGATTCCTGTTCTGGAACTTCTGTTCTGTTTTGGCACTAGAAGTACCATCTTGAAGATTCCTGTTCTGGAACTCCTGCTCTGTTTTGGTACTAGAAGTACCACCTTGAAGATTCCTGTTCCGGAACTTCTGATCTGTTTTGGTACTAGAAGTACCACCTTGAAGATTCCTGTTCTGGAACTTCTGCTCTATTTTGGTACTAGAAGTACCACCTTGAAGATTCCCGTCTTGGAACTTCTGATCTGTTTTGGTACAAGATGTACCACCTTGAAGATTCCTGTCCTGGAACTTCCGATCTGTTTTGGTACTAGAAGTACCACCTTGAAGATTCCCATCTTGGAACTTCTGAGCTGTTTTGGTACTAGAAGTACCATCTTGAAGATTCCCGTCCTGGAACTTCTGATCTGTTTTGGTACTAGAAGTACCATCTTGAAGATTCCCGTCTTGGAACTTCTGATCTGTTTTGGTACTAGAAGTACCATCTTGAAGATTCCTGTCCTGGAACTTCTGATCTGTTTCGGTACTAGAAGTACCATCTTGAAGATTCCCGTCTTGGACTTTCTGATCTGTTTTGGTACTAGAAGTACCATCTTGAAGATTCCCGTCTTGGACTTTCTGATCTGTTTTGGTACTAGAAGTACCATCTTGAAGATTCTCGTCCTGGAACTTCTGATCTGTTTTGGTACTAGAAGTACCACTGTCAACTGCAACATTCTTTGCTTGTGATCTCTTTTTCAGCCTTGATTTGCTGCTAATCCCAGTGGGTTTGGGAGCCATACTGTCTGAATCTGTTGTATATTTAGAGCAAGATGCCCTTTCAATAACTTTACTTTCTTTTGAGTGCTGAGGTTCTATATTCTTTCTCTTCAATAGACTAACTTTCCCTATTTGAAATGTGTCATATGTGCTCTCTTTATCTTGTCCCTGGTCACTTAAATTATCAGCTTTAGACTGTTGCTTCTGAAGCCAAGACTGGTAAACTCTACATTCTCTTTTAAAATGTCCAAAATTCTTACAGAAGAAGCACTGCACTGATGACTTCCATTTTTCATCCGCACTTTGCTGTGTTTTGTTTACTGACAGTTGGTGATATGGTTGCTGACTGACTTGTAGTTTATTCGCAAAGTCCTCTAAAGCTGAGGCAATGAGCTGTTCAACCCTATCTTCTGATGTTGATTGCACAGCATTAACTGAAACATCATTTCCTTTTTTCGACTGTTTACCATCCACTGCTTGTGAAATATACTGATGATGCTTAACCAAATTCAAAGCTTCCTCCATTGTTGATGGATGCTCAAAACAAGCATGCTTTCCTGCATCTTTATCACAGCAACCCTGACTAAACTTAGCAATGGCCTCTTGTTTTAAATGGTCTTCTGGTAAATCAACAAATGCTGGTGTCGCCAAAGTCATTACACGATCCGCCCAATCCTCCAGTGATTCATCTGACCTCTGACTTGCCTGTTGAAACTTTACTTTAGATGTTTCCGTTAACTCCTTGACACCAAATCTGGCCTCTAGTTTTTTAATAATTCTCCGAAACGAATACTTTTCAATGTCAGAGGTTATGGTGAAGAAATCAAGGGCTTTACCTTCCAGACTCCACATCAGATAGTCTTTACTTTCTGTCTCAGACCACTTCATAACTTTCCGATAACTATTAAACTTCTTTTTGAAAGATAACCAGTTTGTTTTCCCGTCAAATCGCAGAGCTTTAGGATGCTTTCGTGGATTCCCATGTAGATGATAAGAACTGTCTGAATCTGAAGATAAAGAAGCATTTCTCTTTGACCTTCTTGACTTGTGTGACCTTGTCTTCTTCCTACCATGTGACCTTGACCTTGAATGAGATGAACTCGATGATCTTTTCGATTTCCTCGACTTTGACCTTTTGATCCTGTGTGACCTTGACCTTGAAGGAGACTGAGAACTCGAACTAGATGATCTTTTCGATTTCCTCGACTTTGATCTTTTGGCTTGGTGTGACCTTGAACTTGAAGGAGACTGAGAACTTGAACTGGATGATCTTTTTGATTTCCGCGATTTTGACCTTTTGGTCCAGTGTGACCTTGACCTTGAAGGAGACTGAGAACTCGAACTAGATGATCTTTTCGATTTCCTCGACTTTGACCTTTTGGCTTGGTGTGACCTTGAACTTGAAGGAAACTGAGAACTTGAACTGGATGATCTTTTTGATTTCCGCGATTTTGACCTTTTGGTCCAGTGTGACCTTGACCTTGAAGGAGACCGAGAACTGGAACTAGACGTTGAACTGGAAGAATTATGTCTCTTCTTGTGCCTGTTACTGTGTTTCATTTTCTGATTTATTGTGTGTCCCTTATGAGATCTTGAATGTGAACTTGATGACCTCGAACTGGATCTTGACGATGATCTAGAAGTTGTCCTTGACCGTCTATGAGACTTCTTCTTCCCATGTTTCAAAACAGATTTTCTTGAATGTCGTTTTGACCTTGAATCTGACCTTGACTTTCTGTTCTTCCTCACCACCTTTCTTTTGGAATGATGTCCTGTTCTTGATGTTGAACCTTGTTCAACAGACTGTGATGGTGACCTTGAACTTGAATCTGATTGAGACCTTTTGTGAGACTTTTTACTTTTCCTTGAATGGTACCTCACCGAACTTGACCTTGAACCTGACCTTGAAGAACTTCTGTTTTTCTTCGCAACCTTTCTGTAAGATCTTTTCAAATGATGTCCAGATCTCGACTTTGACCGTGATGATGATCTTGAGTAGCTTCTGTTTAGCCTTGACTTTTGTCCACCTGACCTTGACCTTGAAGAATATCTTGTTTTGATTTTCTTCTGTTGTCTGGCTACTTTCTTAGAACTAGGAGATCTTGACCTGGACTCTGAAGATTTTCTTGTCTTGGTTGTCTTCTGTTTTATTGCTGACCTGTGAGAGTCAGGAGACCTTGACCCTGAAGAGCACCTGGACCTGGAGTCTCTTGCTGTAGATAGCTTCGACTTGACTCTGGAACTTGCACTTGGACCACCTGTACTCTTAGACCCACATGTTGTCCGATCATTACTTGTGTGTGTCTGTCTGCTTCCTAACAACTGCCTTTTATCACCCTTTTTATTTACTGGAGAAGTGTGACTGGTTCTAGAAGAATGCAGCTCATCTTTATAAGAGAATTCTTTCTTTAGCAATGCCAGAGTCTTTTCAACTGGTGATGACATCTTTTCATAGAATTCTAAAAGGTTATCTTGTGATTCTGGTGACCTTGACCTTGATTCATGTGGTGATGACCGTCTTGAAGCCATTTGTTGTTTATTGAACGACACCATCGGCTTTTCCCAAAAGTTAGTCTTAGGAACTGCTGGTAGACAATCTAAGTCAAACGGGTCATCTATCCTAGGTAATGAAAAATCTATCTGGTCAAGAACATCTGGTGATATGTCACCCCGAAGAGCCAAAATGAGTGCTTCTTTCCTGACAACTCCATAAATCTCTTTGAACCGTAGGATGAGTTGTGCAATCTTGTCATTGACTCCTGGAATGCCCTTTAATTCCTCCGCAGTTGCAGTGTTGGCGTTCAACATTCTGTCAGACATGCCGTTGGACAACGAGTGCAAGTTATATATATTTGTATATTTTTTCAATGCGAATCTAGAAGACTCAGCACGAACAAATTTACAAATATGTCTAGTCGCAAGACTTATACGACTGCTACTGATATTTTCAATTTCTTTATGTGCAGTTGTAAAAATTACTTATGCGTCAACATGACTGCCATAAGAAATTCTTGACAATAGGCTTTTATGTGGATCTAGAAGACCGCACAGTTGTAAATTTCCTGTCAAAAACTGACCTCTAATACCTTACGCCGATTCAATTTGACCAAAACTGAATAAATTATAAATTTATGGGTCAAATTCTTCAAAAGTCTTTAATCTTTACCCTAGAAGCAGACCTTATTTTTAAATGCTATTTTGAAACTGGCGAATGTTTACTTTAAACACTGTACACTAAGTCAGAAAGTAAAATTCGGAAAATAACAAATAAAAGATACTACTTCTGGTTGAAACTTAATTGAGTTCACTGAAAAATGATAACCATTGCTTCAAAGTAGCCCAATGAGTGGTATTTTAGTTGCAAAATAGCTTTTTCAAAATTTCGAAGTGGTGAAAAAATGACGTCACACCGACTTTGCAAGTCCAAAAATGCAACTAAATGCTGAATTTTTCGGTTCTTTTAGACCTCGTCGCCATTATTGTATTATTTATATTATAACTATCAAAGAACCCTTGAAGAAACCGGCAAGAGGGGACAGGAAACTTACTACCTAAAGTCTTGCTTACAGCTCAGCTGCTGTCTCGTTTTTCACAGGCTTTTTGAATGCACCGGTATCAAGGTGTGCTTGATTACCTCTATCTTGGGTAAACCCTCCTCAAGCCGGACTCTTCTGGTGCAAACTCCCCAGCTTACCTTTGTATCCCGGAATAGGATACCTGACATTTCACTACACTACTATCGGACCCCGAGCAATTCCTCAGAGGAGTGTCTCGGAGTCGGGTATCAGATCCGGAGCCTCTGAGTCTAGGGGTCCGGTACCGTACTGCGAGACACTGCGTTTAAGATTACTGAATAGCTGTTGGTGGGACGTAAACACACACATGTGCAGAACTCCATCCCCCACCCACATTCTTCACTGTGGTGGCAGTTTAAATTCTCACATAAATTACCTGTTTCTCAGGTTTTATACGTTTGACTTCCACTTTACTATCGCCACCAGAAGCTGCATCGCCTGATCCATCGACTTTAATCGTTCTTTTTCTCTTCTTTTTTTCTTCAACGGCGTCTTGCATTTTCGCGACTTTCGCGACTACCGGAAAACGTTAAGAGTTAGTTCCCCTATCACATGCATTTTAAAGGGACAGTGTCTGAAGGTGGTTGTGTGTACAGGACTACTTTTTACAGCGAATCCAGGGAGAGACCCATAGATCTACAAACCATTTAAGTTTCTTCCAAATCTCTTAATAATTCTTATCTTCCAATATTCTTTTCAAAGTCAATGGTAGATAGGAAAGTTGACTCTTTCTTTCTTTCTATCGAGGATACTCTGACGATCAGAATCTGATCATTATCAGAGGTGAGTGAATTTTGATTTTTTTTTTATTTTTTTTGGGGGGGGGGGGGGGGGGGTAGGAAACAAACCTTTTTGCCAAGTTACTTAAATGAGTGCCCTGATCTCAGCTGCGACCACAGTTGGAGCCAGACTATTCCGATGAGGAATAGTCCTTGGGGAAAAAGAATACTTCAGGGCATCACTATAAGTCTGGGGCCTGCTCTGTGAGTTGTGTGATGATCTGGTGGATCTTGTTCTCTTTAAGTTTACCTTTGAAAGAACCTTAGAGCTGATTTCATTTATCTGTATTTCAATCTTCATCAGCGATTGGTTTACAAAACAAGTGTAATAAGTATGTACTTCACATGTGACCATACAAGGAACCTGTTGGAAATGAAAAAATTAGTCCAGGTTCTATTGTGAAGAGATTATGAATATAGAATTTGCTGAAGATACATGTAAGACGAAACTACCAACAAAATCATTTCTCAAATATTCAAGGAAGTTATCAACCTACCCTAGCCTAACCATATCAACACTTGTGATAAGTTAAAGAAACATTAATTAAAATATTTTCTATGCTTGCCAATTAACTTTATAATCCTTCAATAAATATGAATGGCGAGTTCATAGTTTGACAAGTAAAGAGGTTTAGAAGAAACTTTCATAATGGTTTGTATGCACCTCTGTCTGGATAAGCTGTAATAGAGCACTCTACTGGGTTTTTGGGGGTCGTATGTTCGAGTCCAAGTCACCTCGGTCTATGCACTGGAAGAGGGCTGACTGATGGGCTCTGAAAAGTGATGGTGGAGAAAGTTTTATTTATTTATTTATTTATTTATTTATTTATTTATTTATTTATTTATTTATTTATTTATTTATTTATTTATTTATTTATTTATTTATATGAGTCGGTATTTATTTATTTATTTATTTATATGAGTCGGTAATTAATTGATTAAGTTTGCATTTAAACTGAGCATTTTAAGATCAGAAAAAAAGTTATTTGGTAATTGTGTTTTTTACAAATAATGTAGACCCTGATAGAATCCATAAGGGGCCAGCACACAAAAGTTTGGTAGGCCTACTTATCGCATAACTAAACACACATGTTGTAAGTACCCTGTGGAGCAAGAGGTCTAATATTTGGTCTGAGCCTTCCTATTTCCATACTTTCTGAAATATGCGCAGGCTCACCTGAGCCATTGCTAATCCCCAATTTGATAAGTGCGTCCCATATAATCTTATCTCCTTCTTTGCATACTGGCTCGATCGAATATGATCATTACGCCAGGGAGTGTCGATTTTGAAATTTCGAGAAAAAATATTTCGGCTGTGCTTTTGACAAATGAGGAGTGCCCCAAACTACTCTGTGATGTCTGTTTCTATAGACACAGCACCACAATGCATCTAGGGAGGGGTAATCCCTTCAGACCTCAAGAAATGGCCACCCAAGCTCATCAAGGAGGGTATGGATGGGGTATAATGATTAGTGAATAATAGTCCTTTTTATGATGAATAGTGAATAATGAGCCAAAAATAATGAATATTGAATAATGAGGGCATAAAACTTAATGAATAATGCTATTTTTAAATGAATTGAAGAAAAAATGGATGAATAGTGAATAATCAGATTTCTTTGCCACCTTTCTTACTTTTAATGAATAATTGGTCTTATTTTAATGAACCCAAAATTTTAATGAGATGAATTATCGGCTGAATTTTTAATGAATAGTGAATACCAGACCCCCATCCAGACCCTCATCAAGCTTCTCACCAACACTATACTTGTGTTTCGCTATCTCCTGCAGGTCCAGCGGGCTGGTTAATCTAAGTTTTGAGCAAGGGCTCCAAATTGGTGCTCCTTACTCTAGTTTAGGCCGGACCTAAGTTCTTAGTACACGTAGGTTCTTAGTACACGTAGGTGCAAAAGCCAAGTTCCTGCGAAGGAAACCACGTGCCTTAGTTGCTATGGAAGAAATTTCCGAAATGTGTAGACCACAATCCATATTATCAGAGTTGGTTATAGTTATTTTGCTGACTGAACGTTTTCCAAAGTTTGGTCGTGTAAGGAATACAATGTAGTCAAAACGTATTTGTTTGTGATGATGATGTCGAGTCTATCTCATAGAGTAACATTTGGCCAGATGTGAATTTCATTTGCCAATCGGCCTCCCATTGTCCTAAGCTAGTGAGGTCTCCTTGCAGGGTCAAACATAGACTGGCTACAGTCTGAAACATTGTCATAGTTTGACGAAACAATACCAATATAAATTTGCAACCTGGCATACTGATTTTTTTCTTTTATCAACAAATTCCTACCTCTTCTAGTCAGATACAGAGCTATCAGAATTAGGCTATAGCGACAAGTATATGAAATGACATATTGATAGAAAAAATGTTTTGAGGACTTGAGCCAGTCTACCTTAGGCATATTCCAAGAATGAATGAGTCTGCTTACCCCTATGTACAGGCATATTTTTTCTATCAGTTACGGAAATAGATAAAATATGAATTTGTGTGTGCAATTATCCGTGTTTTAATCCGTATTTGCCTGCTTGTCTAATTCGCACGAACAGAGTCACAAAACATAAAAATAGGTAGACAGATTGAAGCAGACAAAATGATAGTGATGGAAGGACGTTAAAAAACACCATTCATAGCTAAGATGTTCATTGTAGAAGTAAGAAAGAGGAGAAAGATCAGGAATCGATACAATCAAGCACCAAACCAATGGATATCATCTTTAAACCAAACCGTTTGATGACTTCAATAAGAGAATCGTCTGCTTGTTCATCTTTAATGTACATTTTATAGACGAGCAAATACTACAATCTCTTTCCCACGTGTATTGCACTGACGGGACCAAATGGGTACTGAAAGAGTATTTAAATACCAACAAAGTTGTTTAATTTTACAAGATATCAGACCAGTAAGATTGATATCATTCTCCACCAAAATTTAATTCTAGTTAGGGGTTTGCTATTTCTATGCACACACAAAGTTTCAGCGAGAAGTAACTTTTATGTAAAATTTTAAAAACGAAAAACTGTGTCTCATTTGAAGGGCAATACTACTAGAATTAGCATTAAAACGAGATGGTCTTTTATTAAGTTTACGTATCCAGTTTATATAACGCAAAAAGCTTGCTATGATCCTCATTAACAAACACACCAAATTTAGTAGCCTTATGGCACCGATGTCTATGAAAGACATACCTCTCATCTAGCAAACCATGCTCTAAAAGCAAGTGAGTATTTCCAGGAAACACTGCCACCACAGACCAATCCATGTCACCGCGAGTAAGTGAAAAAGAAGACAGACAGACAGACACAAGACAGCAAGGACACTATCAAAGTAAAGCAGCAAGTTCTCTCTTCCTCAGCAAAATGGTTAGGAGGCCATTAACTACGCTACAAAACAAACACTACACACAACGGAACACTGTTTTTCAACTAACAATGAATAAATAACAGGAAAATCGCCTTGGAACGCACGCAGACGAGGGAAACTTCACTATGCCTATCTTTAACGTGCTATTCGAGTCCTCACGGTGAAGAACTATACTCGAGGGCCTTTAAAGGCAACATTCCTCACAGATCTCATTCCTCACACGTGTGACAAATGTGCTGCTGAATCCGAGCACATTCGTTTCACATTAGAAAGACGAATGTGATCAAAGTCGATTTTTCATGTGTCATGATATCTCATTTGTCACACGTTGATGTCCAACGGGGAAAATGTGCAAAACTGCTTTGTTTTTGCAGCTGAATCACATCTGTCACTTATTTAGAGCCAGAAATTAATACGGCTATGGAATATAGGCTATGGAATATATTATCGTATGATGAAAAGCCATAATGCATCGTCGTTGTGCTTGCCTAAGAAGACATTGAAAACATTCTTTGAGTCCGCTGTTTCGTCCGTCCGTCCTCCTGTCCGGCCGTCAGACGGTTTTCCATGAAACACTTCATTCAGTTTTTAGACTGAGGATGTTAATATTTGACACAATGATTGCCCATGGCATATTAATTACAAAGACATTTTCAGATCACCGATATTACATTTGAGTCAAAGTTCAAGGTCACATATTATAAAATCTATCCTAGGGCTCGTACCTCGAACTCCTCATTATTTTTTTGACCAGGGCGTTCATATTTGACATACATTTATGACCTTAGATTAAAAGCCAAGGCAAATGTAGATTTCTACATGTACTTAAAATCTGCCACTGTGGCTCGCTTTAAATTTTAATAACCGACCCGATGAGGATTGAGGGATATAGTGACCAGAGGGCGCTGGATTACTCACCTGAATCCCTGCACACGAGGAGATGATGTATTGGCCTGTGGCTTAAGAGATATCATTTAAAGATATTACTATTTTAACACTGGTCGCCAATTTGCTTAACCAAGCTGAACGTCCTGATCAAATTTGGTAGAGCATCATAAGGAACATTTCTGTAAAATTATTTTGAATTTTGACCTGTGATTCAGGGGGAGACGTCGTTTAAAGAAATATCTTATCTAGAGCTCTGGTGAGCCCATTTGTGCATCGAGAAATGCTACACTGAAAGTGTTAAAATAAAATATTATGTATTACATGTACTTTCAAAGAATAATGCAAATTACAAATTCAACGTGAGACGTTTGTGATTCTTATGTATACCACTCCAATCCAATTTACTATATATTTTCTTTCGAGGTCTACCTCTATGTTGGACAATCAAATTTCTCACACGCTTTAGGTGTGAAGAATGTGAACACATTCGTATCAATTTTGTAAAATATGTGTAAGGAATGTGATCTGTGACGAATGTGGCCCTACACTACCTGGATGCGGTTTGTCGGTAGCGATTTTAGTGCAAAAACAACGTTTAGGGATTTTGGGGGTCTAAAATTTAAATGATCGATTTTCTGCCTAAAATTTAATGAGGATAAAAAATGTGATTGGCGATTAAACATATTTTAAAATTTAATGATTAAGCGAAAAATTGTAATTATTGATTTTGCTGATTAGCAATTAAATTTAATTGATTAGGCAACAATTTTAGCGATTAAGTGGCCAAATTTTTTTAATGATTTGTGATTTGCGATGACACCCCCATCCAGGCCCTCATAAGTAAGTAAGTAAGTAAGTACTGTACATTTTATTATAGTGACATGTGTTACAAATAAACAATATAAACATCAAATAGTATGTGTGTCTAACAACACCCGGCTGCATTGGGCCTACAAAAGTCACTTTAAGCATTTAATATTTGTACAAAAAAAGAAAATAGAGTTTCAATGTAAAATATCCGTATCATAGATGATTTTGCATGTGCATTTACACTCACTTTCAAATACTTTGAAAATATGCATATTAATATATAATGCGGGCAGTAAATGTATGGTTTCAATTATAGAGTAATCAACAATAATTTTTAAAACATAAATAAAATGGTATTCAACAACATGCCTATGTTTTTTCAACATCATCGAACAGCAAAACGTTTGCTTTTGTTTATTAATTAGAGAATGTCTGAGATCATAGTAACATAAACATTTGAACAAAAAATGAATCTCATCTTCAGTTTCATTTGATTTACAAATGTTACATGTTCTCTCATGAACGCTTAAAAATTTTCTCATATTAGAAAGTAGATATTTTTCTGATTTAAATTCGGATTTGAACTCTCTATAGGTTCTTAGTTTTGAAACAGTTTGTATTTTATTTGACCAATTGACCCAGTGTTAACTTGCCCAAAAGCTGATTTTCAATTATTATTTTAAATCAATGGGTGTTTTGTCATAAAAATTAGTCAAAAGATCTACTTCCGTTAGAATAGTTTTCCCATCTGAGCACCAGCTTTTACCACCAGGCATAGAATAATCATAACTAAAAATCTTCTTAGTCAGCCTATTTTCATGCATATTGACAAGTCTATTCCACAAGCGTAAGAAATTAGCCCAACGCCTGCTCGTTGAAACTACCCAGCCCATATCCCCAGTATTTGCTAGTATAGGTGTGAATCTATGCACTCCCATAAAATACCTTATCGCCCAATTTTGAATCATATCAATTATATCAAAACTTTTGAAACCCCAGACCCCAGAACAGCAATCTAATACAGGTACAACACATGAGTTATACAGTTGACTATACGTTTTAAATTCCACATCTTTATATGATTGAATTTTCGATATAACAGCACGAAGAGCTCTCCATCCTGCTTTAGATAAAGTTTCTGCTGTTATAGTAGAGTCCATGTGTTCATTAAGATGTACTCCAAGATATCTATAAACTGACACATAATCAACAGTTTGGTTTCCAACCTGACAAATCGAAATTACTACGTCCTTTTCCTTTGTTTCTAAAATGCATTGCATTTTTTTGGAAAAATCGATAATAAGTCGCCACTTTCTACACCATTCATTGACAAAATTAAAAACATCTTGCATGTCATTTTCACTTTCTACCAAAAGTATATGCCAAGCAACATAGTTTGTTTTTTACCAAATGTAACACCTTTATTCAGATCATTTAAGCCACAAATGAGATCATTGATAAAGAAAGCAAAGATAGTTGGCGAGCTGGAATCGCCCTGTCGTACACCTGTTCGGCCACTTACCTCGGGGCAGGTTCAGCCCATAGAGAAACTTTCCCCACACATACACAAAATATTTGCCAGCGTATTTTGTGCCATGTATCCACTCTGTAAAGGGTGTTCATATTTAGAGCGGTCAAAGTAAACATTTCGTGGAATGAGGAATAGTTTATCTGAACAAATTCTGCCTTTACTGCATGTTTTCAACCCGTTAAAATGCATTTAGATTCTAGTACTATAAGACATTGATCAGATGTTCTTCGTTAAAACTGTTTGCAAGTGACCGTTTCTACGAGTCTCTATTTAACCATGGACAAGTATATAAGTTCCCTTTCCTCTTTATTTTTACTTGATACGTAGCCTTGGACCAAGCATAGATACTACTGTTAAGCTCACCCCCACCCACCCCAGCCCCCCCCCCCCCAAAAAAAAATCAGGCATATCCCGAAAATAAATCTTTAGTATCCCCCAAAAATATTCCCATTCTCTACCTTTACTTTAAGAAGATACCCTTAAATGCAGAAATGACCGCTAACACCAGTACAGTTTTGTGATGACCCCCAAATATCCACAAAATCTTCAACCCCCCCCCCCCCCCCAAAAAAAAAAAAGAAAGAAAAAAATATTCATTTTTCAGAGGAAAAAAAATCCAAAATATTGAAATTCAAAATTTAGAACCCCCAAAAATAGTCAATCCTACGTAAATATATCTCGATATATATGAAAAACTGGCAAGGCAATTAACAGAAACCTTCAAACAACTTTTTTTCTCTTCCTTTTGCGTTTTTGGCAAAATCGGAAGAATTTATCAGTTCTGTACAGAACGGTCTCTTTAAAATGCCAAAAGTTGCTGCTGCTGGAATAGATCAATAAACCAATCAGGTATTACAATACGAAATATTGACCAATCAGAGAAGCCGTTTAAGAACTCGTGCTGTAATGCATCTAAAGATCAATAAAGACAACAATGACAGACACCGGCGACAACGATTAGGTGACTAATTTAATCCTTTTGTTTGTAATTGTTGGTTCTAAAGGTGTATAAATAAATAAACTAGACCTCTAGTAGATATTTTTGCATATCTGTTATCAGTGGTTGTAGGAAAATATTCTATTTGCTAGCCTAGCGAAGTTAATAAGAGGATCTTCACGCTTGAATTTAGTGGAACCAAAAAATTACAGTAAACATTAGAAAAGTATGACATACAGTACAAAGATACAGGTACATGTATATTTTATATAATTTCATTTAACTCTTTAATATCTCCTTTTTACATCATTCTGCATAATGTTCAAGTGCACAGTATCAGACTAAGCAAATACTCCAGGCAAACACTTTGAACCCTGGTCAGACTGTCTGATCTGGGCGCATATTGTTGAACATAAAACAGAGGGGATGAGCAGATGACGTAACTAAAAAGTTGTGCATGAATTTTATTTTTCTGAGGTTTACATGCACATGGATCCAGAGGGGGCAGGTGGCATGCGCGGATCCAGAATCTTTTGTCAGAGGGGTCCAACTTTGACGTTTTGTGGTAGCTTTGCGATTTTTCAGGGGATACGGACCAGTATTGCTAAGAAAACCTAATTTTTTGTGATTTTTTAGAGGGGGGTCCGGACCCCCTGTCCCCCCCTCTGGATCCACCCATGGGTGGTCCGAATCACTCCTGGAAAATCACAAGTGGCGATAGTTTCCAGTGACCTATATACCTCCCTGACTGGTACAAAGCAATATAGGACAGGTTCATGGCTAAAAAAACCTTTCTGAACTTTATCAGTTTGAGGGAATGACAACCTGCTGTGCTCACATAGTTGGACCTAGGAGGCTAGGACCCACCCTGCCTAAAATTTCTGGATGCATGTGTTCAATTCAAATGTGAGTGACACCCGAATGGTGTCAGAGTTTCACATCAACTTTAAACGGAACCATGGCATTCATCCCTTCATGAACCTTCGAAAAAATTCATCTCCTGCATATTTTACTTTTTTATTGTAAAAACCTGACAAAGAATTTATTAATGTTTGAGGATAGATACATGTAACAATTGAATATGTGTATATTCAAGTATTAGGTCACTGTCAAGCCACACCCCAAACTGGTTCCTATCTCCGTTAGCTATACAAGAGACCAGGCCATATTGCATACCACATGGCGATACAGTGACCTAATAGTTGAATAATATCAAGTGATTTCGTTCGACCAAGACGTAGGTGAGAGGTCACTGTATTGGCTAGAGACAGAAGGCTGAGTGCCCATTGCAATACATAGGTGACCGTGAGCAAGGACCTGAAACTGAGACAATACAAAACCACTTGATTATCATTAGGCCTAAAATAAAATGTGTGTTTCAAGTTACCCTACCATGCCTAATTTTTCCCCCTGACACTAAACTTTTTAAGCATATTTAGGGGATTTCCAAGGGATTTTCCAGGTCGGCCATCTTGTTTCCCCATCTTCCCCATGTAAAAACTTTTAACAAAATAAAAATATTTTACTACCTACCGTCCCTATTTTAAAATTTCATGTAACCTGAAACACAAATATTTTTTGTTTGGCCTTAATGACATTTTTATAAATATAAACTTTTGAGTTATAGCACTTTTACATTCATTTTGATCCCAGACCTCAGACTGATACTGTTGACCTCAAATCAATATTGATTGACCTAAATTGGATCAATACAGTGTAGTTAATTAAGAATTGTTTATATTTATGTCTACAAGGGTATATTGCATTTACCATAACTTTTTCTCTTTTCCAGTGTAGATAATCATACAGATCAGCCTGGGCTGATCATGTCATCATCATGGTCCTCTCTTGTTCATCCACAATAAGTAAATTACACCACTAGACTGACTGCCAATTTGAGCGAGCAACCATTTATAAAGTATGTTTGTACTCATGCAATGTGGGCTTATAGTGCACTTGCTTTGGTTTAAAACGGTTATTTCAAATCCTTGCCAGCTCTATACCCTTTGTGTAACTGGTAACTCCTAAATGCATCTTTGGCAAACACTGTGAAAACCCAGATGAAATGCCGCATAATACTATATCTGCAGACATACAGTCAAAAGAGGGCATATATTTTTCAAAAGTTATACAGTAAACGTTCTAAAATTTCAAACACTGTTCTCTTCCTGTAAACCTATAAATTTTGGTTATCAGGACTAGAATTCATAAAATGATTGCCAGAATAGCAAACAGGGAAGACCCTGATCAGACTGCTTTTTGAGAAGCAGTCTGATCAGGGTCTGTGCTGTTTGTCTTGGCCTTATTGGCGGGCAACTAGTGTTCGAAATTTTAGAACATTTATTGTACACACAGCACATTTAATGTGGAGCGCAGTGGCTCAGTGGTAGAGTGCTTGACTCAAGACTGAAGGGCTGTGTGTTGAGCCTCACCAGCGTACATGCATTGCATCCTTGAGCAAGACAGTTTACCTTGCTAAGTACGGGTTCAACCGAGGAAGACGTGTCCTGACGTAGCTGACTAGACTGAAAGATTGTTGACTGGGACGTAAAGAATCAAATCAAACAAAATCAGCACATCATTTAATAGTCCATATACATGTACCATATCTATTTACTTTTAATTCTTATTGTTTTAGTGACTTGAAGCAGCAAGAAGAGAAGTTGAAAATGACTTCGTCAGTGAGATTAGACCGCTACACTCCTGGTAAGATCGATTGACCAATTTATTTCCAACATCTCTTTTATTATAACACCCCCCAAAAATCTTTTGTATCCGGATACACTACCGACACTAATATTTTGGGGCCTACTCAAACTTTTTTAAGCCTTTTGGGATATTAAAGTCTATTTTTAGACTTTTTAAAGGAATTTTTTCACTTTTTCCTATAAGAAATGTTTGCCTACCTACCGACCCTTAAAATATTGGAGACGTACCCAGAAACAAGACTTATTTATTTTGGCCTAAACACAAGTGCGGAGCGCAGTGGCTCAGTTGGTAGAGCCTTACACTCATTGCTAGTTTAGTTGAGTCTCACTGCCAGCAGAGTCACTGTGAGCAAGACACATTATCCTCTGCTTAGTACTGGTTCAACTCAGGAAGACCTATCTCGACATGACTGAAAAATTGTTGACTGGTTAAAGAATCAAAACAAACAAAGCATTATATCCATTACAAATGAGCACCATTTTCATCCGACACAAATGATAAAAAAAACTTTAAAAGTAATAACAATTTTTTTAACCCTTACCATGCTGAACGAGGACATATCCTATTTTGAAAACAGCGTAGATTCAGATCCAGCTTCAACCCTCCCAAATGTAATGCTAAATTATGAAATTTACATGTATTTATGAGATGAAATGAGACCCTGTTCTCAGCATGTCCTAAATTTGAAAAGTTTTTTTGTAAGGTTAACAAATTATTTCTGGATTTACACATCCCTTTTCAGTCTGATGAGGCTAAGCATAAATGGATTAACTCTTTGTCACCTTAGTATCTTCTGCTGATAACTGTTGCAAACTATTTGGACCCAGATCACGCCCAACAAAAGGTCTGACCTGACATGGATCCAAGGTGTTTAACTTCTTGAAAGTTTTTTCTTTTAAAATCAGATTTTGTAATTTAACCCCCCCCCCCCCCCCCCCCACCCCTCAAAAAAAAAGCATACAAATTACCCAGCGTGCAAAGCAACCTTGTTTATGGAGTTTTTGGCATCCCCGAGTACCTCCTGCACTTAGAGGAGCGTACTATGGCTCAGTGGTAGAGTAGTAGACTTGGGAATTAAGGGTTGAAGGTTCCAGAGTTCTAGACCCACCTGCAGAGGCACAGTGTGATGTGTCCTTGATTGAGCGAGACACTGAGCAAAGACAGGTGAGGAAAGCGTCCGGACATGATTGAAAAATTGTTGACTGGGGTGTACATGTAAAGCATCAACACAAACAAACAAAACCTCATACACTTACCAGACCTCGAGGTTATAAAACTTTTTTCATGCTCAACTCAACTGAGCATGATATTTTAACTGCTCATATAAACTAAAATACCAACAAATAAAGAAGTTTCTTGCTTTAAGTCACTCGGATGTTTTATTTATCTTGCTAATAAATGTTATAATGCCAACAATTGTTGGCATTTTAACATTTATGAGCAGAATAAAATTCGTGCTCAGCTGAGTTGAGCATGAAAGAAGTTTTATAACCTCGAGGCCTGATTTACTGGTTTAAATATTAGGAGAAGTATGGTATGATTTGATCTACAAACACAAGGCCAATTGTAATTCCATTGACTCCTACCTATCATCATGTTTTATCTATTTTAGCTTTGTCAGATGAAAAGAGGTCTTTTACCAGTGGAAATATCTGCATCCCCACATTATACCTTAATTACCCCATAGTACTTGAACCAGATCACCCTAAGGGCCAGAGGTTATAAAACTTTTTTCATGATCAACTCAACTAAGCATGAAATTTATCATGCTCATAAATGTTAAAATGTCAACAATTGTTGGCATTTTAATATTTATGAGCATGATAAATACAACATCTGATTATCTGAAAGGAAGAAAATCTTAATACTCAACTGAGCATGAAAATTTTCATGCTCTTAAATTTTAAAATGCCAACATTTTTTGGCATTTTAATATTTATGTTCATGATAAATACAACATCTGAGCATCCGAAAGCAAGAAAAGTCTTTATTTTAAAGCATTTTAGATTATATGAGCATTTGAAATTCCATGCTCAGTTGAGTTGAGCATGAAAAAAGCTTTATATCCAGATCACTCTGATGTGCTCTTGGCCTAAGGCCCTTACTGATATCTCGGACCCAGTCATGAGGAGGGCAGTGACTCATTGCAGGTAGAGTTTTAGACTTGACATTGGCGTAGCTCCCATTGCGCAGTATACCCAGGTGCGTAATAAAAATAGTAACACTCCAGAGAGCTCACCTAATGTGGTTAAAGTGATTTTCCATACCTTAACAGGCCTCCAGATAAGAGTGCGTATTGGAAAATTATTTTCTTTATTTCTCATCCAAAACATATGTTGTGGGTACTCAAAAGAACCGTCTCAATGAGACGGTTCTTTTGAGCACCCAAAACACATGTTTAAACTAATGGGTAAGAAAATAATTAACATTTTACGCAAATAAAATTTCCTTATCTGGACCTATGCCTTAAGGAACTGCTGTTAAAGGAAAGAATTCACTCCCTCTGGGAGCAAATTATTTCCTTTAAGAGAAGTTCCCTTTTTGAAAAGGGACGTAATTGTAGAGAATCTTTGCTTGTTGCAGTAGTCTCCCTTTTTTCAGCGTTCTGGCTACGCCATTACTTAAGATAAGATAGAGGGTTCGCTAGTTTGAGGCTCACTACAGGCACAGTTGTATCCTTGAGCAAGCTAACTCTCTGCTTAGTACTGCATGGTTCAACCAAGAAAGACAGGCTATTGTTCCGACATGACTGAAAATTATTGACTGGGATGTAAAGACATCAACATTTACAAATTAAACACTTCATGGCTGTTGATGCTTTGAGTCCCATTTTCGGTGGTACAAACTGTTTACCAAATTGATTAGAGATAAATATTTCAGCACTTGTCTGTTTAGCAATTACCTATCAGATTAACAGCTACTGTGCTTTGCTACTTAAATAATCTATTATTTATCACAATATTGAACTCCTTTAATCCTGCATACCTGCATACTGCACTATTAGGATTTAGTTTGGTTAAATTTGCATCAGTTGCTGAGATCTTTGCATATATTGTGGTCTTTGAATATATACGCCAGGGCTCACCTTTGTAGCCATTTGCTACTAAAAATGTAGTGGCTACAAATATAAGTCATTGGCTAACTCTAGGTGGTTAGAAAATTACATTTGCGAAAAAGTGTATTTTGCTGATCAGCTTATTGCTTTTATTATTCCTTCACACCTTATTATTGTGCCATATTTTACTCTTTGCATGCAGGATTTTTTCAATACCATCAGGGTGTCGAACAGTTTGGATCCAGATCAGGCCCAACCTTTTGTCTGTGTTTAGGGTAACCTGACCCTACCTAAACTTACTGGTGAAACCTAGAAATTTTTTCAGGTTTCCTGGAAAAATAATAATTTTATGCGTTTTGAAAGGCGAATTCGCCTTTCAAAATGCATAAAATTATATTTTTTTCCAGAAAAAAAAAAATAATTAAAAAATATGCATGTCTACCCTACCTAAAATTTTCAGACCCGTTACCCGAAACACACTTATTTTTTTTATTTGGCCCAATAACTTTTCATAATATACAAGGCCATAAATTACAGCCCTGCACTGTCTGTGGTGGGCCATCCAATTGTCAATGTCCCACTCTTTATGATAATACATTCCTTGTGCATACATGTATATTTGCGTAATAGCACTTCGTCTAGCCTAACATTTAATTTTAATTACCCTGCAATTCTGTCATCTCTGTAGATCGGGGTGGGGGTCAGTGGTTTTTGGTGACAAACCCTTAAGTTAGACTGGGTTTAGCGCTGTGGTCCATGTCTCCTGGTGATGATTATGACCATATAGCAACAACAATGACATTTGTAGATTTTAGGGACAGAGCTCATATGGCATATATCATCTCATAGGAGAATTTTCTCCTGGATCAATTCCCAGTGTCTTGTAGAAAAACCTGTTAATAGAATGATTGCTGAAAGAAAGAAGTGTTTTAACAGGAAATCAATACTTCAGACCAGACTTTAGACTGTCTAACCAGACTTCTGTCCTTACAGTAGGAGAAAGCTGAGTCATGCCAGTCAAAGGTACTTTGCAGCATTGCTTTAACCCTTAATGCGCCAATCGCAACAAAAGTCATCTGCTTTCTGGTCTGCTGAAATGTTTAAGACGCCTCTAATAGGCAAACAATGTGGACCCAGATCAGACTGCTCCTATATATAGGAGCAGTCTGTTCTGGGTCCACGCTATTTGCTTCTATACTTAATTCGTCAGTAATGTTAGGCAATTGCAGCAGATGACTTCAGCAGACGGCATTTTTCAGATGCATTTTTTCTTCGCGCTTTAAGGGTTAATCCTTTTCAGACCAATGGACTTTTCGATAAAACTACATACAATGAAGTCAGGATGGTCTAGTCTATATATTGAGGGGTCACAGGTTATAATTTCCCCAAAATATTGCATTTGAAAGGCCACATCCGTTGTGAGAAAAGTTGGCTAGTAATCCATCCCAGATCTTTTGTGAGTACAGCAGTCTGTCACTGCCTCTCACATCTATTAATTTAGGAGTCTTTCCTGCCCACATCTATTAATTGTCACTAAGTACAGTTGAGTCTTGACAAGTTAACATTAAGCAGGCTGTCACCCCCTCCTAAATTGATGGGAAACTCAGCAGACTGTGTGTCACTCCCTCTCGAAAATATAGTGAGCACAGCAGGCTGTCACTCCCTGTCACAGCTATTGCAAAATTGCAAGTAAAGCAGGCTGTTATTCCTACCTAAATTTATTGGAATCTCGGCAGACTATGTATCACTCCTCTCATATCTATAGTAAGCACACTTCTCACAGCTATTGCAAGCAAAGCAGGCTGTTTTTCCCTCTCACATCTATTGTAAGCACAGCGGGCTTCACTCCCTCTCACATCTATTTTAAGCACAGCAGGCTGTCACTCCCTCTCACATTTGTTGTAAGCACAGCAGGCTGTCACTCCCTCTCACTGAGCAAAGCAGGCTGCCTGCCACTCCCTTTCACATCTTTTGTGAGCACAGCAGGCTGTCACTCCCTATCACATATATTGTAAGCACAGCAGACTGTCACTCCCCCTCACATCTATTGTAAGCAAAGCAGGCTAACATTCCCTCTCACATTTGTTGTTAGCACAGCAGGCTCTCATTCCCTTTCACATTTGTTGTAAGCACAGCAGGCTGTCACTCCCTCTCCCTGAGGAAAGCAGACTATCACTCCCTCTCACAGCTATTGCAAGCAAAAGCAGGCTGTTTTTCCCTCTCACATCTATTGTAAGGACAGCAGACTGACACTCTCTCTCACATCTATTGTAAGCACAGCAGGCTGTCACTCCCTCTCACATCTATTGTAAGCACAGCAGGCTGGCACTCCCTATCACATGTATTGCAAGCAAAGCAGGCTGTCACTCCCTCTCACATCTATTGTAAGCTGACACTCCCTCTCACATCTATTGTGAGCACAGCAGGCTGTCACTCCCTCTCACATCTATTGCAAGCAAAGCAGGCTGTCACTCCCTTTCACATGTATTGCAAGCAAAGCAGGCTGTCACTCCCTTTCACATGTATTGCAAGCAAAGCAGGCTGTCACTCCCTCTCACATATATTGTAAGCAAAGCAGGCTGTCACTTTCTCTCACATCTATTGTAAGTACAGCAGGCTGTCTCTCCCTCTCACATCTATTGTGAGCAAAGCAGGCTGCCACTCTCTTACTCAGCTATTGCAAAAAAGCAGGCTGTCACTCCTTTTCACATCTATTGTTAGCACAGCAGGCTTTCACTCCCTCTCACAGCTATTGCAAGCGAATTAGGCTGTCACTCCCTCTCACATCTATTGTAAGTACAACAGGCTGTCACTCCCTCTCATCTTTGTAAGCAAAGTAGGCTGTCATTCCCTCTCACATCTATTGTGAGCACAGCAGGCTGTCACTCCGTCTGACAGCTATTGCAAGAAGAGCAGGCTGTCACTCCCTCTCATAGCTTTTGTGAGCACAGCAGGCTGCCACTCCCTCTCACAGCTATTGCAAGCACATGCAGCAGGCTGTCACTCCCTCTCACATCTATTGCAAGCAAAGCAGGCTGTCACTCCCTCGCACATTGTTAAACAGTTTACCTTTTACCGTTTTGTTTCAGGCGGCATGGGAGATACAAGAACAGCCTGCCTTCCAACAGAGGTTTGTGATTTTATTCTGTTTAACAAACTAGAGCTGCAATACAGTAAAACCTGTCTTAAGCGGTCACTCAAAAGGAACACTAAAATTGGTTTTCAAGACCGATTATCGTTTAATGCAGGTCAAAAGTATTGCAGAATGCTCCAAGGGAGCATTCTGCAATACTTTCAACCTTCATTAAGCTACCATTTGTCATTTGTCTATTTTTGATGGCCGCTTAAGACAGGTTTTACTGTATATATATATATATTTGATTTCCTTAGGATAGCCAGATTATTTTTGAAAAGCTGTCAAAATGTGGATGGGGTGGCTATTTGGCCCTTAATAGTCACTTATTTCACTCATAATTAAAGTTTTGCACGGAACCAAAAGCGGATTGTTATAAAGTTAAAGTTTACTTTGTTCGGTTAAAAAACAAGTGACTATTGCGAAGAGGAAAAACCTGCACATGAACTGTTTAAAAAAGCTTTTCATAATCATAAATCATATAGCCATTTTACCTCACTTTTCTTTTTTCTTTCTTCCTCTTGTTTTCTTCTGCTTTTAAGCATGCGTCTTTTGCACTTAGCTATTTAGAACATGCTCAATTGTTTTCATTTAACTGCACTTACAGGATAAGTGTAGAAGAAGGCTTTTCTAAAGAGGATTTTTTTATGCTTTTGTCCAACTTTGGAAGCTTCTAAACTAGCTTCTTATAAATATTAGCTAGCTCATATTCCTAGTATGCTCATATTCCTAATATGCTTAAGTCAACATATGGCCCAGCTCTGTGGTACCAAAACATAAGACACTATTGCTGTCTTGTTGAAGTGAGGGTCATTCAAAAAGTGATTGTCTTTGCAATTACGAATAAATATGCTATGCTAATCGAAAGGATTAAATGGTCATTGATTAGCACAAACCTTAATCTTTTTTATGGATGGATTTGACACTCTAGCAGTGTTCCTAAAATATTTTTTATGAAAAAAGTTTAAGTCAGATAAAACAAATCTGCAGATGAGATATTAACCTGCTAGCTTACCCAGCAAGCAAAGTTTTAAATGAAATATAATGTGGTACACAGGTTTATTCTCAAACATTCAGCACAAGCTACCCGACAAAACCTCTAGATCCAACAGCCGTAGACAAAGGAGTTCCTTAAGGAGCAGTCTGACAAGGTTCTTCACTGTTTGAAATACTGACAAGCATTGCCTCACTCTGTAGCTTGAATATACCAAGATGTGAATAAATTTACTCTTGATACATTAATGAGGCCCAGGTAGCTCCCAGGGGGATGGTGGGGGGTGGGGGGGACCTGTTCCCTTGTTCCCCTGAAATAAATTGGCTTGTTCCCCTGTTCCCCAAAAATCGAAAATTTGTTTTCTTATGTTCCCTGTTCCCCAATATTGTCTTTGTTCCCCTCAAAATTTGGCCTTTGTTCCCCTGAAATAAATGCCCCTTTTCCCCTGTACCCCAAACCCCCTCATTAACTCTTTGTATAATGGGTAAGTTTTTTTATCGTCTGCTGACTTTTCAAAATCAACTTTTTGCAAAAATTCTTTCAGGAACACTATCAGAGTGTCAAACAGTGTCAGTCCTGATCTGGGTACAAAACTGTTTGCAAAGGTTATAATCAGCAGATGACAAAAGTCGTCGCTAGCAAATTTAGGAAAGAGTTGAGATTTTCAGAGCACTTCCATTTAATTCAACAGATTTGTGAATGTATGGGATTAATATGGAATATCAAAGTAGAGGGAGCATAGTGGCTCAGTGGTAGAGTGCTTGACTCGAGACTGAAGAGATGGGGGTTCGAGCCTCACCGGGGTCACTGCGTTGTGTCCATGAATAAGACACATTAATCCTTGCTTAGTTTTGGTTAAACCCAGGAAGACCTGTACCGACATAATTGTAAAATTGTTGACTGGGATGTAAACAATCAAATCAAACAAACAAATCAAATTAAAGTAAATGATTTGATGAAAATCAACATTATTCAAATTTACTTCAAATTATTTTTACTGTAATGATCTGTAATAGGTTTGGATATGGTGTAATTGACTTACATATTGTAAGCAGAATTGCAAAGAAAAGCAGTTGATCTGTTGATCTGTTAAATTTGAGACAGATCAATATCATTTATTAGTTCAGTCCACTGATTACATTGTCAGATTTAATTTTTTAAGTGTACCTGAGTGCACCATGCTTATATACATGTTACCTTCATACCAATATTTCTGGGCCCGGAATTACAATGCCTCCTTAAAGTTAAGCAAGACTTAAGTTAAAAGTATTGATATCTCAACATGCTACAATGTATATAAAATGGATCGATGTGGTATTTGTGGTCAAAGATATCATTGTGATCTTCAGAAAAATTATAACTATTTCGATTTTAATCAGTTTTAAACGTTATTTTTCGGATCCTGAAAAATCAATACTTAACTTAAGTCTTCCTTAATTCTAAGGAGGCATTGTAATTCCAGGCCCTGAACTCTAGTATCACCAAGAAAGGAAATTGATCAAAGGTCTGTTGTACGTCGTAAGACGGTCAAGGCAAAGGAAGGAAGATTTAGTTTGATGACCTCTGTTATGCTGTGACAATGCTACAATGGAAAAATAATGCAACTAGTATCACAATTTTCAGTACTTTATGTACAAAAGAAATAGAAACAATCACATGAATGTACAATCACAATTCACAGACGCTGTTGCTTTTGCCTTGTTGGCCATCCTTTCTGAAACAAGTTTCCACTCTAAGATGAACATTCTTTGAGCAAACAGTGGAGACTGAAGACCCTGATCAGATGAGGCATGCGCGGATCCAGGAATTTTCGTCAGGGGGGGGGGTCCAGGTCAAGCTGACATATGAAAGCTCTGACAACGTTTTTTTTTTATTTTTATTTTTTTTTTTTTTAGTCCTCAGCTGATTTTACTGAAGTCAAATGGTTAATTTCGAAGAAAACTATCATTTTTCAAGGTTCCAGGGGGGGTCCAACTTTTTCCAGGGGGGGTCCAATTGCTTATTACCTATAGAAACCCATATAACTTGTGATTTTCCAGGGGGGGTCCGGACCCCCTGTCCCCCCCTCTGGATCCGCACTTGTGAGGCATCTGATCTGGGTCTGGCCATTGGTTGCCTAAATGTTCCATAAAAAGCACTTAGGCTTAATTATACAGGTTAATTTATCCAAACTGTTGTGATATATTTTGCACATGCTATTGTAACATTACAACGTTTTTACAATAGAACTCATGTTTCATAGATTCTCATGTTAAAGATCTTCGCAGATGTTTTGTGAATCAGTTAACCAGATTGATTCTGTTAACTCTTTGCCTACTGGGTAATTTTTCATGCTTTTCCTGTCGTCTGCTGACCTTTTTCAAAATTAACTTTTTCCAAAAATTCTTTCAGGAACTGAGTGACTATCAGAGTGTCAAATGGTTCAGATCCAGATCAGAAATGACGTTTGGTCTGTCCTGATCAAGGGCCAAACTGTTTGCAAAGTTTATTAGCAGGCGACAAAAGCCGCTAAAAGTTGCCGCTAAGCAAGGAAAGAGTTAAAGATCTGTGAATCAGTTATCCAGATTGTTTCTGTTAAAACTATCAGAGGAGTCAGGATGTTCACACTTAATTACATGTGCAAGCTGAGAAGGAAATGGTTCTTTAACTTCATAAAATCATTTTGCATGTTCAGACACTATTATCATGCAAACTGAATAGTTACTGTAGCTATTCCAAATAATGGGACACATTATTTCCTCAGCAAGACCACTCAATCAGCACTGTGACACATTTCATATTTCCACTGCAAGTTGGACTTCTATGGAGTGAGTTTTATAAGGCTAGGGAAAGTTCCGCTACCTTTATAGCAAAAAACATGCTACCCGCTACATAGAGGAAGGACAAATAGCCGCTAGCTTAGGGAAGGTAGATTCTCAAATTGGTGCTATCTTTTCTAAGTAACTATTCAATTCTATTGCAGAAGACTCCACTTTTCCCTCAGCGCTATTTCCCTAACACCGTTTTTTAACATGCTAGCTTTCCTTCCTAGTCTACCTCTACCTTAATCTCTACCTTAGCCGCTAGCCTTGGTATCCTGGGTCAGGTGTGGTATGTACTTGATTGTATCGATTCCTGATCTTTGCCCCCTTTCTTACTTTTATAAAACTCATCACTGGTTGGGTCAGAGATTATTCTAGTCTTTTTCAGATACTTACACTTATATAGTACTGGTTAACCACTGACTTAAGGAGCCTGCCAACAAAGTGTGATAGGTTAACTATAACTGTCATAATATGACTTGCACTCTTACTTACTTTGAAACAGTATGTGTGTTGAAAGTATAAGGTTAAACCCGAAAATAGCAACAACATTATTTCCTTGCCAAACTTTTCCTAAAGTTGGAGCATGTCCATTTTGGCCAGTGCTCTAGATTTCAGTCCTTATCACATCAGGGAGCAGCAAAGGCTCAGATCCTACAAATATCTAATCGGCCGACCTTATCAAGATAAATACCAATGGCAGACCCTCTCAAGGTAAACACCTATGGCAGACCCTTTGAAGGTAAATACCTATGGCAGACCCTCTCAAGGTAAATACCTATGGCAGAGCCTCTCAAGGTAAATACCAATGACAGACCCTCTCAAGGTAAATACCTGTGACTCCCCCTCTCAAGGTAAATACCTATGGCAGACCCTCTCAAGGTAAATACCTATGGCAGACCTTCTCAAGGTAAATACCTATGGCAGACCCTCTCAAGGTAAATATCTATGGCAGACCCTCTCAAGGTAAATACCTATGGCAGACCCTCTCAAGGTAAACACCTATGGCAGACCATCTCAAGGTTAATACCTATGGCAGACCCTCTCAAGGTAAACACCTATGGCAGACCCTCTCAAGGTAAATACCTATGGCAGATCCTCTCAAGGTAAATACCTATGACAGATTTTCTCAATGAAATACCAATGGCAGACCCTCTCAAGGTAAATACCCATGGCAGACCCTCTCAAGGTAAATACCTATGGCAGACCCTCTCAAGGTAAACACCTATGGCAGACCCTCTCAAGGTAAATACCATGGCAGACCCTCTCAAGGTAAAAACCTATGGCAGACCCTCTCAAGGTAAACACCTATGGCAGACCCTCTCAAGGTAAATACCTATGGCAGACTCTCTCAAGGTAAAAACCTATGGCAGACCCTCTCAAGGTAAACACCTATGGCAGACCCTCTCAAGGTAAACACCTATGGCGGACCCTCTCAAGGTAAATACCTATGGCAGACCCTCTCAAGGTAAAAACCTATAACAGACCCTCTCAAGGTAAATACCTGTGACAGACCCTCTCAAGGTAAACACCTATGGCAGACCCTTTCAAGGTAAATACCTATGGCAGACCTTCTCAAGGTAAATACCTATGGCAGACCCTCTCAAGGTAAATACCTATGGCAGACCCTCTCAAGGTAAAAACCTATGGCAGACCCTCTCAAGGTAAATACCTATGACAGACCCTCTCAAGGTAAATACCTGTGACAGACCCTCTCAAGGTAAAAACCTATGACAGACCCTCTCAAGGCAAATACCTATGGCAGACCTTCTCAAGGTAAATACCTATGGCAGACCTTCTCAATGAAAATACCTATGACAGACCCTCTCAAGGTAAATGCCTAAATGGCAGACCTTCTCAAGGTAAACACCTATGGCAGACCCTCTCAAGGTAAATACTTATGACAGACCCTCTCAAGGTAAATACCTATGACAGACCCTCTCAAGGTAAATACCTATGGCAGACCCTCTGAAGGTAAATACCTATGGCAGACCTTCTCAAGGTAAACACCTATGGCAGACCCTCTCAAGGTAAATACCCATGGCAGACCCTCTCAAGGTAAATACCTAAGACAGACCCTCTCAAGATAAATACCTAATTTGCAGACCTTGTCAAGGTAAATACCTATAGCAGACCCTCTCAAGGTAAATACCTATGACAGACCCTCTCAAGGTTAATACCTATGACAGACCCTCTCAAGGTAAATACCTATGACAGACCTTCTCAAGGTAAATACCTATGGCAGACCCTCTCAAGGTAAATACCTAATTGGCAGACCTTCTCAAGGTAAATACCTATGACAGACCCTCTCAAGGTGAATACCTATGGCAGACTCTCTCAAGGTAAATACCTAATTGGCAGACCCTCTCAAGGTAAATACCTATGACAGACCCTCTCAAGGTAATACCTAATTGGCAGACCTCAATGAAAATACCTATAGCAGACCCTCTCATGGTAAATACCTAATTGGCATACCTCAATGAAAATACCTATGGCAGACCCTCTCAAGGTAAATACCTATGACAGACCCTCTCAAGGTAAATACCTGTGACAGACCCTCTCAAGGTAAATACCTATGACAGACCCTCTCAAGGTAAACACCTATGGCAGACCCTCTCAAGGTAAATACCTATGGCAAACCCTCTCAAGGTAAATACCTATGGCAGAGCCTCTCAAGGTAAATACCAATGGCAGACCCTCTCAAGGTAAATACCTTTGGCAGACCCTCCCAAAGTAACCCCGGTCAAGCCAGGCTTTTGTTGAAAGCCAGGCTTTTGTTGAAAGCCAATTCTTGTTGAATCAGTTAAGCCCAGAAAAACCCTGTGTATGTCATATGCGAAAAGAAATATACATTTCAGCCTGCACATTTGCCCAATCAGATCAGCACCATTTTTATTCCCTGCCTAGACTATACTTGCTTGCTATTCTCTATTACTGAGTTGGCCGGTAGAATTCTTACCTGGTCTCAAACACAGACATTTCATAGGCCTCCATAATGCAGGCCTCCGAATAAGAATTCGTTATAAAAATTATTTTTCTTATTATTTCTCAACCAAAGCATATGTTGTGGGTACCATCTCAAGGAGATGGTTCTTTTGATAGAGCACCCAAAACAGATGTTTTAATTGATGGGAAAGAAAATATTAACATTTTACACCCCAAGTTTTGTTAATGTATATTACTGGCAGGAGTTCTTCAAGTGGTTCTAACCTTCTGGCAGTCAGCATGTTCCTGTACTTACATGGGTCATTTGTGTCTGATTAGCTTTACTGTTAAAACCTATAGATCATAATTGCTTCCTGAGCACTTGCTCATTATACAGGAATTTTTCTCAAACATAAAATGAGCCAGTACAGTAGATGCTCTAAAATTGTGAAGGCTGCCTAACCTGCCAAGAAAGGCCCAGACCTCAGGCCGGTCAAACATCGCAGACCTAGGTCAGACTGATCTGTTTCATTTCCTGTTTGCTGTTCTGACAAGCATTTTGTAATTCAGCCCATAGCTTACATTTTATTTTGAAAGCAGGAGATGTATTTAAAATTATAGAACAATTTAATACTATATACTTATTGCATTATCAAGCACCCAAGACTCAAGCGAGCCTGCACAACATGTGCAGACTCGTCAGAGCCTTCATTGCTTGCATTTTCAAAGTATGGCTGCAGACGAAGACTCAGAACAGAATAACTTTTAGACCATTGGCTGGGATGGATACATCAGTATAGGCATATAAAGGAGCCGTTTCCACTTTTGGAAAAATAAACAAAATCTCATGAGCTGGCCCAAACAAGCTTTAGCATCCAAAAACAACTTTGGCTCTCTATGCCATAGCTGAGTCTGGTTCCTAGTCCTTTTAATGTACCATGAAATTATTCTCCTTAACTTAAGATGTGCACCACACAGATGTTTTCATGTAGTTATTTTTTGTCTAATTTTACATGCATCTTACAAGGCTGTGATGTTGGTTGGGCTTAAAGGTCTTGTGAATCTTCAAAAACATTTTTAAAACTCTTCATGATTTAAATGACAGTATTGAGAAAGCCAAAATGCTGAAAACCCCATCTTAAAATTCCAACCGAGTCAAAAGTTATGCAAGTTTTAAAATTATGCAAATTAGCATTTAAGCCCCGCCCACATTATCTTTTCGAGATGATTTTGTCAAATTGTCATATTTTATGTAATGCGTTTTCTAAGCAATTAAAATCAGCACGATTAAGCTGTTATATGCAAATGTTGTGTTTTATCATATTGAATCATTTTCAGCAAATAAAATATTAAATAATGTTAAAATAAATGAAATATATTAAATTTAATATTTCAAAAAGCTCAAATGACGTCATATGAGCCTTTCGCATATTTTCATCTAATTAAATTTTGTAACCTTCGTAACTCTGTAACTATTTTGAATTTATTGATGGGGTTTTCAGCATTCTGTTTCTCTCATTACTGGCTTTTCAATCAATAGGAGTTTGAGAAAAGTTTTTTTGAAGGTTCACAAGACCTTTAATAATTCCAGGCATAAAATCTACAGATTTACGAAATCAGTAGTTATCATGCCTGTATAAGTATAGTGCACTGAAAAGTACATTTTTCTGTGCACATGCATGTTTATGTTTATTATTTTCTCATTGTTTAGAGCAACAGATATAGCTACTGACAAATTATTGTTTATTTGGACTACTGTATGTAAATTATGGGAGAACAACACTGGAATTTTCTATCAAAACTTCCTGTAAGTAATCATGAAGTTTGTTTATGTAATAGTTATACCATGGGTTGTCAGCCTGTACGTGGAGATAATCCACGAGCTTTAGCGAGTGGATTATCTTACATACAGGTGGACAAACATGGTATAACTATTTTATGCCACCTACATCAGTGTAGAAATTGCACATCACGAGATATTTCGTGCTAAAGTTGGTAAGGGTGGTATAATTTGGGTTTTTACATCCCAGTCAACAGGTATGGCCATGTCGAGATGGTCAGTTCAACTTATAACCATACTTTTTTTTCTGAGCAAGCTTGACTAGGTGGTTAATTAACCAGTACTTTGTGTACATATTTTGGCTTGTAACTGACAACAACACTTCTTGAATCCGCGGAAGGAGGAGAATGACCATGGAAACTATTTTACAATCAATCTCCACAAAAGTATGGGATTGAGCAGGGATCAAACTCACGACCCCTGGATCTGTAGTTGGACTCGCTACTGACAATCATTGAAGCTATGAGTGTGGAGATAGTTATAAGAGTGCAAAATTAAAAATTATTTTTCTTATTTCTCAATGAGATGGTTCATTAATTGAGCACCCAAAACAAATGTTAAGACTGATGGATAAGATAATATTCACAATTTTTATGCTCAAATATTTTGTATATTTCAATAACCTATGGATAATATTGCTTTTACCATAGTAGTGTCTGTCTTTCCATCTTATCACAAAATATGAAAAGTTCTGCTGACTGTGAGCTCTTTAAGTTGGAAAAAACTTTTTTTCCTGTCGGTGACATCTTTTGCTATCTACTGATAGATAGCATTGCCAAACATCTTGGACCCAGATCAGGCCTGACAAAAGGTGGGGCCTGTATTATATACATTTATATAATTATAATGATATAATTTATTTATATAGAGAATGCACATTGTGGCATGATCACTTATCAACCATATGCATACAGAACAATCTAATTGTTTAAAGTAAACTGCAAAATGATTGTTTGTAGTTTTCCGGGGTAGTTTTTCCATGAAATTTTGTTTACTTCTTTGCAAGCTGGGTAATTTAGCGTGCTTTAAATTGTACTGTGCCTGAAATATGATAAAAATGTCACTGCAGTAATAGGCCAGAATGGTAAGGGAGATGATTCATTATGAACTTGTATGTTATGTATATGGAGTTAAAAGCCTTGATATTGCCATGTATAAGCTAATCTGGTATTTGTGGCCAGGTAAGACTCAAACCAATTTGCTCAGCTACATAGAATATCTGATCTCCAGAAAATTTCTATTTATCAAGTACCAGCCTTGTAGTTCTTATATTATAAGGTAGTTATATCTCTAATATAATTTTCATGTACTATTTTGAAATATTGGTTCCTACACTTAATTGTCCTTAATTTATTTGCCAAAGATGAAATAAAAACTGTAGCAATGTTGTAATGGGGTTCCATAGCAGCTCAGAAAATGTTAACAGTTCCAACATTTTCTAATATTGTTAACTTAATTTCGGCCAGTTTGCTTGATGCCAGAAAGGCTGTCAAGCGGCAATATGACGTAATGATGTCAATTGTTGAAAACTTCAAAACATTGATAGCATTTGCCTGGAAGTTATAGCATTTTGTCTACAATCTACTAAAATGCATGTGGGAGGGCAGTGGCTCAGTGGTAGAGTGTGACTCGAGACTGAGGGGCCGCGGGTTTGAGCCTCACCGGTGCCACTGCATTGTGGTCCTTGAGCAAGACACATTTATCCTAGCTTAGTACTGGTTCAACCCAGGAAGACCTGTCACTGTTTAACTGAAAGATTGTTGATGGGACGTAAAGAATCAAATCAAACAGAACAAACAGGCAAACAAAACTAAAATGCATGCTGAAAAGTCACTGGGTGTAGACAAGAGACGTTGAGTTATGGAGTGTAATGGAATTTTGTTTTCCCCTCAATAATTCACAATTTATAGAAACCTTGAAAATGAAAAATCAACAGGAGAAATTGAATAATTATATATGATAAATGCAGCCCAGCTTTCACGTACAAATGACACTCGCATTTTAGAAACAGAAGAGAACCATAGGAGCAGCTGACCATCCATTGTATTATTTTCATGAAAGACAAGGTCAAACCCTTAAAGCTCCAATCACGACTGCAGCAGATGACAATTTTTCAACATCTTTCGGAATTTTTGAAAAAAAATAAGGTATGATATTTCACGAGTATCGTCTGCCAGCAGACGATCCTCATGAAATATCATGCCTTCTTTGTTATTTTTGAAAAAGAGGCAAAATTTGAAGTTGTCGTCTGCTGCAAATTATAGGTGGCACTTTAAGGGTAGGGACAGAAGAACAAGAGTCAGGGCTATACTGCCGATGAGCTTGATGTTTCATGCACTACTGTACACAGAATATTAATTGATGAACTTGACATGCCTAAAGTAAGTGCACGCTTGGTGCAGCGATTACAGGTTTCACTGGACAACTTTTCCAGAAACACATTGAATTTTCCACTTTTATACCACTATTTTTCTACTAGTATACCATTTTCCTCGGTATATTTATGGTATACTCCAGTGTAATAATAGAGTACCTATTTTTCCATTAAGATTGACCAGTGGAATACCACAGTCTTTCTAGTGGTATTCCATTAATTTCCAGTGGAATATCACTCATTTGTCAGTGGTAATCCACTCCTATTCCACTGGTACTCCAGTGTATTTCACTGATTTCCACTGGAATATCATTTGGTATTCCGAATATCATGTGGTATTCTACATTCCAGTGGAATAAAAGTGGTAATTCTCTCTTTCCACTGGTACTCCAGTGTATTCTACTGATTTCAACTTTTGGAATGAAAAATCAGTACAACTCAAATGTTTTCTTCTTCAAACTAGTTTTGGATTTTATTCCTTCTTCAGTCCAAAATTGTTACAAAATGGTTGATTGTATATAATTTCACTAGGAAGTGATGCATGACGTTATTATATTGGAATATTTTGTGGTATTCCAGTGGAATAATAGTGGTAATCCACTCCTTTTCCACTGGTACTCCAGTGTATTCTACTGATTTAAACTGGAATATTATGTGGTATTCTAGTAGAATAATAGTAGTAATCCACTCTTTTTCTAGTGAAATTTAAACCCAATTGCCCAGTACCCTCTACAATTCATGTGACCTATGCACCTGCAAAGTTTGAAATTGCTACAAATGGTTTAGGAGAAGATACAATTGCAGGAAACATGACGGATGTATGTCAAGGCACAGACGGATGGGCATACTTAAAGGAGGGACATCCTAAGGTACCTATTATGGGCGTAATTAATCCTACCACACCAAAAATAGAGGATCTTACATGAGTGCTCATGTTTTATTGAATTTATTAAACAAGTTGGGGTAAAGAGATAAAGTGCGAGGCTTGCCGAGCATTTTATCTCTTTTTCGCAATGAGTTTAATAAATTCAATAATACAGGAGCATGAATGTTAGATTGAGTTTAACCCATGACATTAAAATTACTTAATAATCACATTTTTTTGTGTGAAAATGTTAAGATTTTGCCATCTTTTATGCAACTTTTAAAATGGAGGTCATTACGTTATGCACTTATCTGTAAACCACTAGTGGTTTATTGATTCTATTGCATGGCGTTATTTCACTCCCAGACGCGAAGTCGTGTGATAAATTAACCCTATAACACAGCATTAACCTTATAATGCCTCTGTACTAACCCTTAACCCTCTATGTATGGCTGTACAGATTGCAAAGCTCATAATGGATGGATGGACAGACTGATTGATGATGGTCTGATTTGGGTATTAAAATAATATATCCTTTTTTTCTAAAGAAAAAGGAGGGTAAAAAAATTAATATACCATTTTTTTCTCAAGAAAACAGCGGGGTATAAAATGGACAATTCCATACTTATTGTATCAGGATATTTGTATGGGATAATCCATAAAAGGGTTACATAAGTCTGGACTGTAGCAGGAGTGATATGAAAACTGACCATACCCAACATGACATTAAGTCTGTTGACTAGGCCGTAAACCAATAAGATAAAACAAAACAAGAGTGTCAACATTATATTCAGTAGCAAACAAGTGAACAATTAGTGTTTATTAGAAGTCACTGGTCGTCACACCATTAAACAAAGATGTAAATATGCGTAGCTTATTGTTACCTGTCATTGCTAATAAGTCGATTATGACACACTTGCCAAATGTTACATTTTGGTGTGAAACTTGACTGTGCGGTTAATTCAAGCGGAGTTTTTGTACTTAATCACTTTAAATACACAGTATCGATTCACTGTGCGCCTGAAATGAGTGAAATCGACTGTATCGATAGAATCGAGAGTTTTTAGCCTAAATTTGTGATGGGGTGGTAAGTATTTTCGCATGTTTTCTTATAGTTAGATTTGTCCTACCGCCGTGGATCTCATTATATTTCTTTGATATATGCATACATGTCATAATATCGGGCAAAAACAACGACAGTGTATCGTGGGAGCGCAAGAAACGCATTCCTTTAGGGGGATAGTTGTCAAAAAAGCGAAAATTCACAGCTTTTTATCTCCCCGTTTCGAATTTAAACAACTTAGCTAAAAATGATTTTCACCAGAAGTTCGAGAAGCTTATGATCCTACAATACCAGAAATCTCAGACTGATCCGTTTTTTCGATTTTGAGATATTCTGCTGTATATGACTGAACCCTCTAATAGCGGTGAATTAGAAACTGTATCGGTAGAATCGACTACTAATTATTTAATGTACGAAGTAAAAACTATCAACTGCACGAAGTGAAAGCAAATGTTGGTAATAAATTTTCGAATTTAGAGCAGAAAGTAGGCTATTTATTTCACCCTGTGTATACCATTGGCTTCTAAATGTGTACTTTGGCAGACAGTGAAGACCCAAATATAACGCTGCATCATATGGCATTTCATCTGGGTCTTCACTGTTTATTTATACAAATATGATGTTCAGAGAAAGAAATGCAATTTTTTTAATAAAAACTTGTGACCAGCAATATATATATTGTACCACCCCAGGTTTATTGTATATAACCAGTAGGCAGAATTCATTTAGTTCATAAAGGGTTAACAATACGTCAATCTGTATCATTTTTTTCAGTCTGTTAGAGACTCCCGCATCTACTCTCTGTGTGTAGGTTTGTAGGCTTACATTTCAATAATTTCATCCTGCTTTAAAGTACATTTCATAAGACCCACTGTGGCAAACCTTTAATAAGGCTTTTTGCGCCCAGCCAGCAATCAGATGACATCATGTGCCAAAGACACGAGAGGGGATTAATCCCCCTCTCGACAGGGGGTTTTAGTGGGTCTCCCCCAAGTTTTTTTTTAAATTTTTGGCGCTTCTATGTGCGTTTTAATGGGGTTTTTATGCATTTGGAACAAGATTTCAGTCCTTTTGGTCACAATCTTTTGCAAGAAAAGATATTTCTTGTCACACGAGAAACTGAATGCTGGACAAAATTGTTTTCAGACAGTCACGATTTTACTTTTTTCTACAGCATGTTTCTTTGACATTATTTCACCTATGTCCCCCGCAGGTTTTGGAAAGTACTTTTAGCACTGATCCTTGGTGGTCCTTCAAAGAGTTGTGTTTTCGAAAAGATATACACTTAGTCTTTTCAATTACATGTAAAACAACCGTTAAGGATGCAGGCTTCATCTAGATTTTGGCTTTAGTAGGCATAAGATGAGATCGTTAGCTTCATTGTAATAGAGCCAGGGCCTACTGTCGAACCACGACGGCTAAACACTTCTCTGCTCAGGCTTCTTAAAGTCGAATGAACGTTGGTGGAACTGAAAAGTCTTGGGCTGAATTGGAACAGGCGGGACCTGTATATCTGTAACAGAATGCATTGTAGTAACACAGGCTCATGATGCTCATATATGTTAAGTCAACACGTTTTAAACATACTTTATCGCTCGACATGTTAATTAGAAGAAGAAAAAACAAAGTGTCAAGTTAAGGGATCATAGAATTATCTGGACCTCAACAAGAAGATCTGTCTTCAGGGTTTCTGACCATGCAAGACTCAAACCAACCAACTCATTTACAGAGATTAGCTAGAATGCTGGAATTTTGAGTGTAGCAAGTTTACAATTATACTTTCCTAGGAGCGAATAACAAAGGCGCTGATCAGACTGCGCAGTTGTGCAGGCTGGTCTGCGCCTTTGACGTTGGCATGCAGCTACATCTGGTTTTCTCTCGACATGGTCCATAAGTATGATAAGGTCCATTAAGACCATCTGATTATGAAATTAATTAAGCAGGTGTCATTATAATTTTTCATTGTTTTCACACGCGCAGCACGCGTTATTGATAATTGCATCAATAAATGGTAAGCACAGAGTAAAGTGAGCCAAAACCAGCAAAAGGGACACGGTGGAGAGCATACTCCGCCAAAAGTGGTTGGGCGCTCGACGGACCTGCCGGACCGGCGATGAAGGCCTTGCGTACAGGTAACATGCTACTGTAAACATAGCATTTGTAATCCACCATTTTCTAATTACACAGTGTTATGCTCCATGAATGGGAAGTATAATATACAGGTAAGTTCACATCGTGCTATACTTCCACAAAACGTTTTGAGGCGTGACTGTAACGGTAAATGCATTGAATGAATCGAGGGTCATTACTTAGAGGTCGTGGTAGAAGTATACATGTATCGCTTTGTTGCATGAATATTTATGAAGGTTGGATGTTTACAAAAATAGGTTTGTGAATTTTCGTAACAGCATCTTGACAATAACACACACACACAAACGCACGCACGCTCTCACGCACGCACACACGAGCGCGCACACCACACGCACTTGCACGTGCCACCATCGCAAAAATCAACTGACAAACCTATCAACAAACTAGTGAACAAAACATTATCTCTTTTGTTTTGGGCTTGTCTGTCCATCTGTCTGTCCGTTGCCGTGGGCACTCTAACTTAGTCATTTTTGATCGGATTTTTTCCAAATTTCATATCATCATCAAACTCTTATCAAGTTTGATACACTTTTTTCGGTCAAACGATAAGCAAGAAGGCTGTAAAAACGGCCGCCACGACAGGTCTCTCTAACTTAGACATTATAATCGGTTTTCTTCCAAATTTTATATATGGATTGCTTCTATCAAACATTCGGTTTATATGTTCTTAAAAATGTTATCCTTTGGAAGCAAAGAATGTACCAAAGAACTGAAATTAGAATGTGCCAATTATCTTGGCCGGACTAGCTAGTTTCGGCCATTTAGGCCTCATCAGTGACCCTCTAATAGTTCTTTAAAGTAAGTAAGGTTGCAAAGATCAGGAATCGATACAATCAAGTACCACACCTGACCCAGGATACCAATGGGAAAGTGACAAACTCACAGAAGACACCACAAACGAGAGCCAAGAGGTCAGCCCTTTCCCAGCAGGTGACCACGAAGCACATATAAACAGACGCGCACAAAACATAGCAAACACAAGACAGAACAAAAACATAAAAGATCCACAAAAGAAGTACCGCCTTGGAACGGTCAGTAAAGTATTTTACTGGAGGGCTTAAACCGGTTTAACGGCGCCAACCTCACCCTTAATTCAGATGTGGATCAAGACACATAGATATAAGTTCCACAATGAAACCCATGATCACAAAGGACAAGAAAATAAAATCTACACTATAGATAAGGGCAGGGAGACGTTCTACCACCACCACATAGTCCCAATCACCAGCTGTAGTGAAGTCAAATGTGTTCTTAAAAAGGTTATCCTTTGGAAGCAACGAATGCACCAAAAATCTGAAACAAGAGTGTGCAAATTTTCTGGGCCTCATCAGTTACCATCTAATAGTTTCAAAGTTCCACAATAAAATCCATGATCCTAAATGACCAGAAAATAAAAGTCTGAATACGTTTTTTTATCTGTTGAACGATTAGGAAGATGGCAAAAAAAATGGCCAACGCCTATCAGTGTCCACTACTTCATTTTTTTTTATCAGAGTTTTTTCCAAATTTCATATATGGATTGTTTCGATTAAACTCTCGTTAAAGTTTGAATACGAGTTTTGTCCGACGAAAGTTAACCAAGATGGCCAACGAAATGGCCGGCACCTATTAGTTTGCACTTATAGACACTCTACCTTAGTCATTTATTACCCAATTGCTGCCAAATTTCACATATATATTACTTTTATCAATCTCTTGCCTAAGTTTGAATATGGACTTTATCCGATGACCAAGATGGCCGCCAAATGGCCGCCATCTGTCAGTTTACACTTTACTTAGATGTATGAGTGGTCTTCGATATGTTAAAGTGTTTCCTGAATGATAGACAATGGAGTGTTTTATGACATATCAAATTCAGAATAGAGAGGGCAGTTGTAGCATTTGTATTCTGGATTTTCTATTGTGCTATAGAAACTCACGAGTGTTGGTTTACTGAAACGAAAATGTTTCAGAAGTGAGACTATATTTAACAAACAATGATGACATGTGGCTTAGGCTGCTGTACATTCTAAGGCAGTGATTCTGTTGTTGATTCGTTCTTGACTGTTGCTCCTGGTGTGGGTTCTGTGTTTGTTTTATGGTTTGCTATGCATTGTTTTGTGTCTTTTCTAGGTTTTCCTTAATCTGGATGTTGGCGAGTGCTACGAGTATGTGGGAAAGGAGACTTGACTTAAAAGTATATGTATTATCACTGACCATTCCATGGCGGTGCTTCTTTTTGTGGACTTTTTTTGTTACTTATGCTTCGTGTTTGTCATGCTATCTTTTCGTCTATTTATTGCAGTCTTGTGGTCACCTGCTTGGAAAGGGCTGACCTCTACGCTCTCTTGTATGTGGTGATTTATTGTGTTTTATCACTTCCGGATGGGGTGTCCTGGGTCAAATGTGGTACTTGAGTGTATCCGTTGCTGATCTTTGCATCCTTTCTTACTTTAAGGAATGAGAGTAAAATAATTTTGTGTTTCAAATGTCGACACAAGAATTGCTGCTTGGCTCATATGCGTAGGAAGCTTTTCAATATTGGGAGGGGGGCAATGCCAACTTCAATACTTGTGGAGGGATATTGCAAAAATGTACATACAAGCATGCATGCGCACACACATCAACGTACATATGAAAACACATGTACATGCTCCTAAATGTTCATACTCCCATGCATGCATGCATGCACACACATATGTATGCATGCATGCACATGCAGATACATCAAAACAATTATATATTAACATTCGTACATGAAAATCAAGGAGAGGGGATTTGCGACCAAAATGTTTGCATGTTGCTGCTTTCGCGATTCTATTTAATTTCATATGCAACATAACCATGTTCTCAAGTTGAATTTTTACCTTTAACCCCACACCCAAGGTCGAGTGGGGTAGGGAGAAGGTATGTAGGCAGAATATTTGCTGCCATGTTTCTGAATTCGAGAATCTATTTAATATGATATGATCATATTCTGTAAAAATTTGATTTTGACCTTTTGACCCCCAGGGTTAGAAGGGGTGGGAGGGGGTTCCCAGCCAAACTATTTTCTACCATGTTGCTGCATCCGTGATTCCCTTTAATTTGATATGCAACATGCCCATGTTCTAAAAAAAAATGAATTTTGACATTTTGATCCCATCACCTAAGTCCACCCAGGGGGTCCGGCACAGGTCTTAGATCCAACATCACGTTTGATATGTTTCATATTTATTGTACCTTTGTCTGCAGTTGCTACCATGTTGCTGCATTCGCGATTCCTTTGATGTGCAGCATGACCATGTTCTGAAAAAGTTGAATTTTGACCTTCTGTGGGTAGAGGGGGCTGCAGGCAAAATATTTGCTACCATGCTGCTGCATTCGCGATTCCCTTTAATTTTGATATGCAACATGATCATGTTCTGCAAAAGTTAAATTTGACCTTTTGACCCTAGGGTCGGGGGAGGGGTGGGGGATTGCGGGCAAAATATTTGCTACCATGTTACTGCATTTGTGATTGCCTTATATATTATATGCAATATGACCATGTTCCGAAAAAGTTGAATTTTTAACCTTTTGACCCCCAGGGTCGGGTTGGGGGGGGGGGGGGGGTCTGTGGGCATAATATTTGCTACCATGTTGCATGTTGCTGCGCCTGTGATTCCCTTTAATTTGATATGCAACATGACTATTTCCGCATTCGTGATTCTATTTAATTTGGTATGCAATCTGACCATGTTCTGGAAAAGTTGAATTTTGACCTTTTGACCCCAGGGTCAGGGGATGGGGGTGATTGGGGCTCCGCAGGCAAAATATTTGCTACCATGTTGCTGCATTCATGTTTCCCTTTAATGTGATATGCAACATGATCATGTTCCAAAAAAGTTGAATTTTGACGTTTTGACCCCACCCACTAAGTCCACCCAGGGGGTCTGGCACAGGCCTTCGATCAAAAATCGCATTTGATATGTTTCTTATTTATTGTAACTCTGTCTGCATGCGAAATTTCTGTAAAACATAATGACAACTGACTGAGCTATTGCGAAATATACATATTTGACCTTTGATCCCACTGGGGGGAGGGGCGGTAAATTTTTAATCACGGTTATGCTTATATACAGACACTGGGTAATCATTGCCTATAGTGAGAAGTTGTAAGATATAATAGTTTTGGAATAATGTGATGTTTATTCTACAAAAAGTCAATATAGCTTTTGCATTAGCCTAAACCTGAGTCAAAAAAGGGCCAAAACTCAGTCAAAAATTGGCGAATTACCTCCAAATTCGAACTTGGCCTGTATTTTATAATGCTTTATCAGTGTTAAAGCCCTTCAGTATATCTCACATCAAACTTGGGCCTCTGTCGTGAAAGAACCTGACTCAGTCGCATGTGAACAACAAAGGTGCAGACCAGTCTGCGCATCCGGCCAGTCTGATGCGTGCCTTTGTAACTTGCTCCCTGGAAAGTATATAGCTAAGCAGCTGAACTTGGCCCACTAAAAGCTTTAAGCTCCTATCTAGTCTCTGTTAATAACAAGGCTGATTTTAGCAAGATCTGGTTGCAAACCCTGAAGAAATGAGATGCAGCACATATTGAGCACGCTCATTATCCTTACCAAACTGTAACTATTCAAGATTGAAGGCACTTTCGTGCTACATGTACATAATTGTTAATATTTTGCCAGTTACTGACAGTCAACCTTTTTAAATCAACTGAAGGAGAAGAACGGCCAAAAGCATTTCATGGAGGGTGCACAGTGGCTTTGTCTTTAAATGCTTGACTCGATACCAAGGAGCTCCCATCTGCGTCACTGCGTTATGTGTTTGACCAAGACACATTAATACTTGCTTACTACTGGTTCAACCCATGAAGAACCATCCCGACATAACTGAAAACGTGTTGACTGGGACGTAAAGAATCAAATCAAGCAAACAAACAAGTATTTTCATCCAAAAAAAAATAAGAATGTGCCAAGCGTGTATTTGTTTACAAACTGAAGTTTTTGACAAGCTTTTATTATATTTTTATCGCACAAAGGTTGTGGGTTTGATGCGCAAAGTTTACGTATATTTTAGTCCTACTTGCGCTTGAAATTGGCCCAGAATAGACGAAACTGTCTTCATTATTCCCTTTCACTGGGCACAGTACCTCTTATGAGTATCGATATCACTTCGTTCAGTGCGTCGATTCTACCGATACAGTTTCTAATTCACCGCTATTAGTGGGTTCAGTCATATATAGCTGAATATCTCAAAATCGAAAAAACGGATCAGTCTGAGATTTCTGGTATTGTAGGATCATAAGCCTCTCGAACTTCTGTTGAAAATCATTTTTAGCTAAGTTGTTTAAATTCGAAACGGGAAGATAAAAAGCTGTGGATTTTCGCTTTTTTGACAACTGTCCCTCTAAAAGAATGCGTTTCTTGTGCTCCCACGATACACTGTCGTTGTTTTTGCACGATATTATGACACGTATGCATATATCAAAGAAATATAATGAGATCCACGGCGGAAGGACACATCTAACTACAAGAAAACATGCGAAAATACTTACCACCCCCTCACAAATTTAGGCCAAAAACTATCGATTCTACCGATACAGTCGATTTCACTCATTTCAGGCGCACAGTGAATCGATACTGTGTAAATAGTATACTAAGGATTTGTAAAATTTAAATCTCTTTGGGAGCAAGATAACAGTAAAGTTAAAATGAATTTACGCTTAATTTGCATTGGAAACATTTGTTAATTGATCAGATTAGAATTGCCTTAGAGAGGCAATTCTAATGAGATCAACTTACAAATAACTGTTTCTGGCAATACACTTTAATTTACGATTCTTTATATATGAAATTCTTTGTTACCTGTCGCCCTGTCCCTTTCACTATGCCTTTAATAATCAATTATTCTCTTGATTTCTTCGATCATGTTTCAAACTTTTGTTTTCAACTAAAAGCATCAGTGTTAAAAATCAAGGACTCACGGTTTAGGAATTACCTGATTTGAAACTGATCTCATTCAATGAGTTTGTAATTTGTGTTAATTGCATTAGGATGAAAAGGGTTGATTGTTTAACCCTTAAAGTGCTGATCACGTCAATACAAGGAGACAAAATTTATTATCCCTCTTTATTTGGGGGAAAAATAAGGCAGATATTCTATAAGGACTGACATTGATTCATGTGAAATATCAAAGTAGAGAGGAAGCCTTATTTGGATTTATAAAAAAATATGAAACTGCTGAGGTGGTACTTTAAGACAAATGAAAACATATATTAAGGATGAAAAATTAGTGTGAATGATGATTTTCAGCTTCTACGTCAGTTATGTTCTGTATGATCATGCAGTACCAGCTGTTCATTCATAGAGCAGGAATTTTGTGTTTGTGCTGAGTTTTTTTTTCTGTGGCATTATTTTTGTGTTAATTATGTGCAAGTCATTTAATGGAATGACTTAATTGGGTGGGGTGATGAGTTTATTGAGAGAAACGTGGAGTTTTTTTTACATGTATATAATTTGTAGTTCTGTTGTGCCCAGTTTTTTTCTGCGACATTATTTTTGGGTTGCACATTGTATTAATTATGCAATTAAGTCAATTGGAACCACTTAGGTTGATGACGAGGCTGATGACGATGGTATTGAGAGAGAAAAATGGATTATACAATATAGTCTTTTACCATATATATATCTTATGATTAGATTAGCACAATTTGCCTGAGTGAATGAGTTACCACAACTTTATCATGTAAAGGTCCTTCTTTAACCCTATATAATGTATGCGTACTGATATATTTATTCCATCTGCAGGTTGATAATTATTACAATACACTGAATGTGGTTAATAACTGTACTGCAATTATATCAAAGAATCACGGGTAACCCCCTCCATCTTTATTTGGAAATTTTGACCACTGCCATGGTTTGAATTTCCAAATTAAGATAATTACTTCTTTTCCTGAAGGTTTTATCTATAAGCAAACAGTGCAGACCCAAATGAAATGCTGTATATGGATATAAATTGTTTGCTAAAGATGTATGTTTAGCAATTAAGCAGATTTTGGTCTTAAACGCCATAATTTATATGTAGGAGCAGTGAAGACTCCTCTGAGCTCTCACTGTTATCAAAATGTCACGAGCTTGAAAATGTAGGAGGGTTACGATCTCAGTGAAATGGCTTTATCTGGTGTAAATGTGACAGGTAAGGAATGATAATAGATAAGTATCGTATTGATGGTTGCACCTGACAGGTGAACCATAGCGTACCAGTCCGACTACTTGTACGGTACCGTACAGCCTGGGGCCTGACCTGCTGGACTTTTTTTTATCTAATTGGTGTATTACGACAAAACAGATTCTCCGATAAGAAATGACCTTTGTAATCGTGATTTTATCAAAATGAACAGTCAGTGTTGAGTGGCCATGTGGATAAATACATTAAGTAATACTAATTTTTATGTAATATTGTTATAGCTATAGGTTAGGCCAGAATTTTTTTTATTAGTTGATTTACGGGAATTTTTTTTCAGATTTAGGGTCAGGGGGACAAAAAAATAAAAATAAAAAAGCCTTGAAAATGACCAGTTAACTGGTCATTTTCAAAGCTTCTTTTTTTTGTTTTTTTTTTGTTTTTTGATATTTTCAGAGCTTATCAATTTCCTAAAAATCTGGACAGGACAATCACTTTTAACAGTGTCACTCAAAAATACACAGACAGAACCTCAAAAATTTTTTTTTTTTCAACAAAACAAATAATAGTAAGAGTCGGCGGATAAAATAAAAAAAAAATTTAGAAATGAAATTTTATTTTTTTCTACTTTCCGGAAAATTACAGTAGGAGGGTTTGTAAATCAACTAATAAAAAATTTTGGCCTAATCTAAAAAAAAAAAATCAGTCAGCTGAGGAAATCTGGCAAGATTATTAGAGTCACCAGTTTAGTGTTTTATGATCATTTTTGTTGGATTTATAAAAAAAATCTAATTTGGAAATTCTCCAGATATTAGGTTGGAAAATTTGAAATATGTGGAATTATTTGTGATCATGTGATGGATGGAATTCTATTACAAACCAGCAGGGATGTATGTACATGTAGCTGTCATTCAGTCAGATTTGAATAATATGGTAGAATTATGGTGGAATTCTGGAAATTCATGGAAGTAAAATTCAGTAACTTGATTGAATATGATATAAGAATGTTACATTTGATTATAAAATTTTGATTGATGAATCTTTTTTTTTGAAGGACTTTAGAAGTTTCATTCTTTTGAGCTTTTAATTATAAATATTATTCAGCGATTGAAATTTGAAAAAAAAAATGCAGAAATTTGATTTTTTTTCATTTACCGAGTTGTACAAAAGATGTGGAATATTTTAGTTTTGATGTCCATATCTGTGTGGTTATCTTTCATTATTTTCTCTTTTACATGACCATCTGCCGGATGATAACTTAAATAAGTATGAAACTAACATTTTCTTAACTCATGGAAGCATTTAATTCCAATTAGATTTGATGGATTAGATTTTCCAAATTACATAGTAGTTCTGTCCCCAAAGACTGTGTTAGAAAATTGAGATTTTAAAACTTTTGTGGCATACCTTTTGGCTGTATACTCCCAGTGATGATTTTTTTCCCATTGAGGGATTCTGTAATTGTTCTATGTATTGATGTGTGTTAACTTTGTGTCCATTCTAGTTTTGCAATCATCTTCATGGGGAAGAAAGAGCTGGTTGCTGGTGTCTCTTGAATGCAGTGTGGCTCTTCCTCACGGTGCGACAGGTTTGTCTGCAGTTTGTGATTGTGGTATTTCCTGATCATTATACTCACTATTTTTCATCCAAAGAAGGGTTAATTTTAATTTGTCAGAGAGCTATCTCAAATATTAGAGCTAGTGCAGCCTTGAAATTAGGTCAGCATATACATGGATGATGGGTGGATTACCTGTTCCTCTTTTGATGAAATCCATAAGAATTTATCCAGGGTTATAGCCCTTGTTTAAGGGAGAGCTCAGATGTTACCCTTATGGTCTAGCATATGGGCCTACAAGCAGCTTTTAGTTGAGATAAAATTGACAAATACAAAATTTAGCTGTGATGTGATTTCCAACAATGTGGTATTTTGACAAGAGTAGACTCAGATGAGCCTGTGCAGCCTCTTTTTAACCTTAGAAACTCCAAATAATGTTCAGTCGGTAGTTTAACACTCATAGAATATTCAAGCAACTAGCTAGCAAAGGCTCTGAACAGATACGTGCAGGCTGATCTGAGGCTTTGCTGGTCACACATACCACATTGTTGGAATTCTCATGTCATGGCTCAAATGTATTTACTTTTCTACATTGAATCAGAAAATGGCTTAATAACAGTAACTCTGGCAGCATCATTTAAGACTTATCTCCCTTTTGACTGAAATGATATGCTATATTTCTCATCTATCATGCTTGTTGTATATATTTGTCTTGTATTTAACGGGGCATGAAATGAGAAACAGTATGATTAGCTTTTGATCTGAATCACTACAGTCTTTGTCTATGGTTGGTTGAATATGGGCTTCAACGTGAGAAAACTTGTCTTCGGGGTTTCAGACACAGTGATGCTCAAAACAGCCTGCTCAGCTACAGAGACAAGCTAGAAAATTGAAAATTTGTGTTTAACAAGTGGAGTCCATGTACTTTCTAAAAAGCAAAAAAAAAAACAAAGGCGCTGATCAGACTGGGCATCAGCGCAGGCTGGTCTGCACCTTTGTTTTTCACATACAACAAAATCAGGTTTTCTCGTAACGAAGCCCATCTGTTTTATGATAATAAGAATATACAGTCATCATCACCATTTGATCTTACTTAATATGCGTAGAGACTGTCGTGTCATTTGAGGCACTTAAGGTGAAAAAGCCTTCAAGACTATACAATACAGTTAAACGAGAGCGAGAGATTGATCCTTATGATATCTTTTGAGCTTCATTGTTATAAGGAAAGGATGAAAGTTTTTGATTTCTACATTTTTGAACTCAGAAGGTTTGGCTGCTGTAAGTGCAATAGGGTTAAAACTTTTTCATTTTTTATTAATTTAACCCTCTGCTGATCGTGTGATGGTGGGGCAACAGTCTGACAAGATGATTTTAGCAGGTTTTAAGTGGGCCGACTTAAAAATATATAAATATAAACCAGTTTATATCCAGGAAAATTTGATTGATCCATGGAAGAGTTTTGAGTTTTGGTGAAACTAAAGAAAGTTGTAAAAGTTGCCCCCTGTAGAAGATGTAAATAAAACATGGTGGTTCCTTTTGTATTAGTAGGCTGCATAAGACTGGTAAATTGGGATAAAATTTGAAACCTCTTTATGTGTATTTTCATTATTTCCCATTGCTTTTGTTAAAACCTCTGTGTATACTCTGAAATGGTTTTAATACCAATTTAAGGAGTCAAGGCTTCAGGCTTTGATATATCAAGTCATGCTGTTCTTATTTCTGAATAAATTATCTTTTCATTGAGCCATAAAGTATCAAGCATCTTCAACAATTTAAAAGCCATAACATATGAGCTGTGACGTGACTTCCAACAATGTGGCATTTTGACAAGTGTAGACTCAGACGTGCCTGTGCAGCCTCCTAAACTCCAAATGCTGTTCGGTCAGTAGCTTAACAGTCATATAATATTCAAGCGGCTAGCAAAGGCTCTGATCAGACTGCGTGTATGCGCAGGCTGATCTGAGGCTTTGCTGGTCGCACATACCACATTGTTGGAAATTTCATGTCGTGGCTCATTTTCAGTTTAATAGAAAGACTAGCTGCCTTATCTGTAGCACAATGAAACTTTGGGATAGAAGCCTCATTTACTATCCATCTTTTCAAACTCGGCCTTAATTGTGTCAAAATTTGACTTGAAGCGTTCACAAGTGGATGTAAATTAAGTATGATTATATATAAATGTAAATTTTGTTGACAATCTAAGCAATGAGTGACACATCACCGACCAAGAACAGTGGCCCAGGACTTACTAGGGCTGATATTATAAGTTCAGGAACGGTTTCTAATACCTCAGGAAGCAGGACAGGGATACAAGGGATCAGTTTGACCCCAGCTAGATCTATAGCTTCAGCGGGGCCTACATTAGGATCTTCGCGATTGTCTCGGGAGCGATACCAAAGTGCTTACACAAGCAGATTGGGGCCACCTACTCTCAGTGCACCAAATATAAACAGACTGAGTCCTTTGACTCTAGTAGATAAATCAGGAGATGGTTCATCACCAAGGAGAGCCAATTTATCATCACTTAAATTGTCACCGAGAAGAGCCAGTGCAGATCCAAGTGTAATTAAACGTGAACTACTTCGTGATGAAAATTCTACGGTGGGAAGGATTGACACGCCTCGCCGTGGAAGCGATGTTGTTGGATCTTCTTTGCAGAGAAAGTTGAATGTTGAGCAAACGGGATATAGGAGATCCCCTGCTAATGTAAGCCTGACTAGGACACATTCGGACATAGAATATTCACGGACACTCAGGAATAAAGCGAGGCACTCTTTAGCAACTTATTCACCGACAAGTCCCAACAGTGACCTCAGTGGAAATGGGGATAGTGTTAAACCAGACTCCGGTTATAATTCACCTAGGAATACTGAAAAGTTTACATATTCTCTAACTCCATCATCTAACTCTGTTCTTACAAGTGGTGCTGATAGCCCAAACTACCCTGAATCTTGCCAAAGTGATCCACCAAAAATTAACACTGCAGTCAGTGAAGGATTAGACACTACTGATAGTGCGGATAAAGCTGTAAAAGAAGCTGAAAAGACAAGGTATGATTCTGGTTATCATTCACCGAGATATGATCCAGATATTGACACAGTAGCAAACAGCAGCATAAACATTCAAGAAGGAAGTAGTTCAAGTATTTCAAACTTAAATGCAGGTAGAAATTTTACTTCTAACTCGGACAGCGGCAAATATTCCAATAGAGCTGATCAGGATAATAAAACTAGCGATTTATTAGGTAAAGATACTCACCGGTCAGAGATTCTAGAATCAAGCCCAAAGTCTCAATCTGTAAGTCGTGCTACTAATTTGGAACCCACTCCAGAACATTCTGTACTTGTTTCTGGGCTTGATTTGCATCCTTCTAAAGGAACCGAATCATCTTCAGAGATGTACACTTCGAGAAAAAAGCCTGAGACAAATCGACCTGCGCCACCGCTATCTTTAGTTCCTGGTGTAGGGGATATTAGTACAGAAGTTCCTACCCCTCAACCTAGAATGAGAAGACGGCTGACAAAAAAGAAGAGCTTCAAACATGTGGTAAGGATCGATATCATATTGCTCAAACTTGTATCTAGTTTTATTAATAGCTTAAATATTTATCCCCACGCTTTTTGCGTGGGGGATATTTATTGCAATCGCCTCTGTCCGTCCGTCACCCTATCTCCTCCGAAACCATTACACGAAATCCAACCAAATTTGGTGTGTGAGTTGCTCACATAAATGGGACGTGCAACGGCACATTTTTTTTGGCCCTGTCCCCTGGGGCCATGGGGAGGGGCCAAAAGGTCAAATATCATTAAATTTCAATTACAAAGTCAATTTCAAAGATTTTTAAACCAGACTTTGTGTGTCTTCTCACAAATGAACGATATAAAACATATCAGACAGGATTTTCATTTAGCTGCCTGGGTCATGCCCCAGGGGTGGGACTTGGGGGTACCGTGGGGGGTTGGGGGGGTCAAAAAAAATTTCTCCAAAAATCAACCAGATTTGGTGTGTGAGTTACTTACATGAATGGCACATGCAACAGCACCATTTTTTTTGGTCCCCGGCCTTGGGGTCCGGGAGGGGCCAAAAGGTCAAATATCACTAAATCTGAATTACAAAGTCAATTTCAAAGATTTTTAAACCAAACTTTGTGTATCTTCTCACAAATGAAAGATATATAACATTTCAGACCAGATTTTCAATCGGCCACCTGGTTCATGCCCAGAGGTGGGACTTGGGGGTAACGTGGGGGATTGGGGAGTCTAAATTTTTTTTTGAAATTCAACCAGATTTGGTGTGTGAGTTACTTACATGAATGGCCCATGCACCGGCACAATTTTTTGGATCACCATCCCCTGGGGCCTTGGGAAGGGGTCAAAAATTTATTTTTCTGAACATGGTCATGTGGCATATCAAATTAAAGGGGATGAGCCGTAGACCAGGATTCACTGAAACATTTTAACCTATGATTAAACTGGTGACCTTGGGATGGGGTCAAAGGGTCAATTACCATTAGATTTCTTCGAGGGCGTGGAGATTTGCGATGGCGCGTCATCGTATGTGTTCTCGTTACAGAATGTTTTACACAATGATCTAGATAAGTGGGAATAATTATGAATTAGTCTTATTTCAACTGTATCCTAAGTGCAGGTCATTATATACTATGCACAATAAGTTTAGCAATTGTTTTGTATGGGTGAGCCCATCCACATCAGATCTTAAGTTTCATTTGCTGTCATGAAGATACAAGCGCCGAACATCTGACAAGAATTTCCATTTAAAAAACATGGAATTTCCAAACGCAGTGACCGTGCTAAAGTGACGTTAAATTTTAAGGCTAGCGGGTAACATGGGTATTTCTGATCATTGGGGGAAGCCCAAAACATTTTCAAGCGATTGTTTGGTCATTGAAACCAAAAAAAGCATAGAAAATGCTGCAATTTTCTGAACTGTATAAGAGAAATAAAGGACCAAGTTTTCACAATTTGACGTTTTTATTAATGCTTTTACGTTATCACCTTTAAACGGTGTTTCTAGGCGGTTGTTCTTGAACCACATTGACAAGTGAAACTGTTTTATGCCTTATAACACATTCAGAAAAATAATGTTGAATGTAACATCTTCATGGCTATAGAGCACGAGCCGAAAGATAAAATCTAACGTCACCATTATTTCGCAAATGCGTCACACGATTTTCCGGCAACTTGAGGGTCTAATCAACCATAAGATCAATTACATTGTAAGCCTATTCCATCTTTGTAAACTGAGTCTCTGTTGAATTGGCACGCCAATTAACATTAGAAGTGTTATCAAATGATGATTACGTTTTGACGTCATTGATGGCAGCTGATTTTTCCTGCATGAAATCTCTATCACATCTGTCACACAACCAATAGTTTTTATAGGCGTAAGATGCACAAGGAAGATGTAAGACCACCAAACCAAAAATCACATGCTTATCATTACTTACAACGAATGTCATTTTTGCTTACTGACCCCTCCTGCAAGTCTTGCCCTCCCCAAATGCCTATTTAAAGGATGGCGTCTGTAAATTCGTGGTTTCATTTACCTAAGATCCTGTTCTCGTCATTGCATTTGAAATTGTTCGACATTACACAAAGATAAGCACATAAAGATGCGAAACATAAGAAATTGCTAAACATATTGTGCATAGTATATACTCAGTGGAAATAGAAGCACAAATTTTCATCATTTTCCTGAAGAAAGTTTGTGACTAGTTCTTGTGGTATATATTCAGTACAGGGTAAAATATTACTTAAACCCTTGATGGTCAGTCAGTACTGGACTAATATTTGGAGTCGGAATGACTTCTATTTACATATAGTTTAATTTTCACCAGTGCAAGTTAAGTGTAAGTTCTCAACTTTGTCAAACTGTCAATTTTAAGCGAAATAAAATTTGAAGAATCAATTATATGTTAAAAGATAGCCATCTGACCCAAAGGGCATCAAAGTAAGTGATCTGTAACGCACTAGCTGAATAAAACTCCTTTTTAAAAACAATTTACATGAAATTAGCCTTTTAAGGACTAGCTAGGTCATGAGATTTCAGTAGGAGACTAGCTGGTCCGAGATTATACAACTTTTTTCATGCTCAACTCAACTGAGCATGAAATTTATCATGCTCATGAATGTTAAAATGCCAACAATTGTTGACATTTTAACATTTATTAGCATGATATCATAAATACAACCTCTGAAGGTCTGAATTTTAGCAAGAATTGTCTTTATTTCAGCATTTTAGTTTTTAAGAGTATAGTTGAAATTTGTGCTCAGTTGAGTTGAGCATGAAAAAAGTTTTATAACGTCAAAGGACTGTGTGGGAAGGCTCAAAAGAGCCTCCACACACACAAAGTATGATAGTAGATACAGGTCAGAGTACTAGAATCTAGCCTCACAAAAAATAACCTAGGGTGGATGTAAAATATCAGATTTGAAATTTTAGAAGCTTTATCGTAAATGATATTGCTGATTCCATATACAAGGTTCGCACAGGCTTGAAAAGTACTTGAATATGAAGGGCTTTCTTAAAAAGTCCTTGAAAATGAAATATAATTAAGGCCTTGAAAAGTAATTGATATACGTATATTCCCTCATGGAAATTTCATGTCTGAACCTGTATGAATCTCCTTCTGAATATTCGCTTAAACATTTCTGATTTGGTCTGAATCATTCCATTATCCCCTTTTCTGAATCTTTGCTGCTTTTCGGACCTTTAAGCCATTATTCAGACCGTGTCAAGATTGATTCAGATCAGCAATTTATGAAAATCCATTGTGATTCAGATATTATCTGCAATGATTCAGAAGCATTCAGATGTAGTTCAGAAAAGGTTCTGAAGCATTAAGCCATGATTCAGAAATACTCAGAAGCATTCAGACATGATTACGAAGTATTCAGACATATCTAGTAATGATTCAGAAATAGTGCAGCTTGATTCAGAAATAATTAGCTATGATTCTGATATATTTAGTCATGATTCGGCAATATTCAGGCACAATTCAGTCAGAATTCAGAAATTTTCAGCTTAAATTCAGAAAGATTCAGCTTAAAGTCAGAATGTTTCAGCACCACCCGACCCCCTCCCTCATGGGCTCCCTCTACTGGCCCCACCTAAGACTTAATATGACCAATGTGTTATCACTTCTACCATCTAAACTGTATATAATCATTAAGTTTGTAGTTTGATCCTTGTCTACATAGCCTTTCAAAAGAGACTGAGAGTACTATATAAGTAATTTGGAGTGGGTGGGGTAACTGAATTAGCTATGGGGATGAGTTGCAAGAATAACATAAACAAAATGTAAACATACAAACAGTAACTTAATACTTAATGCCTTCTGAACATGCTTCATTCATCTTTCCTCACTGATATTTCTTGAAATTAAGTAAAAACTTACTAAATATTGATTTCTGCTTGTGTCACCTTTGCTTTCTGCTGCAGACTACATTTAAAAAGGAAGTATCCACTGAGCATGCACCATTTAATCACATGACTTCCTTCTGAATAATTCAGACCGATTCAGGTCTTTATCATTCGGAAAAGTTCAGCAATGATTCAGAAAGATTCAGACAGACATGTTTCAGTTTGATACCTATCTATCTGTCTGTCTGTCTGTCTGTCTGTCTGTCTGTCTGTCTCTCTATCTATCTATCTATCTATCTATCTATCTATCTATCTATCTATCTATCTATCTATCTATCTATCTATCTATCTATCTATCTTTCTATCTATCTATCTATCTATCTATCTATCTATCTATCTATCTATCTATCTATCTATCTATCTATCTATCTATCTATCTATCTATCTATCTATCTATCCATCCATCCATTCGTCCTTCAATCTATATCCATTCATCGATCCATCCATCAATCTATCCCCCTCTCTCTTTCTCTCTCTCTGTTCCATCCATCCATCCATCATCCATCTCTCTCTCTCTCTCTCTCTCTCTATCTATCTATCTATCTATCTATCTATCTATCTCTATCAATCGAGCTAAATTTCTATATTGATCTATCCATCCATCCATTCATCCATCAATCTCCATATCCATCCATCCATCCATCCACCAACCTATCCATCCATCCCCCCTCTCTTTCTTGCTTCTCTCTCTCTCTGTTCCATCTGTCCATCCATCCATCTGCTCTCTACCAACTAAAATAAATATTCTCATTCTGTACATTTACCTTAAAAATCAGACCCTAAAATAACCCCCAAAAGAAGTAGCCCATCTTGCCCCTTTACTGTTAGATATCAATTTCTCAACTAATCATGCATTTTCATATTGAAATAAGTACATAAATATATAACATGCAACATTTTAATTTAAAACTCATAGAAAAAACATCCAATAAGTATATATTGATAGTTTATTACTCAGGTAGGGTCCAGCACAGTGGCTCAGTGGTAGAGTGCTTGACTCGAGACCAAAGGGCCCCGGGTTAGAGCCTCAACGGCGTCACTGTGTTGTGGTCCTTGAGCAAGACACATTTATCCTAGCTTAGTACTGGTTCAACCTAGGAAGACCTGTCCCTTTATAACTGAAATATTGTTGATGGGATGTAAAGGATCAAATCAATCAATCAACCAATTTATTACTCAGGAAAAAATCTTTTGCTGAATGATTCAGATAATAGACCCATACTAAATTTAGTAGAAACTAAAATCTGAATACTTAATCAGATACTGTTCCAACTTTAAATATTGGTAGAAAATAATTCCGACTCATTCAGATATAATTAGATAGATTCAGGTGTTAAATATTGGTAGAAACTAAGTCTGAATCATTAAGATGTGATTCAGATGGATTCTGACTTTAAGGATTAGTAAAAAATAAGTCTGAATCATTCAGGTGTGTAATTCAGAAAGATTCAGGCTTTGAAAAATGGTAAAACTCATTCTGAATGATTTAGATGGGATTCAGATAGATTCAGAGTTGAAAAAATTGGTAGAATAAAGTTCTGAATGATTCAGATGTTATTCAGATAGATTCAGACTTTATTTTGTAATGTAGAGTGATTCAGACTTATTCAGTTGTCTGAATTCTTCTGATTCAACAATGGATCAATACTGAATTGGATTCATAAGATTTCAGAAATGATTTAGAATGATTCCAACTGATTCAGAAAGAATTAGAAATCATTTATTTGGATTCATATTGATTCAGACTGCATTCTATGGATTCAGATGAATCCAGCTTTGCTTCAGAAAGGTTCAAACTTATTCAGGACTGATTCAGAAATTAAGGATCATGAGGACTTGGATTTCACTATTTTCTGTAAGACTTAATCCTGTTAGTGTAGACTAAAATTAGTATAAAATTGTTGTCCCTTTATTTGGTGCAGCATAATGCTGCACCAAATAAAGGGACAGCAATTTTATGCTAATTTACTGATACTTATTTATCCGTTCAATCAGTCCATCATTCGCAAAGTTAGATTTTAATGTCTGATTCAGTATGTTTCATAAACTTGTAGTCCTTGAAAACTGTAGTATAGGTTTTAAGAAGTCCTTGAAAAGTCCTTGAATTTTATTTCAGAGTACATATATTAATATCTTCTTGTGAGTAAAGCATGCGACATTTGGAAGCTAGGTGCATGCCATTGTATTTTAAATTTGGTCTGGTAATGTTGAAAGGCAGTGCAAAGTAATGTGATATTGGTAATTTTTGATGGGCATAAAGCCTTCCTGCATGAAATGGTGTTTAGCAAGACTAGATGCAGACGTATACTTTTTAGCTAAAATGAGCATGAATTGCTCAAAGTGAGCTATTGTGATTGCGTCAACAGTTTACTTTGACAACTCCATCGATACAAATGGGCCAATTTCAACCAAACTCACAGGAATGTTCCCTGGATGACCTTCTACAAAAATAGCTAAAACGGTATGCCAAAAAATCATTGCAGCCTGGGGGCAATGGCTTATCATGGTGAGGAAGACCTCTCCTGAAACCAGTGATCAGAATTCAAAGTAATTTGGCAGACTTTAATAGTCACAGTGACACTGAGACCTTCTATGAAAAAAGGTAAAATTGCCTGTTTCCTTATGTACCTATATAAGAAAGTTTAACCATCTCCACTGAATACCAATGGTCAGATGGCAGAAATGTCTTTCTGTCAATTTAATAAATAAATTAGTTTAAACTTTATTTTCGTTTCTATAAAGGATACAACGTAATAATGTATTTATCCTCAGGTGTTGAAAAAACATTTAAATGTGACAACTGAAAAGTTCTAGAACACCCAAATCAGTTAGAACTTTGGTATCGTAGTTCTAGAATTTTTGTTTTTCACCTTTAAGTTTTTATGACAACTGTTCTAGAACCATGTGAATTTCAACCAATAGTTCTAGAGCTTGCAAATCAGTTCAAGAACTGATTCAGTTATAGGATAAGAGTTTTTCAGTTTTCACAGTTACAGAACCAATGCTTGAGAAAGTTTCAAGTTCCAGAACCACACTTCAAGAACTCTTTTTATCATTTCAAGAACAGTTCTTGAAGAAAAAGAAAAGTTCAAGAACTTATTGTTAGTTCTAGCTAGGACATTTTTTGCAGGTGTATGGCCTAATATAAGGGCAGTTGTAGAACATGGTTGTAGACCTGTTTTATATGTGTTCTTATTTCCAGTTAGAACATTTGCATAACTTACAGGTGCTGAAAGGGCTTTAAATATGTTCTAGAACTAAATTTAGAACATTTTTAGTAATTTCTGGAACTGGCTTTATCCCTGAAACGTTTTAGATGATATTGTTACAACACTTTCAGAACTATTGAGCCTATAATGTTCCAAAAATATTCCGGATTTATTCTAAGAAATTATAGAACAGTTCTGTTCTAGAACTCAAATAAAGAATGGTTCAAGACCTGTTCTGGAACAATTCCAGAACGGTTCCATTATCTATAACATGATTTTTCATGATTCTTGATATGGATCATAGTTGTTTTTCGTTTGTTTGATTTGATTCTTTACGTCCAGACCCATCAACAATCTTTCAGTTATATAGGGACGGTCTTCCTGGGTTGAACCAGAACTAAGCTGGGATAAATGTGTCTTGCTCAAGGACCACAACGCAGTGTTGCCGGCGGCCCTTCGGTCTCGAGTCAAGCACTCTACCACTGAGCCACTGCGCTCCCTAAATCATAGTTTTTGTAATTTTCTTGTTTTTGGACAATTTTTGCTTTTCCAAAAAGCGCCAGCCTACTGAGATGAAATTCTTTGGTATGACAGGCTTTGGAGAAAAAACTATCACAGTTTTAAATTTGGTATTTAAACTTACAAATTATTTTAGCTATGAATTCTTGAATTTCATAAATTCACATTTTAATATGTTTTATTTATAACCTTTGTACTGCCGCCCCCTAAAATAAAACGTGACTTCATTCCAAAAAAATTCAAGTTCAGACATCTTTTCGAGGGTCACGTGATCATATTCTGTTCCATTCATTATAGAGTACTAATTGATAAGAATTTTGATAATTTGACAGGCATTAATGACTAACATGTTTATCTGTCAGAGTGGACAGGTTTTTAACCCTCGTGATGCTGATCCGGGATTTATATTCTTTTTTTGAAAACAGTGTAGATCCAGATCAGATGGCTTCTTATGAAGCCATCTGATCAGAATCCACACTGTTTCCCACTCTGATTGAAAATACATGCTTACAACTGGAATGATGCAGTTGGGGAGGAGTGTTGTACATGAAAATATCAGCATGACAAGGGTTAAAATAATATGTAAATTTGTTATGTATAAGCTATCAGATTTCAATAAAAATGTTGCTAGGCTGCCTGTGGGGACAATTTTAGTGATGGATATAACTTTATTGAAATAAATTAATGTAGAGAAGAAACTTTAAGTGATTTCAAGGTGTGTGTTAACCTATATTACCCCACCACAGCATCATACTGATCTTTTCTAAATTGTGTCTCCTCCCTGGAAGGGTCAGGAGACATTTTGTTTTTCCCCTTGCATCCGTCTGTCTGTCACAAAATAGTGTCCACTCTATAACTTGATAACCGTTAGAGATATTTCAAAGGAACTTCATACATTTGTAAAGCACATTCAGATGAAGTGTCATGCACAAGAACCATAACTTGCATGAATATTTTTCAAATTATTCCCCTTGTAACATAACTAAATGCAATTTTTGTCCACTGTTAAAGCTATTTGGTTGAAATTTCATACACGAGACAATGTGCCATGCACAAGAACTATAACTCTGCTTTGGATATTTTTGGAGTTATTTCCTTTTGATCATTTGTAAGACAAATCTTGTCTGTGTACATGTGAGTGCTGATATTTTTTGCTCCAATGTATAATTTGGAGATCAGGTCTTGATATATTGTCCAGTTTAACGCCAAAAAACAGCCCTTCTCTAGATTTGCCATGGAAAACCCTTGAAATCCGTGGTTAAAATCTACGGAGTATTCGGACGGTGTTTTTAAGGTTTCCATGGCAGTTGATGGCAAATAAACCAACAACAAAAAATTGTGGAAGTTCATGAAATGCCATAGATTTTTGCCATTGATTCCATGGAAGTTTAGTGGATTCCATGGAACAATGCCGTAAATTCTATGGAAGTATGCCGTTGATTCCATGGAATGTTTCCGTAGATTTTACGGAAATATGCTGTTGATTCCATGGAAAGTTTCCGTAGATTCTATGGAAAATCTTCCATCAATTCCACGGAAAATTTCCACAAAACAGAGCAGAACAGTTTCTCACCAATGTACTCATTGGCTCAATATGACTGAAACATTGTTAATTGAAATCTTATTCACATTTGATAATACATGTACCATTAAATTTTAAGTGAATAGAAATTGAAAAAAATGAGCAAATATGATTATTGTACATAAGGCAGAAAACATATTTTCGAAAAGCACACTAACAAAAACAACATTGAACAGATATATACATTGTTTTGTCATGGGTGGGGTATATGAACCTAAGAGCCATTAAATTATTATTCAAAACAAAGTTGAGTATCACTCACCTGAATAGACCAGGCAATGCTATGGCAATATTGAAACCATAATACATTTATGGCATGGAAGAGAACTCAAAATTAGCCTTAAATAATATCAGAAATTGAAATAAACAACATAACAAATATGTGCTTCAAATGCTTCCCTCCAAATTGAATCAAAACAGGAAGTGATGTCACTCTTTTTATTTCGTAGAAAATTGCTGTGATTCTTTTCCATGGAATCTATGGCTATCTATCTTACTGCCTATACAAATAGGTACTTGTGCCAACTGATATTGTCAGCATTGGCTCTTAAACAAAGATGCTGATCTGAGTAGGCAGCTATACAGGCTGACCTGTCACTTTATTGTTTGCAAATATATAAGAGAGATTTTCACTTAACCTTGCAGAATTCATATTTTCCTTCTGATCCAGTTATACAAGTGTATAGTCTTAAATATCACATGAAAGGCACCCAAAACAGGGTGGGTTGCTAGGTAAAGCCTGTGTTTTGTTTTTATAGTCTACTTTTGAATGTCTTTGACAACACCCAATGTGCCTTATGTAAAAATGTACCTCTTTGGTATTGACCACTGCTAACAAATGAAATAAGAAAATCACCACTGAGTACAAAGATGTAGCTGAATGCAAGGCCTGTACTTAATAACAATAATTATTATCAATATCTCAAGGCACTCATTCACACTTTTTTGAAAGAAATTTAAAGTCATTTGTTCAATGCTCTCAGGTACCAGAATAAAACTAAGTCATTTTCCATTCCAAAAATTGACAAAGTTATTTTGCTGTTCATTTTTGGCTCTGAAAATTTGTTAAGTCCATTTTCCACGGCATAAAATATGAAATCCATGGCCAAAAACCAATTATCCATATAAAAAAAGTGAAACCATAAGAAAAAATGCCATTAATTCCGTGGAAAACAAATCCATAGAAAACGTTTTCTACGGAAAGTAACTTATTTCGTAGAATCTACGGCAGTTTTCTATGGAATCCACGGCAAATTTGATGATTTTCTGTGGAATCCGTAGAAAATTTTACAAATTCCATGGAAAACAACAAAATGCCATGGCAAATCTAGAGACCGGAGGAGATTAAAATGTTTTTGCCTTTTAGATGAACTGGCAAAATGGAAGTGACAATTCAAAAAAGTAGTTATTACTTTTGACCAAAAAATCTATAGACCAAAATGGTGATTTGACCAAATTTTTTTTTAAGTAAAAATAGCTGTTCCATATGAACTTATGCAGCCTTAGTGTGGTCAAACAGTTAGAATTATACAAAATGGGCATGCACCATGCAGAGTTAAAATTAAACTTATCTTTTAACAGTATCTCTTCCTGAGCTTTCTGATGGTTCTCAAATAAAATTTTGGTTATCTGAAGCGTGTTCAACAATACAAGAGCACTCTGAGTGCTTTTGAGTGCTTTCCCTCTGAACGCAAGTACTCGCCAAGGCGTTTGAAAGCTCTCCCAACTCAACTCGATAGGTGTTTCGTCCGACATTCCAAGATGGCTACTAAAATAATGTGTTTTCGTGAAGAGTATGATTGTAATATTTGCAGATTTGATTTTTAGAATGTCGATATTTGTTTATTTGTGTGGATATATGAAAGAAAACAATTTAAACTGCAGGTAGAAAGGTGGTGTGTTTTGCTATTCAACAAATGGATGCATTTGATTTTCTAATTACAGGGCGCAGCCATTTTTCATTGAGCAAGCACTCGCTATCATTCCATAATGTAATAATCTTACAAACAAGCGTTCGATAAAGCGCTTGCATTGTTGAACTCGCCTCACGTATATTATTCACAAAAAAAGTGAGTAGGATCAGGAAATACCACAATCACAGACCAATCCATGGCACAGTGGGGAGGAGCCACAGCTAGACCACATAATGCATAAATATGCTTCATATATTATAATGGAGCAATCTCGGGTCACTTTTTTTCTTGGCGGGGTTTCACTTTTTTTCTTGGCGGGTTTCGTTGTCAGTATTATACTATAGGTCTTTTCTCCTGTCAGTTATTGAAAAAAGAAAACATATTGGCCAAGAAAATCCCATTAATTCTAACATAAGTTGGTTTTATTAGACACTTTAATGTTACAAGCAGGTAATAATGGATATCTTATAACCCTTGTCATGCTGAATAATTTTATATACTACACTCCTCCCCAATTTATATTCTGTTAACCTGCAACATTCCAGTTGTAAGCATGTATTTATAATCAGAGTGGAAAACAGTGTGGATCCTGATCAGCTGGCTTCTGATGAAGTCAGCTGATCAGGATCTACACAGTTTTCAAAAATGATAAATACGGGTTCAATAGGACAAGGATAAAGATCATCCCCCAGTATGATTGATGGTAAGATAAATTTTGAGACAGATGACCACAGGGTAGCTTATTTGGGTTACTGAAGCCCGACTGTAGCCCACAATTTTACTTTGACCCTACACACAAACCCTCTCCCTTGTGGTGGTTTGTTTTGTACTTTTACATCCTAGTCAACAGCTATGGTCATTTCGAGATGGTCAGATAACTTAGCCACGCTTTTCCTGGACAAGCTTGACTTAAAGCAGTTAACCTGATGCAGTACTCTGTGCACATACTATCACTTGTAGCAGTTACTGTTTTCCAGACACTAACTATTATAGCTGTATGAGGGTATGTCAGACTAATTGAATTGACAGGTTTAAACATATTCATTTCAATTCAAGTACAGATTTTCAATCCTACTATCATTAGGTTTAGAACAGAAGCAAATGAATTTGTATAGGTTGCAAATATTTTTGATTTTTCATCAGCTGTGCCTCTCAAAAAGTCCCTAGGATTGCTTGACAAATTGGCTATGAATCACCTTATCAAGGCAACAAAAACAACTGAACCAAGATTCGTCAGCTAATTTGTAGAATTATGCCTTTTATTTCACTATTTTTTGACAAAATACTACCATATGTCCAAGAAGACTTAACTCTTGTGGAAAAATAAAATCTGGGGTTTTCATTACAACGCACCTAACTTCGAACTTGTTTACAACACACAGGCTGCGAAGATCATTTAGATCTTAAAGAGGCATTTACTCATTTTTTTGTTTTAATATATATTCTTAGTTTTGAGATTTGGAAATTATCATATGATATAATATGTAGCTCAGTGGGTCACATTAAAACTGGTAAGTGGTAATGCACCATTCATTTGTATCCACAGCCCCCCACCTACAGGAGTAGCGGTGGAAGAGCCAAGCTATGAGGGGACGCTGAGACATATTTACACGGAACCACATTGTCGGATTTCACCATTGTTTGTTCTAAGTTGTAAAATAAAACAAAAATGAAAGTGACACCAACCTTTCTTTATCCAATTTTCGGCCTTGAAACTACCACGACGTGTCCCGGATATGGTTTAAATTGGAACAAAATTACGTTAACACAATTTCGTGGTAGTTCCTAGGTTTACCACCGGTGATATAAGAAAGTTTAACCATCTCTGCTGATACCAATGGTCAGATGGCAGAAATGTCTGTCAATTTAATAAATAAATTAGTTTAAACTTTGTTTTATTTCTATAAGTGATACAACATAATAATGTATTTATCCTCAGGTGTTGAAGAAACGTTTAAATAGGACTAATTGTGTAGCAGGGCAACTACTTTTTGATTGTCCCCACAGTGCTGGGGTTATAACATTGGGACATCTGCCTCACTGAGATTTTCTGTAGTGTAGGGCGGGGCTAAGAGTAGGGTTGTTACCATCAGCTTGTCACCACAGGGCGGGGCTTAAATCAGGGCTCTGAAAAGTGAAGGGTCACTATCCCCATAGGTGGGGGAACAGTGGATACAAATGACTTGTGCATAACTCTTGGACACAGGTAAAATTTAATTGTAAGCACTGCATTTAATTACAATGTATGTATGTATGTATTATTTTCATTCAAACCTGAGGTTCTTTTTCCTGTGATACAATTCATACTTCACTTTGACAGTTATGAAGAAGAAATTCATCAAAAGTGGAGATGTTACACAAAAATATATAGCTCAAATATTTCCACAATTAATCAAGTTACTGTATACCAGATTTTAGGTGAAAAGAAAGTGTCAGATTAGGGGACTCATAACAATTCAGCAACTAAGTTTCAGATCTTATGATTGTATTTGGGCTTTTACATATGGTTTTTCTTTAAATATGGAATTACCTTTATATATGGCATTTTGGAATTTTGTACTAAAGTATTGATACAAGTTTGGGACTCAACATTATGATTGATTTTATGCTCAATCAATGCAATTTCTGAAATGAATGTATCGAAGATTTATTTCACGTTCCCAGGATTTAATGTTTAGCAAAGATAAAAAAATGAAACATATTTGAGCCACGACATGGAATTTCCAACAATGTGGTATGTGCGACCAGCAAAGCCTCAGACCAGCCTGCGCATAAGCGCAGTCTGATCAGAGCCTTTGCTAGTCATGTAAATATTCTATGACCATTAAGCTACTGATCGCACAAAATTTGGAGTTTCTAAGCTTAAAAGGAGGTTGCACATGCTCGTCTGAGTCTAATTTTACTTGTCAAAATGCCATGTTGTTGGAAATCACATGTCACGGCTATCTTTTTTTTTCCCCTTTTAATAAATATGGACCTTAATTTATATATGGAATTTTAGGATTTTGTACTAAGGTATTAGTACACATTTGGGACTCAACTTTATGATTGAGTATAATTTAGCTCAATCGATGGAATTTCTGAGATGAGTGTATTGAAGATTTATTTCATGTTCTCAGGATTTTTAAAATGTTTAGAGAGTCTGCTGTACATTGATACAATTCTTAAAGAAAAAAAATGAAAACCTTTTTGTGATTGACACATTTAGGGAAGTGTATAGGAAGTGATTAATTTAGGTTAAAGTTGCAGTAAAATATGTATCAGCTCAAGTTTGAGGTATGGTTTGGATTAATCCTGAATTCAGGATTTTGAGGCTGACTTTCCATAGAAAGTCAGCCTCAAAATGCTGAATTAGGGAGATTATAATAGCTTCTCTGATTAGTTTTCAGATTATCTAAGCACAATTAACCATTTATTCATTTTCGTATGCATCCTGCAAGTTTAAAAATTTGAATTTCTAAAGTTCAGAATTTGGAAATTTCGAACTTTCACCCATGAATTAGTGATTGACACATTAAGGACTCTAATTATAGGGAAATGTAAAGGAAGTGATTAATATAGGTTAAAGTTGAAGTAAAAGATGTATCAGCTTAAGTATGAGGTACGGTTTGGATAATTTATGGGTTTAGTTTTATTGTGGTGGGGGACAGCTTAATTATTGTATATTGGTAGTTTGGTGGCCAGGGAAATGGTCACTGCCTGTACGAAAAGGTCCAGCCGGAATCCAGGTGAATTTAAACACATGGAATCTTGAAAAAAATACAGGTGGATTTTTTTCTCCCTCACATGAGATGGAATACAGGTGGAAAGCTATATAAAGTAACAAAATGAGGTGAAATATGCAAATTTTTCCACCTGGATTTTTTTCCAGGTGGAAATTTTGCCCAAAAATCTAAATGGATTTACAGCAAAATTCCACCTGAAATTTACCTCGAAAAATTCCACCTGGAAAAAAATAATCCAGCTGGAATATATACAAACCATTGGGTCACCCATCCAACTACTAACCATGATCTTGTTGCTTAACTTCACAGATTTTCCATCAGCTTGATCCACTGCACCACACCATCAGTTATTAAAATGGTAGAGAAATAAGACTCATATTATTAGATTTTTTTCCCTAAAATTATTACTAAATGCTATGCCAAATTATTAAGTGCCAAATTCACAGAGTGAATGATGTCCATTGTTTGGGTCAAATGTTTGAGTTTAGATATCATGTTTAGGTATCACAACTTATGTGCAATAAATTAAGTTAGATCGACACATTGTATTCAAGGTAAGTCTTTGAAATAATCAAGAACACATTTAGGAACAGTTCAAGAACAAATTTAATAATGTTCATGGACTGTCTCCGAAATAACCAAGAACAAATGTAAGAACAGTTCAAGAACACATTATGTTCAAGAGAAGTCTTTGAAATAATCAAGGACAAATGTAAGAGCAGTTCAAGAACACATAATATTCAAGAAAAGTCTGAAATAATCAAGAACAAATGTAAGAACAGTTCAAGAACATATTATGTTCAAGAAAAGAAAAGTCTTTGAAGTAATCAAGAACAAATGAAAGAACAGTTAAAGAGCACATCATGTTCAAGAAGTCTTTGAAAGAGTCAAGAACAAATTTAAGAACAGTTCAAGAAAATATTATGTTCATGAAAAGTCATTGAAAAATTTAAGAACACATTTAAGAAGAGTTCAAGAACACCAGAGTCAACACAGCATTCAAGAAAAGTCATTATAATGTTCAAGAACAGTTTATGAAAAAATCAAGTAAATCAGGAATTCTTAAAAAGTTTTTGAATTGTTCCTAATTTATGTTCTTGAACAGTTTAAGTACAAATCTTATTGAACAGTTCAAGAATTCTTGCTAATTTCAAGAACTGTTCTTGAACTTCTCTCGAGTTAAGAACTCTATTTCGCAGGGGGTCACGAAGTGAAAGCGCTAAAATGCAAGGCCGAAACGAAGTGGATTTGTGCAACAGGCTTGGGTTAATTTTGCCATTGCATCAATCTGGAGAAAACAAAGACAAAATATTAAGCATTCAATCATCAGATATTTGTGGTTATTTATTTTTTAATCATCCGCCATTGTTGCTTACTACGATCCTAAAATTGGACCAATCAAATTTAAATTTGTAATCATGTGTCGGCTATATTGAATTAACTAGACAAGTATAAGCTTTCTTAAGTGTAGAGAAACATCCGTGATTTGTGACTGACCCTTTGTTCCGAAATTGTCCAGCCCTATAAGCCTAACAAGATGATTAGGGTGAAAGGGAGGGGGTATATATGCTCTTTGGTCATCAGGAGGGGGGGTCTAGGTCCAACTGATGAGTCAACATTATGTAAGTCTTCAATTTATTTCAGAGCAGGTCCAAGTGTATTTCTTAGAAAGCCTAAAGCACTCTGGAAGCTAATTAGAACTTGTGATTTCCATTAGGGCCCACCTTGATCTGCACATAAGACAGTATAGCATATAATATGCAGCAGATGACTCAAGCAGACAACCTTTTCAGATGCAATTCTTGCTGTTACTCTTAAGGGTTTAGTTCCTACAGATAAATATCTTGGTAACTAATGTCCCCATGTACAGATCAGATTTCAAAAGGGCTAAGTTCACGAAGGGGTAAAATCGGCCCTGTAAAATCCTATTTTAGAAATGTATGAATATAATATAAATGACATTTTTTCTGAAGAAGACGATCTTCCCTCTCTTCAAATTCATACCAAACAATTTCTTGGATGCTTCCCTTATACCGTAAAAATCCATATTATGACCCCCAGTTTCCCCAAAATGGCTGCGATATTGTGGGGATTTAAGGTAAAAATATCCATAGCAAAACATGAGGCCATTATTTCGACACCACTGTTTTTGGCTTAGCTGTGCAAATTAACATTGAGAACCCATGACCAAAGATTAAAAGGTGTCGAAATTATGGCTTCATAATGAAATATTACGTAAACTAAACGATCAGATTGGATATTTTGTCAGTGTTTGGTCTTTTCAGGCCATTTATACATGTTCTAAGGCTTAAAATATACAGATATGACTACATTATCTCATGAAAGCAGGGCTAGACTATTTTAGAAGCCGAAAATATGCCTACTTTCTCACATCTTTCAGTGCAAACAATGCCGATGCCGAAATAATGTTACGTCCGAAATTATCATTCTTTAAGAGACGCTCGTCGTGCTACCGTTAGTTTTGTCTGATTTCGCAGGTATATACTACCGTTTTTGGTTAACGGGCTGTGAATTTATTCATAAATCACTATTAGAAAAATACACGGGGTCATTTTTTTTACAATTAATGAGTGTCAGCTTGTTTATTTTTGTATATTTCTAAAAGCCTATTGTTGTTTTGTTCGTATTCAAAAATATATAGTTTTAAGTGCGCTATAACTAAATTAAAACATCTACGTGGCCGTACGGTTAAGTCCAAGAATATATCTTATATTTTGTAAGGGGTCCTGGGTTCAATCCTCAGCGACGTCAACTTTTTTTTCTTTCCTTTTTTTTCTCGTTTCTCTTTAATATCTCTCAAAGTGCTAGTTTATATATTATTGCAAGTTTTGAGGTTTATCTGATAGCTGATAACAATTAACCACATGTACTGGTCGTTTTATTTCAGAAATCTTCCACTGTCCAGTATATACTTATGCCAAGCATATTTGACATGCCTTCATTGTACTCAATAAGCTCAATAAAAATGTAATTTTTGGTTCCAAAGGGGGTCCAACATTTTCCAGGGGTGGGGGTCGAACTCAATTGCTTATTCCCTATAGAACTTGTGATTTACAAGGTGAGTCCAGGCCACCTGTTACCCCCCACACCTCCTCTCTGGGTCCGTGCATGACTGATCCCTCACAAAATGATCCTGTTTCATGTCTTAATCATGAGTTAAGTTTAGTCTGTATTGGACTGATCTTCCTATTGCGAAAATAACGTATTCGATCGCCAATATGCATGCGTATCTTTAGAAATGTGACACAGTTGGAGACCATTTTGAAAGAAAAATCGCATCGGGCATTCGCGATGTATGGCTGTTCGGATAAGGTGATAGGTCTACTATATTTATGTCCCTCATTGTCCCCGTGTATCCCATGTGTAAGCTGCAACTTGTTAAGAACTTGGGATTTTTGGCCAATAATCGGTAATGACGCATGTTTCACATACGTTCGGCAAGACGTACAGTTGATTCAAAGATAGATGAGAATCGTTGTAAACAAAAATATGAACTAATCCAGGTAATGGGTATTTTATACTACATTAACTGCCTCAAACTGCAGTATTTCATTGACCGTTATTACCCGTTTCAATGGAAACAATATAATGTGGTGCAGTCTGATTATTTTGCATCTTTGAAACATCAGCACGAGCAATCTGTGGGGTGAACGGACTTTTTTTATACTTTGTCACACTTGTATTTGCATGGGGAGAATTTAATTTAGGATTTATCATGATTTCAGGAGTCAGGCACATCGTTTTGAAAATAAAGATCCATGTAAAGCTTAGAAGTTTGAATTATACTAATAATTAAACTCCACCTGAAATGTTTAAGACTTGTTTTGCGATGATTTTTACTACGTCATTTTTTCGAAATCCTTATCCCGATGAAAAGTAGATCTATTCAGAAACATCCCTGCACACTTCTCAAAACGGTTCCAACATCCAAGATGATGAAGTTACATCTGTGCATAGATGCACTCTGAGCACTTTAAGCAAAGCACAAATAAAACAAGTCAAAAGATGTCAATCAAAATATTACATTGTACCGCCTTAATTCGGAACATTTATTGTACCATCACCGAGGGCAGCGCATGTATGGATATAAGGCAGTATTGGAAGCCTCGGGAAAAGGTGGTTCCTATGAAAAAGAGGTTATGCCTGAGACCCCTAGAATACATTGCCGTCAAAGAACTTGTACCGGAAATTGGAAGGGCCGTACCCGAACTAGACGGGGTCGTACCCTGTTACATGCAAATGGATCACATTCGCACGTGCGTTAATCTAGTGGGATCATCTCGGAACCATACATTTTAGAACACTTGCAAAGGAAAATGGTATGTTGTGCAAAAACCCAAACTTTGTTCGTACAAATGAGCCTGTCTGACGTTGATTCTGTGCGTGCACGGAAAATTCTGAGCATGCAAATGGCAGTTTTATCACCTTCATGTTATACACAACCTTTGAATAACAGGATTTTCATCGTTCACGATTATTTTTTTGATGATACCTCTTTCTGTCACGCCTATACGAATTTTACCCGTCAATAAAACAAACTTTGAAATGTTAAACGAATTCAATCAATTGCAATTTTTTTATCTAAATACAGTTGAATCTCGTTAATTCGAAGTCCTAGGGACTAGAGGTTTTATTTCGAATTATCGAAAATTCGAATAATAGTGAGGTAGAAATAAAAGATATATAGGCCCCAGAAAGTATAATGATTATTTATAAGGCTTATTAAACATATGTTTAAGTGCATAAAAGAAACGTCTCAGGGAGACGTTTCTTTTACGAACCCAAAACATATATTATTATAAAAAGTTATTAAAATAGATCATGAATAGGTCCTAAACTCTGAATTCAGTGTTTCCCAAAATTATTTCGAATAAGTCAGTATTTCGAAAAATCGGAGTTCGAATTTTTGAGGATTTACTGTACACAAAATCTGTACGTGCAAAGGATAGGATACAAACACCAGACCTTTTGGAGAAGTTGGCGGAAAGCCTTCTCTACAGCTTTATCGTTAACACATTTTGCTAAAATTGAAGATGAAAACGTAATTGCGAAATAATAGCAGCTGGATTTTTTTTTCATTTCGTAGAACTTATTTTTAGGATTGAGAAATTGAGATTTACTGTCGTGGCAGGGTTCCCACGGTCAGGGAAAAGTCAGTGAAAAGTGAAAAAAGTTCAAGGTCAGGGAAAAGTCAGGGAATTTTGATTTGAGTCAGGGAAATTTGAAATTTTGGAAAAAGTCAGGGAAAAGTCAGGGAATTTCATGACAACAACTTGTCATATTTTTGAATGTTAATAGTTACTGTTCAAATTAGTAGATCAATGTGTCTTAATTCTAGGGGTGTCCAAATTTTTAGACAAAATATGATATATAGAACACTCAATCACTGGACTGATATTAGGAATAATGCTTTTTGGAATACGAAAATGTAAAATCCACAAAATTGTATAATGGTAATCTAGGAAAATGTATTCTCACCAGAAAGTGGTAAGCATGACTGATAGGGACTGAAAACTGTATCTGTGGGGAAACAATGTTTCTCATTTTCTGTCCTTCTATTTGTCTGTCTGTGGCATTTTGTTTCTTTAATATCTTTTAGAGCTGATTATAAAATTTTCTTCAAATGTCACAAATGCATTTATATGCTCAAGATACTCGTAATACAACAGTAAGGGGTCTGGCCAAATCATTTTAAGAGCTATTTCTCTTTGTAAATCCTAATAGAATATGCTTATGTAGAGAGACAGTGCTGATCATCTCATTCATACCACAGATTTTGTTATAATCTCAGATACTTTGTTTTCAAAAATAAGTATGTATTGGCAAAATGAATGCCATGTGAAATTATCTTTTAATAAGGGCTATACTGAAGGGGGCTAAGCTTATATTTGTGTGTTGATCATTTTTTTTGATGGAATAATAGATCATAATATGGTACATTTGTCTTTACACTATGGTCACAGTTGCTGAAAAAATATAATTGACAGATTGGTATCTTTGAATACTTGGGAAAGTTTTCCCTGTTTGTTTTAATAAGTGTAATGCTTCTCTTATTACACTGTAAGACATTTTGATACTTACTCTACTCACCCGGCAGTACACACTATTGACACAATTAGCATGAAGAAATTTGGTTGTTGAAAAATCCTTGTCTTTATGAAATGGCAGCGGTTTCCTGCTTGCTTTCTGATGTAAAAGGTTATGTTTGTACTATAATATTCATTTATGGATTGAGGCAACTCCTGCCACAGTTTTGATATTGGTCATTACTGTGAGTGAAGACAAATTGAACATTTGCATGATGAAGTTTCTATTATTTGTTACTCTAGGTTGTTTGTTTGTTTCCTCCTGGTGCATGGGATAGGATGCATCATTTGATTTTGGCAATCCCTGAGCCTTCCATATAACTATTTGGGTACAAAATTATATAATTATTGACAAATTGACAGCTTCATTTAGTTGGCCTTTCAAAATATGGGGTTATGCCTCTGGTTACAGGCAAAAATCTGCTACCACACCTTTTGATGGAACACTAAAACTTTGTTTAAGCATGCTTCTAAATGTATGAAGAACCCTCAGGTGCTAAAATATCAGTTAGTGGTAAATGACAATTTTATAATATATACATGTAGCTAGCCAGTTTTGTTCTGTTTGCTTTTACATTATGGTAACAGAGCATTTTTGATAAGTTATATAATGATCCATCTACATCTTACTACATGTCTTATCTCAGAAGTTAACAATTACAATTCAGATTGCTCTCTGGTAGTAATGCTAGGCATTTTAGCATTGAATGTAAGTCAAAGATCACCAGAGGACAAAAGATCAACTAAAGAGTTTTGATGAAAGGATCTTAAATTTTATCACTATACAGGAACATTTGCTTGAAATTGCTGTTTGTTCACTAACCAATCTCATAGATTACCCACAAAACTTGACAAATGCCGATATTTTGGGTCAGGGAAATTTGAATTTGGTCAGTGAAAAGTCAGGGAAAAGTCAGGGAATTTTACTTTCTATAATTTGTGGGAACCCTGCGTGGTAGAGCGCTTGACTCGAGACCGAGTGTCCGTGGGTTCAAGCCTCATCGGCGCTACAGCTTTGTGTCCTTGAGCAAGACACATTAAGCCTAGCTTAGTAATGGTTTTACCCAGTAAGACCCGTCCCTACATAATTGAAAGATTGTTGATGTGACTCAGGGCAAACAAGTTTTTACTGTTAACACTATTGAATTCCGTCCATCAAAAATGTTCGTTTTGTGGAAATGCTTAGTGTAAGTCCCATTATCATATTTTGACAAGCCTGCCCCCACTTTAGCGAGATGGGGAGAATAAAAAATAGCAGCTTACCATCGGCCCAGCAATATGCAATTACCTTTCGCAGTTTGCCGATAGTGGTTAGCTTTAACGTTCTTTCTGGGACTTTATCAAAAACGAGTGATTTCACAAAACATGCACATTAAACTTCTACGCTGTCTTTAATTTGAGTGGGCAGTATCAGGGAAGGTTCTGGCTAGTCTGTTCGAATGCTTAATCTAGCCTGCACCTGCGCTGGTCGCAAATGATAAAGAACATAAAAATATCTTCTGAGCTGACTTAACCCTTAATGCGCCAATCGCAACAAAAGTCGTCTGCTTTCTCGTCTGCTATGGAAAACAGTGTGGACTCAGATAAGACTGCTCCTATAGGAGCACTCTGTTTTGGGTCCACACTGTTTGCTTCTATACTATATTCGTCAGTAATGCTAGGGAATTATTTGCAGCAGATGACTTCAGCAGACGACATTTTCAGATGCATTTTTTTCTTGGCGCTTTAAGGGTTAAATATTACAGCATCACTCTACAATTAGTTACCACGTCCGGGAAACCAGCTATATATATATATATAAGCACGGGTATTTAAGATCAGTCAGAATGACAAGCTCCTGTCTGAAAATGACGAGACTACCGTAAAATGACCACTCTGCATTCAATTGCATAACATGAGTTACGATTTTGTTATCATTCACATCAGTAATATTGTGTGCATACAGTTTAATACGCTTTTCTCAGACCCGCGAGGTGTGGTCGTCAGAGTTTTTTTTTTATAATCTGACTTCTATGGACTACTTTTGAGGGTGGCGGGGGCTGGGGGGGGGGGGGGGGGGGCGTCAAGAGTCATGATTTAGAACCCTTGTACAGTTTTGTTGAAATTATTTTCAATCTTCTACTGATTCTGACGAGAGTATTTAGTAAGTACTTGATACTGATACACCGTTTGTAAAGCAGCGGTATAGAATACATTGACCGCTACCGTGATAAGACTAACATTGATAAAAACTACATAGACATAAAGCCTCAAACAAACATGCACATTTCAGAGGGTTGGCGGGCGTATCACCGTGTTAGACTGTTTATTGAGGTTTATAATACATTTTGGCACAAATTTGGGTGCGACACACTTGTTTAACATAAATTTGTTAACAAAAGTTAGCGACGTCTTTGGCGTTACATTGCAATGTAAATGACGTTACTTCTGCGCAAAATTTACAGAGGGTCCTTGTCTTTAGAAACCCATAGTTTTCACAATTTAAGCACTAGGCAGATAAAATTTCGATTTTTCTCAATGAAATAAACCATATAAACATATTTTAAGTCAGTATGCATTTCTATGGCAGGGCCGATTTCACCCCTTCGTGAACCTAGCCCTTTGTTTAAAAAAAGTTCTAAGTTTGAACTGAGAAAAAATCTGTTTCTGTGTAACTGCTAAGGAAAAAAATCCAGCTGAGAAAAAATACTGGTTGAAAGAAATTTTGTAAGTCCTAAAATTCCTTGTCCTATAAGTTTCCAGGTGGAATTTTAAATACTATTAGGAAACATTCCGGTTGGATAAATCTTGAGAAAGAAATTCCATGTGCTTGAAAATTTCCAGCTGGAATCAGAAAAATCCACATGGAATCTTTCGGTAATTCCACCTGGATTTTTGCAAGTATTCCATCTCCTTGTCAATTCCAGCTGGAAAATTGAAATTCCATGTCAGTTTTGCCTGTAATCCACCTGTAATTCGGGTGGATTTTGGTTAGAATTTTCGTACAGGTGATTGATGAAGGAGAAAAGAACTTAAAGATGAATATAGTTCTTTTAAGGGGGATAACCATTTAATTTTGAAATAATAACCTAGCTCCTTTCTCAGATCAACTCCTATATGAAGAATGTGCTCCCTTCAGGATCAAATTCTTGTTGTATTGGTATGGATCACTTTTTATTTTATATAACTATATAAAATCAAGTTGTCTCCCTTTTTGAAATTCACCGAAAAATTTTGTGATAGTGCATCTATATACCTTAGTGTGACATTAAAGAAAATACCAAATTTGACCTGATATAAGCACACATGCTCTACATGTCTGAGTTTGTTATGGGTTGTTTGCTTGATTGGATTCTTTAAGTCCCATCAATAATCTTTCAGTTAAACAGGGACGGTCTTCCTGGGTTGAACCAGTACTAAGCTAGGATAAATGTGTCTTACTCAAGGACCACAATGCAGTGACGCCGGTGAGGCTCAAACCAGGGGCCCTTCAGTCTCCAGTCAAACACTCTACCACTGAGCCACTGCTCTCCCTATCCGCTGTGTGTCATCCATCGTTAACAATTAGTTGCTTCACAGGACATCTCCTAGCTAACTGCAGGATGGATTTTGACCAAACTTGGCAAAAGTGATCCTTTTATGGCCCTCTTTGATAATTGTTCAAATGGTTCCAGTCCATTGTATAATTAAGTAAGTCTAATGAGCTAAAAATAGATTTTCCGAATTTAAAAAGTCTTTTTGTCTGAAACCATAAGGACTTAGAATTTTATGCCTTAATTGAAATTTGGTATGTAGCATCACCTAGCATGTGGATTTCTACCAAGTTTGTTCAAAGTATGGTCCTGAAGCCTAAAATGGCCCTCCTGTATTATTGAATTTATTAAACACATCCCATGCAATCTTTTCCCAAAGTGGGCCACTATTGGCCCTATAGCAAAACACCATTTATATGACGTTTTGATGTAGGGCCAATAGTGGCCCGAGAATTATGCTGGCTGGGGTGTTTCTTGACGATGTTTCTTTGTATGTTTTCAGGAGGATGATGAATACATTGGGTTTGCATCGTTGCCGGAGCAGGTACACAGGAAAGCTGTACGACGAGGATTTGAATTTACTCTCATGGTTGTCGGTGGGTATAACACAGGTTTAGAGAAACAATATTTTTCAGCAGAAAATTGTTAATATTTTCTTACCCATAATTTTTAGCATATGTTTTGGGTGCTCAAACGAACCGTCTCATTGAGCCGGTTCTCTTGAGTACCCAAAACATAAGTTTTGGTTGAGAAATAAGAAAATTAATTTCCTGTTACACTCTCTTAACTAAAAGCCTGGTATAACATTATAAATAGAGGATATTACATGAGTGCTCATGTTTTATTGAATTTATTAATCAACTTGAGGAAGAGAGATAAAATGTGAGGCTTGCCGAGCATTTTATCGCTTTTTCGCAATGAGTTTGATAAATTCAGTAATACAGGAGAAGGGATGTTAGATTCTATTATATTAATTATGACCCTAAAACTGCTTTAAAATCACTTTTTTTAGTGAAAAACCTTAGATTTTTCCATATATGTGGACGTTATTATTAGTTTGACTGATACTCTCTACCCCATTCTCTGCACAGACACTTGGGGTCAATAGAGAAAAACAAGCAAGGGGCTTGTTTATGTCTACAGTGATTCTCTGAATATGTTAGTTCTTAATTCTGTATAAAGAATTCCAAGGTGACTGGTGTATTCATGCTTAAAATTCCGCCATTTTAATCTAGATGCCAATTTGCAGACACATCAAAATGTCATAAATTTTAGTTGTCATGTCATTTGACCTCTCTGAGGGAAACTGTACAGGCTGTAGGCTCAAACTTGTTGCATGTTTCCTGATCATCAAGCGGCCTGGCCCGGTCAGCCAAATGTAAATTTTCTGATCGTGAAAGTAATTGGCGAGATATGTTTAAAATGTGACAGCTCCAGTCAGCCAATCAAAACTGTGTTTGACATCTGATTAACATTACATATCAGGTTTTTGTTTGTTTTATTTGATTCTTTACGTTACAGTCAACAATTTTTCAGTTATGTCGGGACGGGTCTTCCTGTTTGGAACCAGTACTAAGCAAAGATGAATGTGTCTTGCTCAAGGACACAACACAGTGACGCCGATGAGTCTCGAGCCCGCGGCCCCTCAGTCTCAAATCAAGCACTCTACCACTGAGCCACTGTGCTCCCATAACAAATCAGGTTAATCAACCCTTTTTTCTGCCACTCATGACTTTTGTCGTCTGTTTTTGTCATCTGATCTCTCATCTACTTATACTCTCAGGTAACCTATATATTGCAAACAATATGGACCCAGATCAGACTGCTCCCAGGAGGGAGCAGTCTGAGCAGGGTTCATATTGTTTGCTTCCATGAAAAATCTAGTCGGAACACTGAAGTGCACTTAAATATATGCAGCAGACATAAAAAAGCAGACAATCATTTTCAGGACAAAAAATACTGTCAGCTAGGAACTGGGGTATTATTCTCAATTTGTCCTATTCTGGGTCTACACTGTTTGTAAAAGAGGATTCTAAAACATTTCAGAAGATGACAAAAGCATCATATGAATTTTGTTGTGACTTGCGCTTTGCAGGTTAAGTTATCCAAAATTGGTCCTAGTTGTCTTGTGTTTCTCAGCAGGTGACTGTTCTATATCTTTTCAGGTGAGACAGGGTTGGGTAAATCTACCCTAATTAACAGCCTATTCCTCACTGACCTATATAAGGACAGGAAAGTCTCAAATACTGAAGGTACAGTATCTGCTCTACTAAGTCTTGTCTTCTACCATTTTTAGCTCACCTGAGCCTAGGCTCAAGGTGATCTTTTATGATCATAGGATGTCAGTCGTCCATCTGTATATAGTTTTTCTGTCCGTTTGTCAACTATTTCTATAAACAGCAACTCCTCCTAAACCGCTTACTAGAATTTCACCAAACTTTACAGGAATGATCCTTGGGTGGTCTCCTTGATAATACTTCCCCCTGACTTTATAAACAGTCATTCTCAGATGAGCAACCCAGGGCCTGAGGGCCCTCTTGTTGTAACGTGTGTTTGATATTTACAAGATTAACCATAATCTTGCATTTTGAAGGGGTATGGTTTGTCAAGGATTTAAGCATTTGTGAGGATAAATAGTCCTCAATTGCCTTAAAGAGTAGGAATAATGAAGATTACGCCCAGATTGTTCCTGCAGAAGCTGTTTGCTGTAGGTCTATACAATTTGTATGTATAGGAAGATGACTCAGCAAACTTATATTATGTCATCATTTTTATCCTTAATTGGTCCACTTTTTCATGTAATATTGTGGGTCACCATAGGCTAGCTTACAGGTAAACTTATATAAAGCATCTTTCCTCTTCAAACATTTCCTCAAAACCCTTAAATCTTTCCTAAAGCAGACTGTTGTCTGCTGATAACCTTTACAAACAATTTGGACCCAGATCAGGGCCCACGGAACGTAGGTCCTGATCTGGATCTAATCTGTTTGACACTCTGACTGTGTTCCTGAAAGAATTTTTTGAGAAAGTTAATTTTGGAAAAGTCAGCAGACGACAACAAAAGTATGGATAATTACCCAGCATGCAAAGAGTTAAAGTGCATCATGAGCAGCTTTAATAGGCTAGAATCTTTTTATTAGTTTATTTACGGATTTTTTTTTCAGATTTAGGGTCAGGGACGAAACAGAAGAAAAAAAAGCTCTGAAAATGACCAGTTGACGGGTCATTTTCAGAGCTTTTTATCCCCCGACGAAGTCGGAGGGATATAGTTTTGGTGTCGTCCATCCACACTTTTTGTCCATCCGGAACCATACCTCAGTACCTATTGGTCAGATTCCAATAATTTTTGGTACAAATGATTAGTACCATGGACTCTCGATATCCTATAAGTTTGGTCAAAATCGACCCCCTTAACACTTGAGTTATTGCCCTTGTTTTGGTATTATAAGGCAAATCCTATATTAGCTTTTTTGTGTGATGATTTTCACATTTCATCAAAGCTATTTTACTTAACAACTTCTCACTATAGACGCTGATTGCCAAGTGCCTGTAGATAAGCATGGCAGTGTCAAAATTTTACCCCACCCCCTTTGATCCCACCTAAGGGGTCAAAGGTAAAATATTTTAATTTCGTAATAACTAAGGCAATTGTTACTATTTTTGCTGAAAATTTGCATGCAGGCAGAGCAGCAATAGATATGAAACATATCAAACGGGATTTCAGTTTGAAGGTCTGGGTCCGAGTCCGTTTGATGGACTTAGGGGGTGGGGGCCGAGGCCAAAATTAAACTTTTTCAGAATAAGGTCATGTTGCATATCAAATTAAAGCTCATGATGCTGGCAGCAACATGGTAGCAAATATTTTGCCCACAGACACACCCTTGACCCAGGGGGTGGGGTCAAAAGGTCAAACTATATCATTTTTTGAAAGTAGTCATGTTGCATATCAAATTAAAGTGAATTGAGCACAGAGCGCCATGAAAGCAAATATGCTGTCATTACACACACCAACAACCCCTGGGGTGGGGGTCAAAAGGTCATTTTTTCTTTTTTAAAAGTGGTCATGTTGCATATAAAATTAAAGTGGAAGAAGTGTAGACCTACATGCAAAGTAACACTTTGAATTTACACACACCCTTGACCTCTGTGGTTGGGTTTAAAGGACAGATATTGAAATTGTGCAGATATAAGTATACTTTTTATTAAACTAAGCACTAAAACATACTTGACAGGCGTTTGTTATGATCTGAATGATACTGAAGGTGAACTAAAGGTTAGATAAATGGGATTTATGATTTGTGATTTACATGTTTCTCTCAAATAACCCTTCGTCAGGGATATAAATTCGTCAAATTTGTCTTGTTCTATTTTTTTTTATCTTATAATATCTCAAGAACAAACAGTAAAACTAGTAAGGTAAATGAACAGTCTGTATTAAATCTTTAAATATTTCATAATTTTCCAAAAAATCTGGATAGGACAATCACTTTTAACAGTGTCACTCTCAAAAATACACAGACAGAACCTCATAAATATATTATTTTTTCAATGAAACAAATATCAACTAATAAAAAAAATCTAGCCTTATATTTAAAGGCTTCTTTTCCCTTCCAATCACACATTTCAAACATTTTTAGAAAACCATAAATGGGTACTTTGGCAGTTAATGGTCCCAGCCGAGAAAGCAACAATCTAGGGTCTGCATTGATTGCGAAGATAAAACAGTAATTAGGCTCGATCTATGCAATCCACCACCCTAGCTTTACATTTAGGAAAGCATAGCTCAATGGTTGCTGAATTCTAAGGAAAGCAATGACCCCTCTTTTTTTGTCATAAAGATTTCTACGCTATATACTTCTTGATGTCATTCTGAGATTTATGTTCATTTACAGAGAGGTTACAGAAGACAGTAGGCCTTGAGAAGAAAGAATTGGAGATAGAAGAACGAGGAGTCAGGCTGAAACTGACCATAGTTGATACACCAGGCTTTAATGATGCCATTAATGCTGAGGAGAGGTAGTAGCAAAATTTGATACTTGCCTAGGGACAAGTTAATGGCCATAATGTACTTGTCTGAAGAAATGTTTAATTATCAACAAGCAGATAATGGGCAAAGAAGTTAGCTTAGTGCTTACTGTAATGAAACCATAATTATGTGTCTGACTGCAGAGTTTGATCCCGGCCCGCTCCCATACTTTCGTGGAGATTGATTGTGAAATAATTTCTATGGCCATTATCCTCCCTTCCGCTGATTTAAGAAGGGTTGTTGTCAGTTACAAAGGAAAGTATGTGCACGAAGCACTGGTTAACCACTTCGTAAAGCTTGCCCAGGAAAAAAGTGTGGTTAGGTGAACTGATTGTCCCGACATGACCATAGCTTCTGACTTGGACATAAAGCATCAAACCAAACCAAACTGTGGGCTGCCTTTTCCATCAAAACTGATTTTTCTAATGAAAGAATACAATTTACCAAATTACCATAAACATGTAGCTGTTATCCGTCATGTGGCCAGTTTTGTCCTACTTTGCAGTTATACAGTGGAAATCCTGATAGACTTTTAAAGAATGAGCCTACAACAGAATTTATAAGTAAACTGCACAAAATAAAAGGGTAGTGGATGGTATGCTGTAGACTGGTATCAGATCAGTAAATAGAGCAATAGTAAAGTATACTCAAAATAATTGAAGGACCAAGATTTTCCAATGCGGGTATAATCAGCTCAAACATTTTTAAAAATTCTGTCAAACATAGTCCAAATCTCTCTACTCTTTATGCCCATACATCAAGAATAATTGTTACGGATTTCCATGCCTAATTCTGCCATAACTGGGTCTCAAATGCACATACTCCCCCCCCCCCCAAAAAAAAAAACAAAAAAAAAACACACTTTCAAAATTCTTCTATGGCTATTCCAGTAAAATGAAAGCGACATCAAATAAACTTTCTTTCAAACAGTTCAGCTTACATGCAACATATTTCTTCAAACAGTTTCATTACACTGGGAAGCAAACATTTTCATCTCTGAAAATGAAGATTTGACATTGTTTTGTTTTCTGAAAACAATGTGTGTACTTGGCCATCAAGAATCAGATTTTCAATTGTCATTCTATGCCTAAGAGTGTTAGAAAGATGTTCCGACGAATTGTTGTTTCACTTGGCATTAGGTCATCAAAAATGTCTGAAAACTTTAGACTAGATCGTAATAATATTGGTTTTCAAAATATGTTCTACACAAAATGCATCAATGTTATAATTGATATTGTTATATGACTGGTGAGAATCCTGTCTCCTGATTGGCCCAATTTGTCTTCATAAATCTCTATGTCTACCTGAAAACTGGTCTAAACTGGCTCAGAAGGTGATATAGGATGAAATCCAGCTCAAACCAGTTTCCAGAAGTTAATATTTTTGACACTTCTGCAATATCACCCTCTAGAGAGCTAAAAATAGCATGATGAGTATAAAACTAGCATGTGCTGCATGAAATTGACATGATTTGCTGTTTCACATCCCAACAGGTAAACTAAAGACTTTCATGAATTTTAACAACTGTTTTGTTGTGTTTTGTTTGTTCATTTATCTTTGTTTGAATAAACAAAATGTAAAAAAAAGTTTTATGATTAAATTTTACATTCCACATTTAGAGAATTAATATACATTTCAAATTGCAAAATACTACATTTAAATATTTTAATAACAGTTGATAAAATTTGTTAGAAAGTCCTTAGGTTGAAGGTTGACTTCAGCATTAAAAGTGAAAGTAGACCATTTTCATTCTTAGTTGAAAAGTCATATAACAAAACAGTTATTGACTTCAATTTCGGTAGACATGAGGATTTATCTACCCTTAAAAGTGATATTCACCTCGGCCTAGTGGCCTCGGTGAATTATCACTTTTTCGGGTTGATAAATCCTTATGTCTACCTCATTGAAGTCAATAATTGTATAGTATTGGTCCTTCCAATTATTATGAGGAGTATAATACATTTATGTGCACATACATATACAAGCATTCACTACCTCTGTAAAAAGAGTTCACTGACTGTCTCATTTGCTGTATTTTGGGCAATGGGGAAGAAATTAAGTATCATATATTTATCTTTGTAGAAGTTATAGAACTTTCAAATGAAATAGAAATCTTAAATACAGGGCCTGAGGACAGGCTAGGTGTGCTGTCACAATCGCAAGAAATGTATCCTATACATTTCACTTGACTGTAAACCTTTCTACTAAATACTCTGTTTTAAAATTTATGCATGTTTCAAATTCAAAGCTTATAGAGAGGTTTTTAGAAATAATTTGTTTTTGTTTCAGTTGGAAGCCAATAACCAACTATGTAGACCAGCAGTTTGAAGCCTATTTTAAAGCTGAGAGTGGATTAAACAGAAAAAATATCAAAGATACACGGGTCCATTGCTGTCTCTACTTCATATCACCCTATGGCCATGGGTAAGTTAGTTTTCTGTTTTGGTGGGGGGGGAGAGGGGCAGGGTGTTTACATGGCTATTAACCCTTATACTACTTAACCTGGATTTATTATCCTTTTTGAAGACAGGGTGGATCCTGATCAGATGGCATCTGGTCAGGATCCACACTGTTTTCAAATCTGATTGAAAATACATGTTTACAAGTCAAAGGTTGAAAGTTAACAGGATGAAAATTGGGGAGGAGTGTAGGACATAAAATATTCAGCATGACAAGGGTTAACACATTTTCAGTCATGTAATAAAACAGTGGTCAAATATTCTATCACACTGTTCCTGGGCAGATTTTCCCTATGTTGTTATTCAGTACTAAGTACTGAGGCCCTGGAAGGGTTTTTAGGGATACAGGGATATTGGCCAAAAACTTAAATGGATACAGGATATTTTTGTAAATATTTAAAGGGATGCCGGATACTTGGATTAATTTTGGGGATATTTGCCATATTATTTTTGAGATATGGGATATTTTTCAAAATGATTAAAGGGATATGGGATACTGGGACCCCCCCCCCCCCCCCCCCCCCCTCTTCTAAGGCCTCAATACTTTGTTGCCCTGCAGAAGGGACAGAAGAGATCTCTATGAAGGTATGTGGCAGAACAAAAACTTGGATTAAAAATAAGTGAGTATGACCAGGAAATACCACAGTCATATCACATACCAACCCATGGCACCATGATCAAGAAACATTAGTACACAGACAATCAAAACACACACTTAAGAGCCAGAATGCAATTAACCCATCTAAGCCTAGTATCCTTTTTGTGGGACATAGGCAAACAGTGCAGACCCAGATCAGACGCGCAAAATGCGGTGTCTTATCGGTGTCTGATTGGTGTCTCCAGTGTTTGCTTACAGAATGTTCTATTAAAATTTGGACAAAAAATGAAGGAAAAAAATACCACTCAACACCCCTAAACTTGGAAATGGGTACACCTTACTGATAAGGGTAGGCAAGTCCATTTGGCTTAAGTGGGTTAAAGTAACCAACTCTCTCTGTCCCAATGAGATGATTGCAAAACTAGAATAGGCACACAAAAAACTGTGTCACAAAAGTAGGATGAAATGCCCTACAAGGGTTTTATTCTAGTGATGGTCCTAGGTCAACCTCGACCTTGTAAAACTTAAGTTAAGGAGATTTTGTGACTCAGTGTCAAGTGAGCCTTTCAGCAACATATGGTTCTGTTTTTTGTGGGTTTTTAACCGTTTACATGTACCTCATTATATAGAGACGCCTTTTAACACTTTTGCAAACAGAGCAGACCCAGATCAGGCAGCTCTTGTAAGAGCTGCCTGATCAGGGTCTACTCTGCTTGCTTATGAAAATTTGATTAGAAGAGGACCTGACAAGTAATTTCTTTGTTCTTTTAACAAACATGAAAGTTTATTTATATAATTATTCATAGTGGGTGGAGCTTAGAATAAATATTCATGAAAGAAACAGTTAACAGTTTCGTGAATGGCAAATGAGTAATTCAAGTGTTAATAAACCTAACCATAAGTTGATATAATATTATAGAAGAAGATTTTTCCCATAAATCTGTATTAATAGGTTGCCCTCCATATTTCAGTTTACGGCCAGCAGATGTTCTAGTGATGAAGAAACTACACAACAAGGTGAACATTGTACCACTGATAGCCAAGTCAGATATACTCACTAAACAGGAATGTAAAAAGCTTAAAGACAAGGTAAACTTTCATTATTGTACCACTGATAACCAAGTCAGATATTCTCACTAAACAAGAATGTAAAAACCTTAAAGACAAAGTAAACTTTCATTATTGTGCCACTGATAGCCAAGTCAGATATTCTCACTAAACAAGAATGTAAAAACCTTAAAGACAAAGTAAACTTTCATTATTGTGCCACTGATAGCCAAGTCAGATATACTCACTAAACAAGAATGTAAAAAACTTAAAAGACAAGGTAAACTTTCATTATTGTACCGCTGATAGCCAAGTCAGATGTACTCACTAAACAGGAATGTAAAAAGCTTAAAGACAAGGTAAACTTTCATTATTGTACCACTGATAACCAAGTCAGATATTCTCACTAAACAAGAATGTAAAAACCTTAAAGACAAAGTAAACTTTCATTATTGTGCCACTGATAGCCAAGTCAGATATTCTCACTAAACAAGAATGTAAAAACCTTAAAGACAAAGTAAACTTTCATTATTGTGCCACTGATAGCCAAGTCAGATATACTCACTAAACAAGAATGTAAAAAACTTAAAAGACAAGGTAAACTTTCATTATTGTACCACTGATAGCCAAGTGAGATATACTCACTAAACAAGAATGTAATGAGCTTAAAGACATGGTAAACTTTCATTATTGTATCTCTGATAGCCAAGTCAGATATACTCACTAAACAAGAAAGTAAAAAGCTTAAAAACAAGGTAACTTTCATTATTGTACCACTGATAGCCAAGTGAGATATACTCACTAAACAAGCATGTAAAAAGCTTAAAGACAAGGTAAACTTTCATTATTGTACCTCTGATAGCCAAGTCAGATATACTCACTAAACAAGAATGTAAAAAGCTTAAAGACAAGGTAAACTTTCATTGTTGTACCACTGATAGCCAAGTCAGATATACTCACAAAACAAGAATGTAAAAAACTTAAAAGACAAGGTGAACTCTCATTATTGTACCACTGATAGCCAAGTCAGATATTCTCACTAAACAAGAATGTAAAAACCTTAAAGACAAAGTAAACTTTCATTATTGTGCCACTGATAGCCAAGTCAGATATACTCACTAAACAAGAATGTAAAAAACTTAAAAGACAAGGTAAACTTTCATTATTGTACCACTGATAGCCAAGTGAGATATACTCACTAAACAAGAATGTAATGAGCTTAAAGACATGGTAAACTTTCATTATTGTACCTCTGATAGCCAAGTCAGATATACTCACTAAACAAGAAAGTAAAAAGCTTAAAAACAAGGTAACTTTCATTATTGTACCACTGATAGCCAAGTGAGATATACTCACTAAACAAGAATGTAAAAAGCTTAAAGACAAGGTAAACTTTCATTATTGTGCCACTGATAGCCAAGTCAGATATACTCACTAAACAAGAATGTAAAAAGCTTAAAGACAAGGTAAACTTTCATTATTGTACCTCTGATAGCCAAGTCAGATATACTCACTAAACAAGAATGTAAAAAGCTTAAAGACAAGGTAAACTTTCATTGTTGTACCACTGATAGCCAAGTCAGATATACTCACAAAACAAGAATGTAAAAAACTTAAAAGACAAGATAAACTCTCATTATTGTACCACTGATAGCCAAGTCAGATATTCTCCCTAAACAAGAATGTAAAAACCTTAAAGACAAAGTAAACTTTCATTAGTGTACCACTGATAGCCAAGTCAGATATACTCACTAAACAAGAATGTAAAAAGCTTAAAGACAAGGTAAACTTTCATTATTTTTTAAAACATATGATAAAACCGGAATGAAAATAAAACACACCATGCTTTTTAAAAAGTGTTCAGGTTTAGAAATGAGAAAAATAACTTTTAATTACCCACTCTTAACTAAATGCTTGGTGTTGCCTACCAAATCAGTAATTTGGTAGGCAACACATCTAGAATGCCTATTTGTGACATGTTCACTTTTGCTTAGAGTAATATAGGTATTATACACCAATAAAATTTGCACAAGACAACATTTTCAAATTTTATAGCTGCTTTTAAGAGGCCAGATAAGTGTGATATCTCATGTGAATTATCAGCTGAATTAATGTGCATGGCAACAGATGGGAGTCTGACTGCAGATCCAGGGGTGGCGAGTTCTATCCAGGCCCGGTCCCATACTTTCGGGGAGATTGATCATGAAATAATTTCTACAGTCATTCCGGTCCCTTCGGCTGAATAATTTAAGAAGGGTTGTGGTCAGTTACAAGTGAAAGTATGTGCACGAAGTACTGGTTAATGCTTGTTCAAGCTTGCCCAGGAAAAAGTGTGGCTAGGTGAACTGACTGTCCCGCCATGACCATAGCTGTTGACTTGGGACGTAAAGCAACAAAACAAACAAAAAACATAAGATTTCAAGCCAAATATTATTTTTCCTTACATTTTCAAAGCAAGTCTTAAAAGAATCTTTAGATTTTTACGACCTATCAAAACCTCATGAGCAACATAATTATAATTCACAGCTATATTTGGGCCTCAACACTAGAAAAATGTCTACAAAATTTATCCTGCTCATAAATGTTAAAATGCCAGCTATTGTTGGCATTTTAACATTCATTAGCATGATAAATACAACTTCTGAGAGACTTAAAGCAATAAACTTCTTCATTTGTCTGTATTTTAGTTTTAATGAGCAGTTGAAATTTCATGCTCAGATGAGTTGAGCATGAAAAAAGTTTAATAACCTTGGGGCCTGGTCTGCACATGCAAAACAAGCCTCTTGACCATTTATTCTATTGGCTTTCCCTTTTTTACTGTTCTATCTTTTAGACTCTGCCAAAACCGTTTACATGACCAAACATTACGTACAAAATTATTTTGTACCCTATTGCTAAAGTGTAAATAAATTCTGTCTTAGATATTTATTATAAAAAATGTAAATATAAGAGATGGATTTCATCTTATTTTGAACTGAATGCATGACGTTTATTATTAGATGAACCTTTTGAAATTGAAATTCATTTCTGAATTACACACCCAAATATGAATATTTAGGTTGGTGCCTACATCTAGGAAGGTCTGCTAAAATTTGTACTATTATACTTTTATTTTCTCCATTGTCTGTGCAGTTGCGATACTAAATGAATCGACCTGTCTGCTAAGGCACACCACGACTGAAAAGTCGGATTTGTGTCAATATGCGGTGTGCATTACCCAAAACACTACGTTAAAAAAGTAGCAAGCACTGAATGGCTATAAATAATCTGTTTAAGGAGACATCAAGTAACCTTTGGTAGCTAAACAATAACAATGATTGATATCACAGCATTTAGAGATACAATGATAAAATTTTTACACTAAAACATATTTTGAAACATGTCCCACATGGCCAGGTCAAAAAAGTGGTTTTCAGTAACGCGTGATGACGTAGATTGATAACAAGTTTGACTCAACCAATCGGGCGAATCACATTATTTGATGACGCTATCAGTAAACAAGTATGTTGCATACACCCGCAATGCCCTAATCAGATAGGTCAGTATGCGATAGTCATTCCACCTATTGTTAGATATTGTGATTTTCTCAACAGATTTTGGAAGAAATTGAGAGACACAGAATCCGTATTTATCAGTTCCCCGATTGTGATAGTGATGAGGACGAGGAATTCAAACAACAAGATCAAGAACTCAAGGTAAACCATGACGACACGAGCGGCGACTTTTGTCGTCTGCTGATATACTTTGCAAACAGTTTGGACTCAGATCAGGACCGACAGAACATCTGCTGATAATCATAATGTTGGTCCTGAGCTTGAGGTTATAAAAAAAAGTTCATGCTCAACTCAACTGAGCACAACATTTATCATTTATCATGCTCATAAATGTTAAAATGCCAACAATTGTTGGCATTTTAACATTTATTGGCAGGAAAAATACATCCTCTGAGAGACTTTAAGCAAGAAACTTCTTTATTTGTCAGTATTTTAGCTTTTATGAGCAGTTGAAGTTTCGTGATCAGTTGAGTTGAAATGAAAAAAGTTTTATAACCTCAGGGCCTGATCTGGATCCAAACCGTTTGCCACTCTGATAGTGTTCCTGAAAGAATTTTTTGGAAAAAGTTAATTTTGAAATAAGTCAGCCGACAACAACAAAAGTATTGAAAATTACTCAACATGCAAATAGTAAAATGCGGAAATCATAAATTAAAACTTTTGACAAAACAATGAAAATTTATCTAAGTATTCCCTTATCACCAACCATTATTTGTTGTCATTTGATTGACTACCCATGATACAGTAAAAACTAGAATATTCTAACTCATTTGTTCAAAGAAGCTCTAGCGATAAGGCGTATATTTTCCTTAGTTGACATGATTACTAAAGCTTAATTTTCAAATAGCCTTAATGATTTTAAAATTCGTCTGTTTGGGTAGTATAATATGTATAGTTAGCATCAAAATATGTTTCAAAGCGATTCATCATTTACAAAGCCTTGAAAACTTGCACTTTCTTCTCCCACCCCTCATTTTACGTCTTTATACTGGGTGTCGTCAAGACCAGAATTTTAGTAAATCCATAATAGGTTTTCAAAATGTAAAAGTACTAAATTATTAAGGATATAAATGCCCTTCATTTCCAAAACTTTGCAGTTTTCCTTCTGCGCATGCGTACGGAATATACTTAAAATTGTGATGTTTGTCATTGAAAAGATGAAACTGGTGTCTTTCAGTTTGTTTTTAGATGCTTTTCCCCCCTAGACCTAAGGTGCCCTTTGGACAATTGATTGTTATTATATAAATATACAACATGCGTAAAGGGCGTCTTGGGTCTAGGGGGGGGGAAAGGGGTTGTATAAGCGAAAGAAGACACCAATCATCTGACAAAAATAGACCACTTTGCAAGATGGTCGTTTTTATTGTACATCAATTGTATGAATACATATAATATATTCTATTGTGATAAATTTAGAACGATTGTTTACCTTGGTTTAGCGATCTATTTCCCACACATGTTACTGAATAGCAAGCACAGTTGATGATCAAAATAAATTCTCATTCAAAACGAAGTAGATATATTACATGCATTTAGGAAAACCCGTTTTAAATATACGAACAAGCGGGCAAGGGTACATAGACGGCTCATCTATATGTATTTGTTGAATGTGCCTAGTGTCACCAGTCGTTATTTCCACAAAATAAAACGAATGTCTTATTTAGGGAAATTGCCCGCCTTATCGCTAGAAATTCTTCTTGCTTATTGACACACTGGATTCAGAGAATATGGCCTATTTATGAACTATTTTAATAACTGTCTTTATCGTATGAAGTAATTGTTATTCAGTGGATAACATCATGTCATAAGCAATGTTATGACCACACATTACATAACACTTTTGGCGGGTACTAGTAGCGTCATGTCCACATCCATTACAACAATGTAAATTTTCATTGAAATAAACAAACTTTAAGGTGATAAAATCACATTTAAAAGGTCATATGATAAACAGAATCTTACACTAGTGATCATTTCATATTAAATTTATACTCACCAAATAAATTTCATATGAATGATCACTCATGTAAGATTCTCCATATTAAAAACATTATTTTTTGGTGTGTAGGTTCTTGATGATAGTCAGAAAATCACACCCAAATATTTGTAAGTGCAGTAGCTGCAGTATAAATGAAGATACTTACAGAAATCAAATCATGTTTTAAACATCTGTATTATATGATGTTGTATGAAAATATAGTTGTCCATGTTTTTTAGTGTTTTGTTGATATTATTTTCGCTCGATTTTCATGCCAGTCATTTAGCATGTCAATATTTTGTGTGTTGATCTTTTGTCTGACGATCTTATGTGAGTGTCCCCCTGTGCAGGCTCTGAGGTTATAAAACTTTTGTCATGCTCGCTATCTGTCCTGCTCATAAATTTTAAAATTCCAACAATTGTTGGCATTTTAACAATTATGAGCATGATAAATATAACATTTGAGGGTATTAAAAAGAGAAAAATATTAATTTTTCAGCTTTAATTTTAGGATTTATTAGCAATTGAAATTTAATGCACAGTTGAGTTGAGCTAAAAGAAGTTTTATAACCTCAAGGCCAGGCTTCTGAACATCTTACTTTATTAAACAGGCATCCATTCCATTTGCTGTTGTTGGTAGTAATACTGTGGTAGAGGCTGGGGGTAAGAAGATCCGAGGGAGAATGTATCCATGGGGAATTGTCGAAGGTAGGTACAGGGTAAAAGTCATGCTGTGTAGCCCATGACTTTGTTATTTCAGAAACCAACAAGTTATACCTATAAAATATCATTTCTTCTCCAGCAAATAATTTATTGATAACTTAAGGACTTGAATTGTTAACACTATGACATTAATTTGGTCTCAATGAGAGCAAGAAAACCTGTCATTACTTTTTATTGCGTGCGAAAAACAGAGCTGCAGACCAGCATGTGCATCTGCACAGTCTGATCTATTCAGAACCTTTCTTATTTTCTCCAGAGAAGTGTAGTGGTAGAGTGTTAGACTCAAGGTTGAGGGGTCGCTAGTTCGAGACCTACTCGAGGCAATGTGTTGTGTCCTTAAGTAAGACACTTTATCCTTTGCTAAGTACTGGCCCAACCGAGAAAGACAGGAATCATCCCAACATGACTGAAAATTGTTGACTGGGACGTAAAGCATCAACACAAACAAATTCTAATTTGCTCCCTTGAAAGTAAAATAGCTAAACTTGCTACATGCAAATTTACACTTTTCTAACTAGTCTCTGTAGCTGAGCCAGGTTGAGCTTTACCTGGTTACAAACCCTGAAGACCAGGCCCTGAGGTTATAAAAATTTTCAACTGCTCATAAAAACTAAAATGCAGACAAATAAAGAAGTGTATTGCTTTAAGTCTCTTAGATTTTGTATTTATCATGCTAATGAATGTTAAAATGCCAAAAATTGTTGGCATTTTAACATTTATAAGCAGGATGAATTTCGTGCTCAGCTGAGTTGAGCATGGAAAAAGTTTTATAACCTTAGGGCCAGTTTTCTCACATAAAGGCCGAATTAATAACCAACTATAAAACATGAAGAAGAAGAACCCATGGCCACATTCATTTTTTCTGTTTTAATAATTTATGTTGGAGTTTGGTAAGGTAGTTTGTTAAGATTATTTGAGCAGACTAGATGGTGTCAGTTCTCTTTTTGGCTCACCTTAGCATGAACTGCTCTCAGTGAGCTATTGGGATCATTCAGATGTCTGGCATCATGCATTGTCAACAATTTGCTTTAAATGACACATCCCACTACACCCCTCAACCAATTTTAACCAAACTTCACTGGAATATTTCCTAGGTGACCTCTTGCAAAAATAGTTAAAACAAATTTGATCTGTCAAAAAACATGGCCGCCAGGGGATGTGGCTTATTAAGGCTTAAAGGAAACCATAAAAATCGTCTCCTTTGAAACCGCTGATCAGAATATAAAATAGAAATGACCACCATTTTTGCTTGAACAATTTTGATCCACAAAAAACTTGGACGCAGGGGTCATGGGTCAGTTTACCTCATGCATGGCCGCAAAACTAAATTTACGACAGTGTATCTTCGGATGTACCCCCCCCCCCCCCCCCCAAATGAAAATTTTGAATACAGATATCCCCTAAACACAACAGAGGGCAAAATTTAGCATTATTACATTTTGTTATAATTGCAGTTGAAAATCCAAAGCACTGTGACTTTACACGACTTCGACAGATGTTGATCAGCACTCACATGCAGGACTTAAAGGATGTGACTTGTGATATTCATTATGAAAATTACAGAGCAGAACATATCTCAGAACAAATGGGCACACAACATAAGGAGAGAAAGTAAGTACATTTATTTGTGTAATTTTTGTCCAACAATGTAGCGTCTGGGAGTGGTATAATGCCATGCATTAAAATTTAAAAGCTATTAGTGAATAAATTTTTATGGTTACATTATGAAATGACGCCCATTTCATGGAAACAATGTGATTTTAAAATAATTTTAGTCTGGTATGATAAATAGAATCTACCATATAAGCATCTGTTAATTGCATTTATTAAACTTATTGCCAAATCTCACATTTTATCTCTTTTTCTCAATTTGTTTAATAAATATGATAATACATGAGCAGAAATAGAAGCTGGTAAGAAAATAAAGGAATGATGTTCAGTATAATAAAATAAATATTACATTCTTGAGAGGGTGATAGTCAAAAAAAACACCCCTCAAAATATGATTATCAACCTCCGCTGCACCTCCGTTGATAATCACTTTCCTCAGGGATGATATTTTCAACTATCACCCTCTCAAGCATGTTATATTTATATATTGATATCCGCTGGATAGTATTTGTGTTTGTTTTTTAACTGGCAATTTAACATTTTATCAAAAATTTACAAATTTTATAAAATGGGTCTATCCAATTTATAAAAGGGTCTTCATTGGCACAAATATGAGCCAAGATCTGACAAAAGGGACCCTCTGGCAATAAAAGTCAAAAGTGAGATATTTATAGAGAAAGAAAAACCTAGCTGTCGTTAACAATTACAGAAAATTTGAAGAGATTATCTTTACAAATAACAAAGATATGAGCGTTTAAACTCATATATATGATGCGTTTTAAACATGACGTCACTTAACGTTGTTAACGACGTTATGACGTCAACACTATTGTGTTAACATATGACGCTGATACAAAGAGGCTAGGAGCAATATTTCAAGAATGCTTCATCTTTCTGTAAATTTGATGCGTATGCAATTGCATAGACGGCAGAAATAGCCCAGATACGCACATCACGTGTTTACAAAAGCATTTGAAATGAGGTATCCCATTTTCAAGGAAGTGTGTAGTCCATATGCACAGCTGTTGCTATGGCAACATGCATTATATGTATCACTTAATTTTATCAGAACTGTTTGCGCCTTTGATTGTATTACATGTTAGAAGCAATTTGAGTTTAGTGTAAGAACATGTAAAATCTTGAAAATTTAGACGTTTTTGAAATTTTGATTACACAAAAACTGCTAAAATGCCTGAAGGACCCTTTTCTCAGATCGGCGTTCATATATATTAGTAAATAGTGGATATTCAATTTCTTAAATGAATATGACTTTCATTTCATGGTGTGAAGTGAAAAGTATGTATTTCATGAGTTTCCAAGCCATGAATGAAATAGACATTTTTTCATGTCACAAGATGAAATACATGTCATATTCTGACATGACAAAACATTGACTTTAAAATATTTCTTTTTATTATATACAATTTAAAAGTGTAAAAGATGTTTGCACTTATGATGTCACACATGATGTCATAGTTTCAATGATGTTGCATAACATAATTGATAACCTTTGCAAACAGTTTAAATCCAGATCAGGACCGACAAAATGTCGGTCCTGATCTGGATCTAAACCGTTTTACACTCTGATAGTGTTCATGAAAGAGCTTGTGGAAAAGTTAATTATTTTTTCAAAGTTAGCAGACATCAACAAAAGCATGAAAAATTACTCAGCATGCAAATAGTTAAAGAGAAAAGTGTTTGAAGTTTTAGAATTTCAAAGCTGCATAGTATTCTAATTTTGGAAATAAAGTTTCTATTTTTCAAGAATACAGAAAAAAAAAATCAAATTCAAGTATACATTTTACCATTTTCATAAATTTTAACAAATTATATATATCAGAACAACAGCATTTATGTTAAAAATCAACTGTCTAGAATTATTGGAGGGACGTAAATAATTCCTAACAAGAGAAAAATCACCTGTTTTTATTAGATAATTTACTGTTCCATGCAGCTTTCAGCTGTACTGAACATATTTATTGTGAAAACATAACTTAATTTTATTTTTACAAATGATTTAGAATGAAAGAAAAAAAATCAAAAAATGTTCTACAGATCTAGTCACTTTAAAAGTGGACATATATTTTCAGTAAATTAAAGAGAGATTCTACACCCAACATGGAAGCCGTGTTAGAAACAGATGAACTTCTACAACAGAAAGAGGCTGAGGTATGAAATAATCATTTCAATCCTTTTCATTCTAACGCATTTTCCCAAATATATTGAAACAATAAGGATGGATTTGTCCATTTTGCATTTTAAGGGGTCAGAGGTTGAAGTTTCTTAATTTAAGTATATTTCTGTCTCTGAAGATTATGTTTATGATAGTAAACAGTGCAGACTCATATGAAATGTCTCCTTATGTGGCAATTCATCTGGGTCTCTTTGACAAAGTACCTGTTTACAGGTATCCAAATTGAAAAGAGTTTTTATACCAGCTTGTTTCGTCTGCTTTTAATATTTGCAAATAGTTTTGGAGCTCTTGTACTGCCGAAAGTGTCTGAGTTGGTGAAAGGAAGGGCATCCTGCCATAAAACATTGCTACAAGTATACAAATGGCAGTCTTACCCAAAGTAAGATCTGCTCTGTGTGCAGCTAGCCAGTTACCTGGAGAGGGGCCCACTGATGTGGAAGATGCTCCTACACCTGCACGTTAATCTAAATCCGATGATGATGATGATGATGATGATGATGATGATGATGATGATGATGATGATGATGATGATGATGATGATGATGATGATGATGATGATGAGTTTGGACCCAGATCAGGCCCAACAAAATGTCAGTATCTTTGTCACATTGACACATTTCTAGTTTTTATCAAGCATCAAGGGCCATATGAACTGGCTCACTTGCTGGTACCCCTCCATTGTCTATCTTGTCACATAAACAAAATTTTTTAGCGTAAAAGTGTAAATATTTTCTTACCCATCAGTTTTAAACATATGTTTTGGGTGCTCAAAAGAACCGTCTCACTGAGACGGTTCTTTTGAGTACCCACAACAAATGCCTTGATTGAGAAATAAGAAATTAAATTTTTTGGTACACACTCTTAACTAAAGTCCTGGAATCGTGCAGATTGTTTGTGATTCTTTCAGATACAACGAATGAAAGAAATGATGCGACAGATGGAAGCAAAGATAAGACAAAGTCAGAACAGTCCGCAGATGAATGGTCGTGTTGGACATGTTTAACCCTTAACACGCCAATCACAACAAAAGTCGTCTGCTTTTCTCGTCTCCTGAAATGTATAAGAAGCCTCTATGGCAAACAGTGTGGACCCAGATCAGACTGCTCCTATAGGAGCAGTCTATTCTGGGTCCATGCTTTAAGGGTTAACTAGTCAGATATTCCTCTACAAAATAGACTGTATATGTATAGTTTTGACTGTGGCATAATGATGGAGTTTGTATCTGTCAAATGTTAGCCAAGACCAAATAAAATAATAAGTATGTTTCGGGTAACGGGTCTGAAAAATTAAGGTAGGGTACGTAGGCAAACATTTTTTTGTTTAAATCATTTTTCTTCCTGGAAACAACATATAATTTTATGCATTTCGAAAAGCAATTCGCCTTTCAAAATGCATAAAATTATATATTTTCCAGAAAGCGTGAAAATAATTCTCTGTTTCACCAGTAAATTTAAGTAGGGTCGGGTTACTCTAAACACATGTATTTTTTATTTTGGCCTAAGGATGGAAATGTTAGCTAATGTAAAAGTTGAGAGAGAGAGAGAGAGAGAGCAATGGCTCTGTGGTGAAGGGCTAGACTTGGGATCCAGGGGTTTGCTGGCTCAGGTATCGAGGTCATAAACCTTTTTTCATGCTCAACTCAACTGAGCATGAAATTTCAGCTGCTCATAAAAGCTAAAATACCGACAAATAAGGAAGTTGCTTGCTTAAGTCTCTCAGATTTTGTATTTATCGTGCTGATAAATGTTAAAATGCCAACAATTGTTGGCATTTTAACATTTATGAGCGGAATAAATTTCCTGCTCAGCTGAGTTTAGTATGAAAAAAGTTTTATAACCTGGGGGCCAGGACTCACCAGAGTCACTGAGTTGTGTGTTTGAGTAAGCCACTTTATCCTCTGATTAGTACTGGTTCAACCCAGGAATTACCTTTGCATGACTGAACAATTGTTGACTGGGACATAAAGCATCAACACAAAAAAAAATCATTGGTTGACACTGAACCGAATTATAGACAAAGTTGAAAAAAGGATTTATCATATGGGTCTCTATGCAAGAAAACCTGTCTTCAGGTGTAACAAAGGCCCAGATCAGCCTGCGGCCTTGACACAAGAAAACCTGTCTTTGGGGGTTTGCAAACAACAAAGGCGCAGACCAGCTTGCGGCTCCGATACAATAAAACCTGTCTTTGGGGGTTTGCGAACAACAAAGGCGCAGACTAGCCTAGACATTCCCAAAGACTGATCAGTGCCTTTGTTATTCGCTTTTTACTAAGTATCATATCTAGACTTGCTACAAGTGAAATTTCAATTTTCTAGCTAGTCTCTGTAGCTGAGGAGATCAGTTTGAGTCTCGCTTTTTCAGAAAGCCCGAAGACAGGTTTTCTCACATCGAGGCCCATTTGACATGGCTTCTGAGAGTGTAATAATACCATTAATTGAAATCAATAAAGCTACATGTCTAGTTCCCATAAAAAACGTTTGGTACATGCATTAAAAATTCAAAGCTATTTACATGTCATATGATAAATAGAATCTAATATTTGTGCTCACGAATTATTAGATTTACTAAACTCATTGCAAAAAAGCAATATAATGCATGGCAGAGCCTCACATTTTATTGTTTATTACAACTCGTTTTATAAATTCAATAATACATGATTGCTGATGTAAGATCCTCTAAGTTTGGTAATTTCATTTATAGAAACGAATGTAAATGAGCGATGAAGGAAGATATTCTTGTGTCAGTTCTCACAATTCAAAACTACATGAGATTATGTTCATTGTACCATATCATATCATTGTATGTATAATGTGTTCATACTGTTATTTGTTGTATGTATAAATTATTGTGTTTATCCTTCTTATTGGATATTGTACATTAGTCATTGGTAACCATGACTTCTTGGGCAAATGTTAGCTAATGTAAATACAGGAAATGTTCTGAAATTTCAAATACTAGCTGCCTGAAGAACCATGCAGTCCCAAATCAGACTGCTTCTGAAGAAGTTTAATCAGGTACTTCACTTTTTAGCTCACCTGTCACATAGTGACAAGGTTAACATTTGTGATTGGTCTTCGTCCGTGGTCTGTCCATTAACAGTTGACTTTAATGACAACTCCTTCTAAACCCCTAGTTCAATTTTGAAATAAATTCACACAAATGATCCTTCGGTGACCCTCTACCAAAATTGTTCAAATGGTTTAGGTCCATTACATATCTAGGTCACAGAGGCTTTAAATAGATTTTTGAGATGAAAACTTAACAAATCTTCTTGTCTGAAACCAGAAGGCCTAGAGCCTTGATATTTGGTATGTAGCATCACCTAGTGAACATCTACCAAGTTTGTTTGAGACAAATATGACTACAACTCTGTTTTCTAATCAATTCCATATTATCTAGAATCCTGACATGTTTGTTTTGATGGAATGTTTGTTTATACCCCTGGGGCCAAAATTGGCCCTGCCCCGGGTCACATGTTTTACATACTACTTATATAGAAAAAATGTGAAAAAAATCTTCTTGTCTGAAACCAAAAGGCCTAGTCTAGAGCCCTGGTAAGCTTCATTATATTTGAAAAAAGAAAGAGAAAAGCGTTTGAAATTTTAGAACATTTTACATAGATTTCCCCCAAACAAGACACACCTTCATTCCTTACATTTTGCAGACAAACCTGCATAAGGACACTTCTAACTCAAATATTGATAGAGGAATGTGTAAATAGTCATCAGAATCACCTCATTGAGATGGTTTTAATGATTATACACAGCATACCTTTAATTCAAGGTAGACAAAAATATTATCCTCATTGTAAAGCTCACACACAGATCTAATATTAATGACAAATGGTAGCGTAATTAAGGAGCATTCTGCAATACTTTTTAACTGCATTAAGCGATAATTTGCTTGAAAAACAATTTTCGGTCTTTTGAGAGTGGCTGTTTTAGACAGGTTTTACTGTACTCTGTAGGGCATCATTGTACATTCCGCCATATGACGATTAAGGTGTGTATTATTTGGGCCAGTACATGAGATTTGGTACTAATTGCATAGGCTAGCAACCAATGCTCAGGCAGGCCTGCTCAAATGCGTAGACTTGCCAGATTTTTGCTACTCACCCATGCAAAATATGGATGTAGATAATGACTCTGACCTAATATTTAGACCTCTATCCCTCAGGCTGCTTGATATGTCAGCAAGGGGCATCAAAATCTCATGTGCTGGCCCATTTAATCCATATCAGTCTGTTTTACTTTTATAAATGTGGAAGGGCATTATTTTTATTAAACCATATTGGTTAATCTTGTCAATTTCTTTTAATACTCAAATTACCTTTTCATCAGTAATCATCATTAAGTCCATTGACATTATCACACCTTTTATTGATATTCCAATGTTTTACATCCAATATCTTACAATGCACAGACAGGGTTCTCACAGGCTTGAAAAGTACTTGAATACACAGGACTATCTTGAAAAGTCCTTGAATATTTAATTTGACTTGAAAAGTACTTACAAAACACTCAAAGGTCTTGAAAAGTCCTGAAGTTTACCATTACAAGAGGATTCAACACTGTCTTTGGAGACCTATATCACAATAAAATTGTGGTGCCTTTATTTGGTGCAGCATATGCTGCACCAAATAAAGGCACGACAATTTTATACTAATTTTTTAAAACTAATACCTTTAGTAATGCACTGTAGCATTTCCAAAGTAGAATTTTAACATGTAAATCAGTATTTTTCATAAGGTTTCAGACCTTGAAAAGAGTAGGAAAGTCTTTTAGAAGTCCTTGAATTTTACTCAAACTTGTCTGTATGAGCTCTGACAGAGTGCAAATGCATGCTGGTGTAATAAGAAAGTTTTTGTATGTTTGTGCATCTGTATGGGAGCTACTCCACTCAGTAAAGCTGTGGAGCACAGTGGCTCAGTGGTAGGGTGCTTGACTCAGGATCAAGGGGATGCATGTTCGAGCCTCACTGGCATAATTGCATTGTGTCGTGTCCTTGAGCAAGACACATTAATCCTTGCTTAGAACTGGTTCAATCCAGGAAGACCCGTCCCAACATAACTGAAAAATTGTTGACTGGGATAAATATTGGACGAAATATTGAATCAAACAAACTCGCTAAAGCTCATGGATTATCTTCCCATACAAACGCACAAACCATAAATAAATTACACTTGTACATTGCACCATGTTTACAAGTCCATATGATTTAAACGTGGTGCAATCCAGATTTCATACACAGTAATCTTGCATAGATACCTATTTGTATAACTGTTTTAACCCATTGTCAAATGAATGAATATCCATGTTCAAATCAGGAGATTTGCTTGCTGTTTGAACATGGGTTTGAACTTGAAAATACTTATAATGAGCCCTGAGTTACTACATCACTTTATAAACGAGACCTTGTGAACAAGACTGATCAATTCGCGGCTGCTTTTTTTCGCGAAACGTTGCACACTGCTATGACATTGTGACAACGTTATGATGTTTGAAGGTTTACAGCCGACGCCATTTTGTTTACGGAAATCCAATGTAAGAAAAGGGATATTTTAATGTTTTAACAGCGTTTACAGTGCGAATTTGGTTGGAATAAGGTAAATTATGCAAGAATAGTGACCACACATGTTTGTTTCATTACATTAACACTTGCTCGGTCCTTCAGGAGATGTTTGATCATTCGGCCTATGGATATTTTGTTCAAACAGCTTCCTAATGCAATGAGTAACAAAACGTGGTGTTCTGGCTCACATATATTTTACTACCATCTTTGTGTGTGAAGAAAATTGACATATGTCTGCATCCACGAAATTTCTTTGAAGAGCAGTGTGTGTCTGAACACAAAACAATATTTGTTTAAAAGTTTTGCAAAATTATGAAAATGGTATGAAATGTCATGTTTTATATGATTATTTTATTTATTTAGTAAACTTTTTATGCACGTCAGTGAAAGTTTCCATTGTTTTAGCTTATGTGTGGTTATTATTTATATGTTAATATTGCAGATGTTTCGTTTTATTTATGCTTTGTTTTGTATAGTTTGTTTATAGATTCTTCCTTTCTAATATTTACAGGCGCCACCTGTATTTTGGAGCAGACAACATTTTCAAATTTGATTACTTTTATACACAACTTAATAAGTCTTACCAGCAGATGGTTTGCATGTCAATCCTTATTTTCCCATAAGATCAGTAAGAGATTATAACAATCTATCTTGAGTGTGAGGGTGGGATAGAAAATCTATCCTGAGGATCACCATTTGGCATCACAAGACTTGTTGAGGATCAAATTTTCTATCCCATCCTCATACAAATGATAGATTTTTTTTCTTGCTCATCGGTAACACCATCATATTAATTGATGCTCTCAGGGACAAAAATAATCAAACTTTTAAACTCATATATAGGCTTTGCTGCAAGAAAACCTGGCTTTGTAGCATGTGAACAACAAAGGCGCAGATCAGCTTCTTTGCCATTCTTCTCTGAAGTGAATGTAAGTTAAATTAGTTAGTCTCTAGAGATAACAGGCTGGTTTGAGTCTTACTTGATCACAAACCCTGAAGACAGGTTTTCATGCACTGCCACCCATATTATGCTTTCATGACACCGAGACTGGTTTGTCTTGTATCTGATTGGTTTCCATGCAAACACATTATCCCAGTGTCACCTTACTTAAAAGTTATAGTGATCAATATGAGTCAATACACAAGATTTTTTTCACATTTCGCACATACACAAATGTTTCTAATAAATGAGCTGCAGCATGAGATTTCCAACAATGTGGTATGTGCGACCAGCAAAGGCCCAGATCAGCCTGCGCGTATGGGCAGTCTGATCAGAGCCTTTCCAAGTTGCTTGAATATTCTATGAGTGTTAAACTGCTGACAGAACATCATTTGGAGTTTCTAAGCTTAAAAGGATGCTGCACAGGCTCGTATGAGTCTACACTTGTCAAAATGGCACATTGTTGGTAATGTCAAGGCTCATAATTATGCACATGCTGATGTATCCAGCAGGGCTTGATGTCAACATTTGGTCTAAGTCTTCATCAACATCTATGATATGTGCATGAGAGTCTGCCCATAGGCACAGACTGCCAGAACCTTACCCAACAGGCACACAACCTTAAATCGACGTCAATGGGACATTTTGAAGTCATGTGCCTGCTGGGTAGTTGCTTGATAATGTGATAATTACCAAAATCCCATGTGCTGGCTTATGGTTTTCTTATCTTTATCTCAGATATACATGTTTTGTACCATAAAATATAAAGTAAACCAATAAATATTATTTGATGTATTACAGTCTTTCTTGTGTTTTGCATTCCCTTAAAAGAACTCCAGATTTGTTTCTTTGTTTTATTAGTAATTATAAAAATTGTCACGAATGACTTCAGCTATCACAAACATTTTGTCAACCCTCTCAATTTGATAATTTGAAATTTAAAGGATTGAGCATCCTTGTCAAAACACATGATGTTTTAATTACAAATGTTTAAATTATGGATTTTTTATAAAATGATCCGCAAATATCCACAGAATTGCATAACTAATTTTATCATATGACGTCCCTGCTATTCAGTAGATAACATCATGTTATGAATATGATATGGTTGCATGTTACATAACACTTTTGCATGAAATGCTTTTGCAGGACTTTGTTACTTAATGACCACGTCTGTACTTGGCAGTAGTATAGGCACCTCTTTAACCCCACACTCTTTGCATGCCTGTTGTCCATTTTAGATGACCTCATCTTATTAGCTCACCTGAGCTGAAGGCTCCCGGTGAGCTTATAGGATGGGACTCAAGCCGGCGTCCGTGAGTCTGCGTCAGTACGTGCGTCCACACTTTCAAACATGAATATCTCTGAGACCAGATGTCCTATCAAGATCAAATTTCATCTGGAGCATCGGGGATTGACTGCATTAGGTTTTGGGCAAGATCGGATCAGAACTCTGGTTTCCATGGCAACAGATAGCTCCATAGGGTTATAATGTGGAAAATCTTGTGACCACTCTAGCTCCTTCTTTTTTGATTGGTTCTTCTTTATTCTTGCAGGTAACAAGGACAACCATAAGATCTCGAATTGGATCGAAATTCGGCAAGATTGGACCAGGTACTTACCAGTTAGCTGCCCTTGAGGGTCTGAAAAAATCCCCATAGACTTATAATGGGAGAAATGTTGTGACCACTCTAGTACCTTCAGTTTTGGATGGATCTTCTTTATTCTTTCAGATGAGAAGACCAACCATAAAAGCGCGGATGAGTTTGAATTTCAACAAGATTCCATCACTGACTTCGGAGGTAGCTACCCTTGAGCGTCAGAAAAATTAATGAATAATGTTGCGACCACTCTAACTCCTTCAGTCTTGATTGGATCTTCTTCATTCTTGCTGGGAACAAAGAAACCCATAATATCTCAAATGGGTTCGGAATTCAGCAGGATCCGACCAGGGACTTATGAGTTACCTGCCCTTGAGCGTTTGGAAAAATCCCCATTGCAAATTTAGTAGGTTTGGGTTACCCTAAACACATGTATTTTTTATTTGGCTTAATTGTATATTTGATAGGGAAAAATGAATGACAGTAAGAGTTGCAAACAAGCATTTGATTTATTCTAAATACATGTATAAGACTTAAAATTAAGTCTAAACTGCATGTTAAATCTTCATTACCAAATTATTGCCTTGTCATGTTTTTCTTGACACAGCATATTGGTGCTCGGACTACAGAAACCCTGTTTGGCACCCTCTGTGATAAAATACTTGCATCCCTTGGGACTCCAAAATACAGTCAAACTGAATGAAAATTAAACTAATTAGAAATATTAAATTTATTAAGCAGATCATTCATACCTTAATTCACTTAAATAGTTTTGATCCACACTTAATGTATAAAATATGGATATGAAAGAATATGTAATTTAATTAAAAAACAAGTAGACAAGTATTTGATTTTTTCTCAATTCAAAAGATAGGTTGTCAGTCACACGCGAAAGTAACTGGTTAACAGCTAAGTCAAGCTTGCCCAGGAAAAGAGTGTTTAGGTGAACTAACCATCCCGACATGATCAGAGCTGTTGACTGGGATCTTAAGCATCAAAAACAAACAAACAAAAAAAGATGTCAATCGAATCATATTTATAGCACTGATTCTATCTATGTGCCAAAGGTGGATCCATTATTCACACTACCAGGCCTCAGCACAGGGTATTGAGGGTTACAATGACTCTTAAAACACCTTACGGAGGGGAAATCCTGGAAGGTTTAAGAGGGATTTTAGCCTGCTACATAGCACATGGCACTTCCATTTCTGTATTGCTTTGAAGTAAATATTCAATAGTTATGCCTTTTTATACGCATTTTTCACTGTTATATTTTTTTTGAATTTTACGCAAATATGGCATAACACAAAATGAAAGTACATAGCAATACAATGGCATTAAAGTTTAAAAACAGCCCCATTCCTGTGGATATTTTCATTTTCTGTTTATATAAATCACTAACTTCTTCTTCTATAGAATCACCATCAACAGAGTTACCATTCTCAGTAACTGAAGGAGCTGTAGTATTGGGGTAGCTCAGTTTGTATATTTCTCTAGCTGTGTCTGACATTCGTGATGTTCCTGTAAGTGTTAAGACAAGAAATAACTTTTAAAAAATTGCATATTTCAAATTCGTCCAGGACATACCTGTTTCCGTAATTGTTAAAACAGGCAATTAATCCTCTCCCCACCCCACCAAATATATTGGAGCCAGTGCATGAGGTTTCTAAAAATGTGGTATGTGCGACCAGCAAAGCCTCAGATCAGACTGCGGAGTCTGATTAGAGCCGTTGCTAGTTGCTTGAGTATTCAAGGATTGTTAAGCTACTGACTAAAAACCATTTGGAGTTTCTAAGCTTAAAAGGAGGTTGCAGAGGTTTGTCCGAGTCTACACTTGTCAAAAATCAAATTGTTGGAAATCTCATGCCACGGCTCATTGCATACATCAATTTAGTCCCTGCTTAAAGAAACAAGATAAAACTTGATATGCCACTGTACGGATTACTGCTAAAAATGAGATATACGAAAAGTAAACTGTATACAATTATTGACTATTCTAATGAACTTACTAATGTAATGCAGATGAAACTAGCTAAACTTTCTGCTTCTGCTACACAACAACAGGGCCATAATCAGACAGTTTATTATATACCTATAACTGATACGACTTTAGAATTGTCTATTTTCTGGCCATCTGATACAGAAAGCCAGATCAACGAACTGAGGTTTTCTGAATCCATATCACTATCCTTTAAAACTAGGCTAACGTCCGTTACCTGCTTTTGCGGCGACGTTACGTAAAGTAAATTGCAAGCATGGAACCAGAGTCGGATAACATGTTGATGTGACGTCAAGAAACGTAAAGTTATGGCAAACGTTCACGCAATTTTTCGGGATTAAAGACCAAAACATGTTTAAAAAATCAGAAAGAATGTCAGAAAAAAGGCATATAATAATCATATTATCATAATAGTAACTTGATCTGGCGTACAGTATCACGTTTCGTGGATGAGGCCATACCATTGGATCACCCTCGACGCTACGCGTCTCGGGTGACCCGATGGTATGACCTCATCCACTCGACGTGATACAGTACGCCAGATCAAGTTACTATTATGATAATGTGTATAGATCTGCAATATCCAGCCAGAGGATGTGGCCACTGTAAGATCAGGAGAGCTACTGGCGAAGTTTGAGCATGAAGGCATTGACGTATGGACAAGGGGCTCTAATAGTGCAGTCAGAACCGAATGTGATACAACGTTGATGGAGCACACTGGCCAGGGAGGCAGGGAACAAGCTGGCCCAGAAATTTAGGGAGAAGTGACTTCTCCCTGCAGGAAAATTAGGGAGAAGTGACAGTCAGATAGGGAGAAGTTATAGCACAAAATTACGTCATTTTCTGTCAATTTACACATACTATTGCCATTTAATGGAAGGCGAAATACGATGCAGTGGTAGAAGATTGTCTAATAAAGTCACCACAGCTTGCATTTATGTGGTGACAGAGCGAAAATGAGTCTCCTAAAAAAAAAAAAAAAAAAAAAAAAAAATTTTTTTTTTTTTAGGGATACTCCCACTTCTCCCTGGGTCCCATTTAGGGCGAAATTTCGGCCCCTAGGGCGACTATTTCGCCCTAGTCGCCCCCTAGCTTGATCCCTGGGGAGGCCAAAGATGACGTTGAAGAAATTAAGGGAGAAATTCTGTCTGGGCTGGAAGCTCACGACAGTCTTTCAAGAATTGTAACTGCTTGCATATATAAAGTATGGGTGTACATGATTTTGTTCATTTGAGTTGGTTTAAACAAAATTTTCATTCAGATAATTTACATGTAGAAAGATATATATAATGCCAATAAATTCAGGATCTGACAGCAATAAATTTTTCAGCCATGCAGGGATATTTCTTGTGTTGAACCAGTCTTGCTCAAGGATGGCAGATGATAACTCAGACTCAGATCAAAATTTTGTCGCTCTAAATATGTCTGCATTGGTTTTAAAGGAGGTTTTTGCCCATATGCAGTAAGTACATGTACCAAAAAGGCAAATGCTGGCCCAAATATTTCATATCAAAATATATTTACTTTTATCAGCCTTGAATCCTAGCACAGAATATTCACCATCGCCCATGTACTCGTGTTCTCCAATAATTGATTTTGCTTTAAGCTCCATGCGACTTCTTTTCTTCTCCATTCGTTGTACACTCCAGAATGTCAGACCATTTTTTACCTGAAAAAGACAGTGTATAAAACAAATAAAAAGAATTACACAATGAAGTGACATTTGAAGTGAACATATAGTACAAAATGACAACAATGAAAAATTCATTTTAGAACAGATTTTACATTTAAAAGTTTTACATGAGCAATTCCATATATTTGATCGGAATATAGTTTGTACGACAAGGTAAACTTAAGTTAACAGGTTTTTATTTATCAGAACGTTATTAACATTAAAGCATATATAAATGGATAAGCACATCTAATTGATTACAGTTTACTCCACCAAAGTATATATAAATGGATAACACCCATCTAATTAATTATAGTTTACTCCGCCCTTTCCTGTGCTTCACAACAAATCGGTTTGCACAGAAATTAAACTTTTTGTCCAACTTAATCACATATTTTGTAAATATGTGTAATACCTATTAATTAAAATCGTGAAGTAAATCCGTGAAGTGGTCAATGCGGCTATTATCAATGTGAGGGGAGAAAAAAACTACAAGTAGGTCATTGATCATATATTACAATTAAAAAGAAATTAAGTGGTTCACTCGCTGCGCTCATTCCCACTTAATTCCTTTATAATTGTTATACATTTGTACCACGATGCTAAACTATATGGCCTTCAATATTTTTGATTTTAATATAGTTTTCTATTTGTCAGATATACTTTTCAAGAAAGAAACTCTAAAAATAACCCCATGAACACACAAATTTTACAAAGACAAATGTTTTCATCCAACTGTATTTCTTTCTTGAGGAAAAGAGATAAACTGTCCAGCATTTTTTGCAACAATTTTAATAAATCAAATGATACAGCAACACAAATGTTAGATTATATTTATCATATGAAAATTATGCTTTTGACGTGAAAGCACTTTTTGCCATAAATATGTGGCATTGTTATGAACATCAATGCATATTGAATGTTGAAACTGATGGATAAGAAAATATTCACAATTTTATGCTCAAATTTTTTTCTATCTAGATCCATGCCTTTAAATATAGTTTACCATTTCTCTTTCTGGTGGAGCAGTGCAGTAACTGATCAGTACGGTCATGAAACCAGACAGGACTAACAAGATAGCTGAAAAGTAGGTGAAATTAACAGCTGATAAAATGATGGGTCGATTGTCCTTTTCGTCACAGCTTGGACTTGGATAGACAAAATCAAGGATAAGTCGAACGACTCCAGCTGTTTGCCCAATAACTATTCCCCAAAAGGCACCCTGAAAAATAATCGACAATGCTATATATAGGGATGTTAAATAAGAAGATTCATGTAGGCATCTATTTGAAAATTACAATAACATCCTGTTATACATAATTTATTTCAAATTATCAACATTTATATAACTTGCACTGTCAGTATTCACAGACAAACTGTACAGACTCATGTATGACACTTGAAACGTTCAGGGTAGCTATTTGCGTATACTATGAACACATAAAAATATTTGTGTTGGAATAAGTACCATACTGAGTGTCTCATTTATTTGATATCTGAGACCAAAACACTATATGACGATAGTACTTATCACATATGTGCAAAAAACCGCTTTTAAATGTCCATACTGATGTAGACAGCGAGGCTAGATGACTAATATTTGGTCAAAATCTTCCTGTTTGCTTCGAGTGTATGTTTGCTGCCATGTGATCTGTGTCTATACCTGGCAGTGCTATTGGTCAGCCTGTGATCTGTGATTTTGACTTTTCCTGGTCATACTCACTTGTTTTTTAAAACACATGTTTAATTTCATCTCTAATATTTTTGACAGCCAAACATGTCATAGACGTGAAGCAGTTTAAATTTAAATGAAAGAAAAAAAATCAGTATACAAACCTGTTCATTTATCCTTGGAACAAAAATAGCTAGTAAAAAGACAATACATAGCGGTGGTGCAATATAGCCAGTAACAGCCTGAATGTAAATGAAGAGCTGTCCTCCCTGGGCAGACTGGATCAGAGGAACCCATGCTATACTGACGCCTACCAGAGCCACAATAAAAAATCTGGAAAAAAAAGGATTTTAATTGCATAGGTTTTCCAGATTATATACCCCATTTAACCTGAATGAAATTTCCCAATCCTATCAATTGGACGAATCCATTTTCGAATTTAATGGTTGCTGTGTAGTAATTTTTCATTTCATTCAAATCTTTAAAGTTCATTCTTTAAGCAAACAGACTCCCCACTCTGCAGTGCCTGATCTGGTTCTACACTATTTGCTGATGTCCCATGAAAAGGATGCAAAGCTTAAATGGATTAAAGGTTGCAAAAGATGTCACTGTGCTAAATATAGTCAGTGGAACTTCTCCCTGCACATTGATATAGTGTTGGTATTTCTTTATATTCTGGTCCTTCAGGTATATCAAGTTAAGACAGAAAGCAGAATATTGCTTAAGCTATGGAAGCTGTTACAAATGATATAATTCTCTTGAAAACATTCAACAAAACTGATTCAAATTACTGTATTTTACTTAACTGGCTGCTTTACTTTTATTGTTTTCCTGATATATTGTGACTGTTATTGTTCTGATTTGTGGGTGATTATGGTATTTCCTGATCATACTCACTTACTCGTTTGTAGGTTTTCTCTATTGCTGAAGGATCTGTTTTTAGAATATTCGAAGTCAAAAAGATGTACTGTATTTGTGGCTCATGGAGTCGGTACAACTTCCCCTCGGAGATAGAAATGGTTTTGACATTTCTTTATACTCGTATTCTGGTCCTTCAGGAATATTGAGTTCTTGCATTATGCAGAATATATGTTGACATGGTGCTGGGAGGCGTGAGAGCTGTTGTGCTTTCCATTAGTTATCACAATCAGACTCAATAAAACTGAGTATTTCGTTTAAATTTCTGAAAGATCTGTTTTCCAGATTTAATTGCACAGTGGTAGATCAAGCCACAGACTCAACCCACTAGCTCAGCCATGGCCCTGGTCGAAAATTTTGATCAGTTGGTTGGTGACGAAATAATGCGCCTAAAAAGTCCCATATATATAGGGAAATCTTTTCAGTTCTCATGCCAAAAAGCGATTTCAAAATAATTTCTGAGTCACATGATAAATAGTGTCTAATATTTGTAGTACTGTTTTATTGAAATTATTAAACTCGCTGCAAAAGAGTAATACATGCACAAAGGAACCCAGCATTTTCTCAACTCATTTAATAAATTCATAAATATACCGTGCACACATGTTTGCCCCTCTATTCAATCATTGCTTACCTTCCAGAAATGAGAAGTTCTTTTTCAGATGCCTTCTTTCTGAACTTCAACCAAATATCAATGGTGAATAGAGTGGCAGCACTGTTGAATACTGAAGTTAGTGAGCTCATCAAGGCCGACATCATTACAGCTAACATTAGACCTTTCACACCTTCAAAATAACAAAATACTTCAACCAAATATCAATGGTGAATAGAGTAGCATACTAAGAGATCATTTAGGCTGAAATCACAACAGCTAACATTAGCCCTTTAACACCTTCACAATAACAATAAAAAAGTACAACTGCAAACTTACTGAAGTTAGTGAGCTCATTAAGGCTGACATAATCTAGGCCAACAGTAGACATTTCACACCTTTAAAATAGCAATAATACATGCATGTATAACTGCAAACCTTCTGAATTAAGTGCACTTATTAAGGCTGACTTAGTGTCCTTTCTAGGTTTGCAATCATATTGATGAGATAGAGAGAGCTAGTTGCTTTGGTTTGATTATCTTCCTCAGGTTTGGTGACCTGTGAGTGTTCTGTGATTCTTCCTCACGTTGCCATGAGTTGGTCTGCAGTGTGTACGTAATTGTGGTATTTCTTGATCATACTCAATCGTTTTTTGATGCAATGAGAAAGTTGTTGGAAAGTTTATGCATTTGTATGGGCGATAATTCACTCGCTAAGTCTCGTGATTTATCTCCTAGCAGAGTCGTATAAATAGCTTAAGAATAATATACACGTGTACAAAACGTTTTTATGTGATAAAGTCATCATTTTTTTTTAAATTTATCATTGTACATGTTAATGTTTACTTTTGATGAATTATTACTATGTCACTCTCTTATGTTCTGTAAATATAATATGGCGATCACAAACAGTGGCATCATTTAAAATACCTACCTTGAGAGCTGTCAAATGTAAATGTATGAACATATGTATGATGTTTGTTACTATATGTACATGTATATTACATACCTATCGCTTACTGCAGATCAAAAAGTATTGCAGAATGGTCCAAGGAGGATTCTGCAATACTTTTGAACTTACGAGGGGCGTTCAATATGTAGTGAAAACAGTCCAGTATATCCAAAAGTTTTATATTTACACATTTTATAATAACTTTTATTAAAAGGTCTGTTTCTTGGCTAACTAAATGTAAAATTGCAGATGTCCAGCTCATTATCGAATTTACACAAGCCACTTTCAAGATAGGGTTCTGAAGTACACTGCGAAATGAAATAAAACAGTGCTTTTAAAAGCAGATAACTACATGAACGAGGGATGTTTTCAGTCTGTTTCTTCGTGTGGTAAATATCTATATATTGGAGATTTATACCTGTAAAAATATTTGATATTGCTTTATATTCTATGAAATACTGAGGCTGTAATTTTGGGTAAAGTCCTCCTTGGTGCTACATTTTCTGGCATTCCATTGACAGAGTCGTTTTTGCGTGAACGAATAAATAGGGAAAATTCATAGGAACATCATTTGTAACATTTTTTCTGGTCACTTCGATGTTCATTTGCAAATTATACAGCCGATTTTGAAATTTCCATATTTAATCTCACTCATGAAGTACCCCAAAGTGCGTCATTTGAAATAAGATAAAAGCACCGCAAGCACTGCATAATACCCCGCCACTGCTGGGGCACCAAAAGTTATTTTGTGAGATATATAATGCCTAAATAGCAACAGAACTGAGATAGACAGTGATATGACGCCCTTAGTCACAATATGTAACCTTTGATGGTCAACATATCTGTGAAGTTTCATTCAGATATTTCATATAGTGAAGGAACTACAGGTCAAAAACATTTTCCAGATTAATCAAGGGTGGATAACTCATGAACTGGAAAGTTAAGAGTGACGGTCCTTTGTTGTAATATGTAACCTTTGCTGTTCAACATATCTGTGAAGTTTCATTCAGATATCATAAACAGTAAAAGAAAAACAGGCCAGAAACCATTTTTTAAAGGGAGAAAGGGCAGTAACTCCATCGAAAATGGTCGGATTTTGCCCATTAACAATCCCATACCACTCATCTCCAATAACAATATGTATGCAAAATTTGAAAAAATTCTGTGCATAAATACTCAAGTTATCGATCGAAAACAGTGAGCACGGACGGATGAAATGAACTACAGGTCAAAAACCAATTCTCAGATCAATCAAGGGTGAATTACTCACAATCTGGAAAGGTAAGAGTGACGATCCTTACCCACAATATGTAACCTTTGATGGTCAACATATCTGTGAAGTTTCATTCAGATACTCCATATAGTAAATGAACTACAGGTCAAAAACCATTTTTCAGATCAATCAAGGGCGGATAACTCATGAACTGGAAAGGTAATGGTGACTGTCCTTACTAAAATATGTAACCTTTGATGTTCAACAAATCTGTGAAGTTTCATTCAGATATTCCATATAGTAAAAGAAACTACAGGCCAAAAACCAATTCTCAGATCAATCAAGGGTGGATAACTCACAATCTGGAAAGGTAAGAGTGACCATCCTTAGTCACATTATGTAACCTTTGATGATCAACATATCTGTGAAGTTTCATTCAGATATTCCATATAGTAAATGAACTACATGTCAAAAACCATTTTTCAGATCAATCAAGGGCAGATAACTCATGAACTGGAAAGGTAAGAGTGATGGTTCTTTGTCACAGTATGTAACCTTTGATGTGAAACATATCTGTAAAGTTTCATTTAAATATTCCACATAGTAAAGGAACTACAGGTAAAAACATTTTTTAATTCAATCAAGGGCGGATAACTCACAAACGGGAAAGGTAAGAGTGACGGTTCTTAGTCACAATATGTTACCTTTTATGTGAAACATATCTGTGAAGTTATATTCAGATATTCCATATAGTAAAGGAACAATAGGTCAAAAACCTTTTTTCAGACCTATCAAGGGCAGATAACTCACAAACTGGGAAGGTCAGAGTGACGGTCCTTGGTCACAATTTGTAACCTTTGATGTGCAACATATCTGTGAAGTTTCATTCAGATATCATGAACAGTAAAGGAATAACAGGCCAGAAAAGCATTTTTCCAATACGAAAAAGGGCAGTAACTCCGTTAAAAATGGACTGATTTTGCCCATTAACAATCCCATACCACTCATCGCCGATAACAATATGTATGCAAAATTTGGAAAAAGTCCGTGAATAAATACTCAAGTTATCGATCGGAAATGGTGAGCACGGATGGACGGACGGACAGACACCGAAAGGTATAACATAATACCCCGACACTAAAGTGTGGCGGGGTATAAAAACCACTTAAAAGAATGCCATCATTGGCTTACACTGAAATGGATCAGACAAAATACCGCGTTTCATCAATGTTTGCATTCGGATGCATTATTTGGACATTGCTACACGTATTTACATGTACATAATCTGGCTGGCTAATTTCAGACAATAAAATTATAGGAAACGAAAATGGTATACCACTCAGATGAGATACCTCTAGATATTGGTTTCAGTTTAGCTGGTCTGCTGCCTATGTGCTGTGTGTATTGAAACTTCGAAACAATCAAAATTGTCCTTTCCTGGTACAAAGCCACATTTCCGATTTTCAAGAACCGTGCGTATTTTAGTGTTACGTTCATTGCTTTAAACGACGTCAACGTAAGAGGGGGTAACGTGATAAAACCGTTTGCACGAGACGTCTGTACCGGTCAAAAGTATGTATCGTTATAGCAGATAAAGGGAAAATGAGTCATAAAACTATGGATATGTGATTCATGCATGTTAAATGTTTGTTTTCGAAAATACAACATGTCTTTCTACCTTTGTTAAATTGAGTCTTTACAATTCGGAGGAAAATGTATGCAGTGTATATTAGTGTACTTTTTAAAAAGTCTGTAACTTATTAATTTTGTAAAGATAAAATAATATTTTATGCACCAGTATAACGGCGACGCTTTGATCTTTATTTTGGCATATGGCATTAAATTCTAACGCGGTTGTCGATGGAGTTATGAATGGATTTTCATTACATATTTAACCCCCCTCGTAATTGAGCCTTTATTTGTATTTAAGACCTTTGTTTAGTCTATTTTGAGTGGCTGCTTAAGACAGTTTTTCTTGTAAATCATTGTGATAGAGCAAACACAAGTCTTGCTTATTATGTAATATGCATTTACATATAGTAATAAACATCATACATATTTTCATGCATTTACATTTGACAGGTCTCATGGTAGGTATTTGAAATGACGCCACTGTTTGTGATCCCAATGTTATATTTTCAGATCATAAGAGACTGACAGAGTATATTAATATATAATACATGTACTTTAAAGTATTTACACTTACCAGTTGGTGCTAACTCAAGAACAAGTTTAGGATAGGCAATATTGGAACAGCCAGACGGATTATCACAAACTGATTTACAAATTTCCGGGACCACACAGGCAACCTCATCTGAAAAAATAAAAACATGTTTGAGAATTGTATTTGGTACCAGTAAAATGCATTTAAGCCCCCGGTGGCTTAGGCTGCTGTCCATTCTAAGGCGGTGGTTCTGTTGTTGTTGACTTGTTGTTTATTCTTACTCCCATTTTGGGCGTCTGTAATTGTTCTATGTTTTGTTGTACGTTACTTTATGCCCCTTCTAGTTTTGCAATCATCTTGATGGGGAAGAGAGAGCGGGTTGATTTGCTTAGTTTGTCTTCCTGGTGTCTCGCGTTTGTTGTGTGGCTCTTCCTCGTTGTTGCCATGGGTTTGTTTGCAGTTTGTGATTGTGGTATTTCCTGATTATACTCACTTACTTTTTTGTCATTGTGTGCAAAATAGGATTTCAATAGCATAAGTATGCAGACTTTACGCGACCATGCTTGTCACATTACAAAGTATACTTTCCTTTCAAATGAATGTAAGCAATCAGATAAATGCTTGTAAAATGGTAAAGTTGAACTACATGCTGTATATTTTTAAACCGATGTGACACTAATTCAAAGACTTTACCAACAGTTTGAGAGAAGTGGAGAAGTCAATATTTTTTAGTCACTTTGGGACGTTTCCCTGTCTTCCTGTGTCGAACCAGTATGAAGCAGAGGATAAAGAGTTTGCTTAAAAACATAACACAGTTCTTCCAATGAGTCTCAAGCTACCAACCCTTTGATCCAAAGTCTAGCACGTAAAATAAATTTAAATCTACTTTACCGTAGGTTTTCCTTTCCAAGATGACCATTTGCCTGCTACAAAAGAATGCATATTAAAAAGTCGCATGTCAATGTCGTCTTCTGAATCTAGTTCCTAACACTACGTTTCAGGTAAGATAATTATAAACAATGGTAAGATCTTCAAATATAACAAGTAACTAGTCTGGTACCCCTCATAACTTCATTTCCTCACAATAAAAAATCCTAGAGGCAGGGTTCCAGACTAAAATATTGATGTTCTCAAAATAAAAACTCATGGAGGCAGGGTACCAAACATAAATACATGTATACAGGACCCTGCTGATCATTCCAGGTAAGATGATAATAAACAATGATAAGATCTTCAAATAACTAGCTACTAGTCTGGTACCCAGCAATTATTGATATTCTCAAAATAGAAAGTCGTGGAGGCAGGATACCAAACATAAATACCTGTATACAGGACCCTGCTGATCATTCCTGGTAAGATGATGATAAACAATGGTAAGATCTTCAAATAACCAGCGGTGATGGTGGCTCCTCTAGCGTGAGAAATATTCTTGGCTGCCAGAGCTCTCTGAACATTGACCTGAAACATACGTCATGATTAATATATTCAAACTTTGAATTGTATTGTCTATTAGATACAAGCACTGATACACCAATATATATAAAAAAATTGTTTAGTTATGTTTTATTGTTTGTGCCATCTAGGGTATATCTAATAATTATATCGTGGTTTGTACACACACACACCGTACAACCGGCTGTTTTGACGACAGATTACCGTTTTGATGACAGATGCCGATAAATTTGGTAGGGAAAGGGTAGGTGAAGATATTTTGTTTGCTAAATTCAACTACCATTTCCCTTCCAAATTTATCTGCATCTGTCGTCGAAACAGTAATCTGTCTTCAAAACAGTCGGTTGTACGGTGTCACACATGTACATGGATGTAATCTACAAGCTTTAGAGGACAATCAGGATATAACTATTATACACCTACATCAGTGGTTTCTATCGTGAATTCTTATGTACCACGTGTTTGTCTGTCTCATTGAACAAAGGTCAATAAAGTTATGTCTATGTAGATCTTGCACATAACGAGATATTTTGCTCTAAAATTGACAAGAATGGTCTCATTTCTATTTAAATTAAGTGTTTGATACAACAAAGTAGTCACTATAAAAGAAAAGAAGATGTTATAAATAAAATGGTATAAAAGGATCAGAATCTCTCTCATAGCCATGCTCAAATACCTTAGATAAAGTACAGTTAAGTCTCAGCTGTATCAATCTTAATACTCATTTACTAGCGACCAGACATTATTTTTCATTGCATTTATGCTCACAAAGTCCCTCTCGTTGGGCTTCGTCCTCAGTTTAAAACAACCTCCTCAGCACCTGGCAAACGTTAATGCATGAAAAAAAATGTTTAATTCCCATATTTGCAGCTATATGGAGGGATAGCCCATATACATACCTGATCTGTACACCAGTACCAGAGTGACGCTAGTGTACTACGTATGATAACTCCTGGCCATGGCAAATCTGAATTAACTGGATTTCGGAAAATGTGAAATGCATCTTGTCGAGGTAGTCCGCACGTGGAATTAGAATTAGGGACATACGTTGATGGGATAGCCTCCATGTATTTATATTGTAATGCCATTAACCCACCGACTTTTACAAATGCTGAAAAATTATTAGAAATAAATAGGTGAATCCTATTAGAGCTTATAATAGCTCAAAATTATTCACACATTATTTTAAAACCACTTTGAATTTGATGAAATAGTTGGAAGGCATGGAGTTAAATAACGTATGTGGTTTCTTTGAATAAAGCTTAGAAGTATATCTCATACAATGAGTATAAACTATGATTTAATTCAAAAATGAGATATAACAATACAACTGCAGTTTATTTATAAAGAAAAAAAAAACCCTTCCTTTTTTAACTGGAGATGTTAGAACAGAACAAGTTCCTGCAATGATGTTAAATTGATCATATATAATACATGTAAATAAGTTAATCACTGCAAACAAAGTAATTTATTGCACTCCAGACCTCTTGCTTCAAGTTAAGTAAATTTGCAAAACTGGAAATGAGTCATTCAGTTCAAGATGTTGAACTCTTGGAAAATTCCTCTAACATTTATTAAGTGTACTTCTGAAACTGTCAGTCACTCTAGGGTGTTCTGTAAGCTGGCTAGTGTTCTGAGGTGTACATACTGCATAATTTATATGTGTATTTTCAGTGTACCTATCTGGTGTGCGACTATAAATACAACAGATACACGACACATACACTTATTCTACACCACCGATGCTTGATTTTGAAGGATAATTCTCATAACAATATTGTTTTTAAACATCATTTTGGTAATTTGTACCATATATGTAGTTACAGACTTTGCCTTTTGATTTAGATTGCTATTTGTAATAAATGTTTATACTACTTAAATAAGCATAACGAGAATAGTAGAATTGTTTAATAAACTAAACTGGAGACTTTTATGAAAGGAATTCCTACGTTTTGGGCATTAGAAGGTGCCAAAATTGCCCTCTAATCAATATAGTTTTTAAAAATAATGATTGGATCGAGATCACAAGGCATTTTCAGAATATTTTATTGGTCAATCTATATGTGGTGGGTACATAAAGAACAGTCTCACTGCGATGGGTTGTTTGGAAGTGCATACAACATAAGAAACCATGATAGAAAAATGTTCAATTTGTAAGCTCATTGTAACTGCCAGTAACTCAGTGTAAGATCCCGTTAAGCATATTAAGGTGAACTATTATCGACTCAAAGGGAAACGTCCAAGACTGGGATATATAATCTGGTGAACTACCAGAGTCATTTGTATGGTAAAATGAAAAGTACAAACCGAGAATGGCGAGAAAAATGGATCCTATCAACATTATAACTGTCTGTAATGTGTCTGTAAATATTACTGCAGCCAGACCACCTGCGAAACAAGAAGAAATAACTGTCAAGTGAAAAGACTCACCTATTCTATGGACTTCTGAAATACTTTCTGTATGGATGATTAGACAATAGTTGTAAAAGAACAGCCATGTTGGTTTCTGTGGAACCAGATTATTTGCATCTTCAAAAGTGAATGTTATGTTGGGATAGTGAATCGTAAACTTTGGTATGACAAGATGGACTATTTATTCCTGTAGAGATATCGTTATTAGGAAACAATGTGCTTAGGGTAAAAGTTGAGAAATAAGAACATTTATTTCTTTACACAATTACAACATGTAGAAGAAGATATCATATTAAGCTATGAGTCTTATTGTAGTCATCTCCAAAGTATGACTTGAGCTGTGTACGAGGATTGTCTCAGTAAATTGTGGACTTTTGTTATAACCCAAGACTGTGTATCAGTAATTCTATGATTTTTCATGGATGCATTTATATACAACTAGGAAACATTTTGTACCAATATGGGTGGGATCATAGTTTATATAACAAAGTTAGGGACCTTTACTTGACAGTATGTTGGCCTGTGCTTAGCACGTCAAAATCTTTGTAATGAAATTCAGCAGGTTCAAATATAAGTGCACATGCAATTACATTTCACAGTTGTTTTTCACATGATGCAGTGCCACATCAATTAGTGACTATTCAAAGTAAAGTGTTGAATATGTGAAGCATTTTCCGACGTCGGCATTGATTTTATACAATATTTATCATGCCTACTACATTTTTATTTTTAGAGAAAACTAATGTTTTAAGAATGGTGCGGGGCAAAATTAGACTTTAGGTACTTTCTGGCTAAATTAATTAATTAATTAAAAAATTATGTTCTTTTAATGTTAAACATGTTAAATAAATGGCAGAATAAGTCACCAGTTTCTTTAAACAGATGTGCAAAATTATCATAGTAATACCACAAAGACAAGTTCCTTTTTGTCATTTTAACGGAACACATGCTATTATTTTGTTGTCTGCTATTTTAATGGTAAATGTGTTGTCTCCCATTTAATCTAAAAGATCGCGTTTGTTTAATTACTAATATCTAAACTAGATATCTAGACATTACCTGAACTAGGATGACTTACCCAACAAGTAGATGGCAATATTTGATACCATTAAACATGTTAAAGCTTATATAAAAAGGGTAAAGACAATACATCTGACCTACCCTCTCTGAAAATATAGCAAATTAATTTGTGACGTGCTCCCCAAACGTTGACATACCGTTAAGTAAAGGCTCATAGCTTTATTTTCTAAACTGTGATTCCACCCATATTTGTACAAAATGTGACCTAGATGTACATGTATATGAACATATCATACAAATTTCATAAAATTCCTGAAACACAGTCTCATGCTATAACAAAATTCTACAATGTACTGGGACAGCCCTCGTACATTCAAATATGATTGTGGAACTAAACATTGTCAAAAAGGCATGTTTTAAGACGACACCTAAAGTATATAATTTACTGGTAAAAGAAAATCAGCATTCCTAATAAACTTGCATACATAAATGACTGCCTGGATTACTTAGTTCTAAGGGAAACAGTAGGATTTACAGCATAACCAACCTAGTGCATATAACACTACCAATATCGGGCCAGCTTTGATGTGACATGGCAAACAAATATCAATCACAGCCGATGTTTGCCCACTATCAAAAGCTTGCGTGGATTTTATCTTTAACCAGGCCTTGGATCAGAGTGCATAATTTGAAATTAATCTTCTTATATCTTAATGAAAACATATGTTGTGGGTACTCAAGAGCAAAATAATATTGTCTTTTGCAGCACACAAACAAATGTTTTTATCTGATGGATATAATCTGTATGAATAATCTTTACTGCTCAATTTGTGTTTGTTTGTCTGGGCCCAAAATAGCATAGCTATGGATAGATATGTATTCCAGCCAATTGCCTACTGAATAAATATGGAACCAGCGTAAACATATAGCTTACCTATAACCATTTACTCCTGCCTCCTTAAAGTTCTAACCTATTAGTACTAAAAGTACTAACTTAGTTAAGTATTGAGTTTATAGGATACAGAAAATAACGTTTCAAACTCTGAAAATCAAAATTATTTCAGACCATATGCACTGCACAGAGCCTGCACAGAGCCTGACAAATTAAACATACAAGATATCATGTTGAAATATCAATACTTAACTAAAGTGGTACTTAGCTTTAAGGAGGCATATATACACGTTTACCTATAACAGTGTATACAACAGTAACAACGATAAGTATAGCTATGGACAAATATGTATTTAAACCAATTGCCTGCGGAATAAATATGGAACCAGCGTATACCTATAGCAACAAGGAGTATAGCGAGGGACAGATATGTATTCCAGCCAACTGCCTGCTGAATAATTATGACACCAGCGTATGACTATAGCCTACCCATAACCATGTATATTCCAGTAACAACGGGGAGTATAGCTATGGACAGATATGTATTCCAGCCAATTGTCTACTGAATAAATATGACACCAGCGTATGACTATAGCTTACCTATAACCGTGTATGTTCCAGTAACAACGAGGATTATAGCTATGAACAGATATGTATTCCAACCAATTGCCTGCTGAATAATTATGACACATGCGTATTCCTATAGCTTACCTATAACCGTGTATATTCCAGTAACAACGGGGAGTATAGCTATAGACAGATATGTATTCCAGCCAACTGCCTGCTGAATAATTATGACGCCAGCGTATGACTATAGCTTACCTATTACCGTGTATATTCCAGTAACAACGAGGAGAATAGCTATGGACAGATATGTATTCCAACCAATTGCCTGCTGAATAAATATGGCACCAGCGTATACATCTACCTGCAAATGAGAAAACATCTATCATTGATTCGTCCCACAAATTCTTATTTCGTCCCATTGTAATATATAGGTATCTTGAATTAATCAAAAGAGAACTCCCCCTACATTTTGTAACCAATATTTTAGTCACATTATTCAGAAGTTTGGATGTAAAGATCTGAATTTTGGGTGAAATTTGATGCCATTATATAGTACCAAAATACGACGTATTTTTCGGCTAATAGAATCTGTAAAGTTCTCTTTATACTAGATTTTTATGCTTACTGAGTACAGTATAAAGAATGGTTGATACCGCGCTAAGATTTTGGTTTTGATTATGTATCATACCACGGATTTTTGTGCATGTTATGACTACCGTTATTGGGTCATGTTTCCAAACGCAAAAAGAACGTTTTTTTCCCAATGTCAAGGGGAAAATTCCCAACTCAAGAAACACAAAGTGTACAGTCATTTGTGACATCTTAACTGCACTGTGCCGCAGCAAATTGTATTTTTGCATTTCAAATTTCAAAATGTGCTTCTGAATGAAATGTAAAAAGAGTTAAATGAACCAAATATTGGATTTTTTGCACATATGTTTATTTTACTCTAAACTCAATAATTTTACTCTTAACTCAATAATTATACTCTTGACACAATAGGTTTACTCTTAACTCAATAATTATACTCTTGACACAATAGGTTTACTCTTAACTCAATAATTTAACTCTTAACTCAATATTTTGGCCAGAGGCCTCTGGCAGAAATATTGAGTAAAATTAACATATGTGTTTAATATTGTTCTCTGTGGAATACAGATAAATATTATTTGGATTTTTGAGATTTTTTATTTGGTTTATTTTACAGCGTGAGTTTTCCCCACTCTTGTATACACGAAGAATGTCAAATTAAGGAGACGCCTCCCAACCCATGAATACTCACCGATATTTTCGTCATGATATACAGAATGGTAGATATGACACTAAGATACATCCTTAGCCTTGTTCCTCCAAATCGCCTCTGTAAGTATTCCGGCATTGTAAAGATCTGCAAAAAATCATTACAAAACAAAGGTTAACCCTTTCCCCATTATCCTCAACTATTGTAGTAGGACAGTGTCCTATATATCTAATATAGGTCACTGCTCGGGATCAGTCTAAACACAGGAGCTTGAAGTTCGATCCTTGTATCACTTCTTAACCTAAAACCGAAAGGATCTTAATGCTTCTGGGTTTGAGGCTATATAGGTGATATATATAGACAGAACTTCTAATCAGGGCGCTTTCTTACATAGTAAAGTATTATATAAAGTGCATTTGAATGTTTTCAGCATACGTAATAGGCAGAAGAAATTTCCAGGACAAAATATGATGGCACAGTAAGTAGCAACAGATATGAATTCCAATGCTCTTTCAATTTCTTATATCAAATAAAATCTCTGATCAAGATTATGTTTTAATCTCTAACGCTTTTTTAATGTCTTTTGAAACGTAATGACCCTGATGTAGACATATATGTCAGTAGAAATGCGTAGCAGCTAAAAGAAATCTAATTCAGGCAAAGAATCAACTGACCGTAATATGCATGATCCGTGGTGAACGTAGATTAATCAGTATTCGGTGCCAGAAGGAATGTCGGGAAAGCAAATTGGTCATTTCCTGCAGAATGGTACACAATTGGACAAAATATACCATGTTGTTCAAGAGTTATGAGCATTTAATTTACTGACCAAGGACGGACCGATGGAAGGTCTCACACTTGTTTCTGTTTATTAGTGAGTTACCTTTTCAAATGTCTATTAGAGTGATTTAGCTTCTTGGTCTTATTTTATAAGATGGTTGAATATCTCTAAAGAAACCTGTGTTTGAATTGCAAGGGTGATTGCAAAATGGACTCTGATAAAGGTCTGCAGCTAATTTATACATTACAAACAATGCTAATCTGTGAGGATCAGAAATAGTTTTGCATACCAGTGTCTAGACAATGTTAAAATGTATGAGTATGCAAATTTCGATCAAAATAAACCATGAGTTTCAAGAGATATGAGCATTTATACTAAAAGACCTAGGCCGTCCGAAATGATGCATGGCGACGTAAGTAAGGGTTGGGTTCTAAGATCAGGAATCGATACAATCAAGTACCATACCTGACCCAGGATACCAATGGGAGAGTGACAAATTCACAGCTAGACACCACAAACGAGAGCCAAGAGGTCAGCCCTTTCCCAGCGGGTGCCCACAAGGCACATATAAACAGATGCGCACAAAGGCATCGCAAACACAAGACAGAAAAAACATAAAAGATCCACAAAAAAGTACCGCCTTGTCACCGTTTTGCATACCAGTGGCTGGACAATGTTAAATTTAAAAAAAAATAAGTGTGCAAAGCTCAATCAAAATAAAGCATGTGGTTTAAGAGTTATGAGCCGACTGGACTGATGCTCTGCTAAGCTTCATCCATCAAAAAAGGCTGTTACGCATGCCAGTGGTTAGACATTATGTTGACATGCATAGGTATGCAAAACAAAATCAAAATATACCATGTGGTTCAAGAGTTATGATCATTTTCATAAACTGCTAACGGACGGACGGGCAGACAATATGACTCACACAAAAATTATAGTGCACACATGTGGATCATGAAATAAGCATATACATGTATATAAAGTTTGTGTTGTTCTGTAAAAAAATCCACCTTCTGAGCATCATATAAATGCTTTTAAAAAGTTATGAATGAATCTATTCTCGCAGAAAAGCAAATAAGTGTGTAAATTAAGAAGCGGAAAAAGTTGAATGCTGAATGTTACAGTAGAATCTGATCAGAAATAAACATTTTATGACAATAAGCATTTCCGCAATTAAGGGAGAAATTCAATGGGGAACCTTTCTTGTGCTTTTTGTTTGTTTGGTATACTTCAACAATAACCCAGCAACCAATTGCTTTGAACGTCTCAGTGACAGGAAATACTCCAAATAATCATTTGTTTGGTTATATGTATGTATTATCAAATGACTTACTGTGGGCCCAATGGTTTCGAATTAATAAGATTTGACAGCATATCAAATGTCGAAATACACATAAATGAATTCTAATTTTTGTTTTTTGTGATTTTCACAATTTGTGTTTTTGTGCGAATGCAGCTATATATTTAAAATCTTGCTCCTGAAACCACAGACAATTTTGACCGTTTGTAGTGCATCAGTTGTTCATATATATACTGAGAGGAACTAGAAACTTAATTTTTTACATGGAAATCTTCCAAAGATTTTTTTTTGCATTTTAAACATTTTTACCCCCTTACGTATCACTGACGTTGACGTCCAGCCTATTGATGCTTTCATCAATTCTGTGAATTAAATTTGCTAAATGAATGTTGAGTATATCAGATTTTATATAAAAAAATAATGAATTTGAATTATTATTTTTCATGCAGATATGTTAGTAAAAAACTTAAGTTTCTAGTTCCTCTCAGTTTACGATATCTATAAGCACTACGATTTGGCCATCCAGGTCATTCAGGCTGTATGTGGAGAAAATCAACCAGCTTTAGCCAGTAGATTAGATCTCCCGAACAGGTTGACAACTGTGGTATAGCTATTTTATACCGCCGACAGCAGTGTAGACCTTGTATGAGTTAAGAGATATTTATGCAGAAGCTGTTAAGGGTGGTTATAAAAGCTACTCACCCCTGAAGTAAGATAAACTGGTAAAAACACCCATCCTAGCAATAACAACAGTAAAACAGCCTGAAATGATACATACATAATCACGTGGCAGTAATTGTTAACTCGAGGCACTCTATTGTCGTCTTATTAAAAACCTTCGCAAACATTTTGAACTCAGATATGACTGAACAATTTAACACTCGAGTGTATTCCTGATTCAAAGAAGAAATAAATTGAGAATATAACCCCAGCAGACAAGCATAAACAATTACCCAACATGCAAATAGAAAAAATATGTTTCTCGGTGATATACTCGTTGCTGGTTTTGTTTGTTTGTTTGCTTTGATTCTTAACGTCCCAGTCAACAATTTTTCAGTTATGTCGGGACGGGTCTTGCTCAAGGACACAACACAGTGACGCCGGTGAGGTATAAACTCGCGGCCCCTCTGCCTCGAGTCAAAACACTCTATCACTGAGCCACTGTGCTCCCTATACTCGTTTGGTGATTTCTGGATCTGCTTTTGTGTTAATAGAGTTATAGAAACGCACGAAATTTCAGAACACAATTTTAACTTAAAGGCATGTGAGTCTGACAAATAAGCCTTTATGAAACCATGCAATCTGCCACAAATTTGTTCAAAAATCGGAAATGAAATAAGAAAGTTAGAGCAATTTGAAAATAAAAATTCTGACATCTATTAAGCCCATGGAGGTCGCCATTTTGAATATTTAATTACTTCCTTTTAATTTTGAAAAGCCAATAAAATTCCCATTTTCAATGCAAATTGTACCTGTCAGATTTTTTACAAAATCCTCTATTTTCAAATGAATCAATAAAACTGCAATGGAAGTTGAATTGAATAGCAGGCACCTAGTTATTTTGTATCTGCATATTTACTTATGTCTGTGTGACGTCACTCAGCCTAAAATGGCTGCCGTTTATTTCTTTCAATTGTATATTATATAAAATCTATAATTTTCTTATTTTTCAATCGATTTTGATAGGGTGTGTGGTATATTGCATGATTTAAATAGGACTTGCATTTGAGATGCTCTTGCCTTCAATGTTGCCATCCCATCTAAATGTCATTATGACTTGGTGGTTACAATTTGTGGGTTCTTTGAATTGTTATACTGCATATTTTATGCTTCAATTTGTCCTATTTAAATTTTCAAAGCAAGCCTTTAATGAATTGTTAGATTTTTGCAACCGTTCATAGCCTCGTGAATGACATAGATTTGATTGACAGCTACCGAGCTAACTTGCCCGTGCAATACGCTTATTTATTTACCAGAAGCGACACTGGTGTTGAGATTGACAGCGATCCACGTCAAACAAGTGTCTTGTTTGCTCCAAAGGCTGTCCATGTTCACACTGGCTGTTTCGCTTTTCCGTTTTACACCCCAACAAAACTGTTAATACAATTACACATTAAACACAAAACTGATATGTTTTCTATATTATAAATAATTTCTTTATTTTAGATATTTATAACAAAATGTGAATATAAGCAATGAATTCAATTTTTGGATTGTTCATGGAATCATGAATACTTTGGGTCTCTTGCAAAGTGACCCGAAGTATTCATGATTCCATGAACATTCCAAAAATCATTTCTTAAATATATGAATCCGAGTTCAGCAGAAAAATGGATTAGACTCTTTCATCCGATCGTTTGAATTTATAAAGGGACGTATTGCAGTCTATCCTTCAACTGCGCATACTTACTCCCCATTCAAATGCTACTACGGCTATTCCTGAACTCGCTCCACTTCCGGCTAGTCCTATAAAATGTTCACTACCTATGTTACTGGCGAACATAGAGAATCCAATCTGAAATAGAGTAAAACATATATGAGCCGCGGCATGAGATTACCAACAATTTGACATATTGACAAGTGTGGATTCGGACGAGCCTCTGCAGCCTCCTTTTAAGCTTAGAAACTCCAAATGGTGTTCAGTCAGTAGCTTTACTCAAGCGACTAGCAAAGGCTCTGATCAGACAGGCTGATCTGAGGCTTTGCTTGTCGTACATACCACATAGTTGGAAATCCCAGTCTGTCGGATGAGACTTTAAGCCGTTGCCTTGCCCCGTCTTCTGAGACGCTTTAAAACCAGAACCACTGCCGGCTGAGCCTTCGGGAGTTCCTGGACATAAGAACCACAAAAAGCATAAACCCACCGGCCAGTACTGGTACAGCCAAGGAACACGGCCACAAACAATAATATACTCTTAAGGGAACTTACAAACGAACACCTGATAATTTTAATATGAACTTTCTTATTTTTAATATAGTTTAAAAACAATTCCAGGTCTTGCTTTTAAAACACCTTCTTAACAATCATGCAAATTTTCATCCAAAATGAAAGTAAATTTAATGTGCAGGGGCGGGTCCAGGATTTTCTTGAATGGGGGTTCATATGTATAAATTTGTGTGAGGGGTTCGCTTTGCTGATTTTCTCTCATTTTTCTTAAACACCCCATGAAAATGAAATAATTTGGTCTCACGGAGACCAAATTATTTCATTTCATAAGATATTTAAAAAAAACGGGAGACGGTGAGGGGGTTCAGGCAAACTCCCTGAACACTCTCTGGATACGCCACTGATGTTTAACATGACACTCATTAGATTTCATCAATGAGACAGAATTTTTACGAGAGCTGTATTTTGATTCAATTGTGACAATACTGATTATTCTCTTACCGATTTGGAAGACTTAAGGCAATTAAAACCATATTGTAGTTTATTGTCAAGATCAGAGCATGTTCTAAGCATTTGATAGGCTATACCAAGACGGGTGGTACTTCAGCTGCCACAGGACTTTTCCCAACAATTTTGGGAAAAGGTCCCTGGCCAAAATTGGGAAAAAATGATTGACTTAACATCAAAATTGGGAGAAATTAACGACATAGAACATAACAAGGGTAGCAAAATATATCCTCAAAATCAAATACCACTTAAGCACAAGTGTTTAAGTATCATTCTGATATGGGTCATTGTTTCGCATAAGTAGTAGTGGTCTCTTAAAAAAGTAAAAAAAATTATATTTTTTTCCTTTTCTTTATTTGGGAAAAAAGGACATGGTATTGGGAAAAAGGGCGGCTATTTTCGATTGGAAATGTGGCCGAAATTCGGCCCCTATAGATGGGAAGAAATCCCCTGTGTAACAATACAGTCACATTTTAATGCTATACAAACCGGAAGCCAGATCATATTTCTTCCAGCAAGAAAGTATCCGTTCACCGTTTCTCTTCCTTTCCGACATGATGCCTGAAAAAACACAAATATTTTATACAAAAATGAATGCTCGCTTATAAGCTTGTTTTTATAGACGGGTTGCTTTGCTTTCATTAAAATATTGTTGACGTGCATTAAAGATATGTCTTTATTTGGAGTCTGTTTGATGGCTATGATAGAGGCCTATCAGGTCAAATAAAAAAAAAAATATCTGTGTTTAGGGTAACCCGACCCTACCTATATTCAATGATGAAACCTAGATATTTTTCAAGTTTTCTAGAAAAAATATAATTTTATGCATTATTGAAAGGCATTTCGCCTTTCAAAATGCATAAAATTATATTTTTCCCAGAAAAAAATGAGTGCTACCCTACCTAAAATTTTCAGACCCGAAACACACTTAATTTTTTTACTTGGCCTCATCTTCACAACATCCATCATAGGACCAGATAAAAAATGGACCTAAAAGAGTGAATATTTTTATTTTGGATCCTCAAAAGAATATTTAAGTGCTCAAAACAAATGTTTTAATTTAGAGGAGGGGACAAGTTCAATCACACACTCTTATCTAAAGTGTACCCCCTTATGTGAGCCCTTCCTTTTGGTCTGACTGCTGCCTTATACTAGGCTTAAGTTGACATCATGGGTGGGAGTAAACTTTCGTAGGACATATCTTCTACGAGATATTTAACAAACGCATGGATGAAAGTTTTCAGGATAATTACTGAATTCAGGATTTCAGGATTTCAAAATGCTGAATTCTGCAGATGATTACTCTTTTGATTTAGTTTCTGAGTTAGTCTAAAGGTATTAGACCATTTAACTTGCTCATACTCTGAAAGAAAAGTTGCCTATTTATATTTAAAAATTAGATTATTTTTTCTTTCTTTCTTTTTCTTTTTTTCTTTTTTTTTTTTTTTTTTTTGGGGGGGGGGGGGTCGAAGACTTGGCATACGTCCGGGTAACATGTAACACAATCTACCAATCGTATCACGGGTTGCAATTGAGTTCTCCTCGGATGCACAACTAATAATAAAAGATAAAAATGATAGATCCCTTATGGGGATCTGTCATTGTCTGAAAAGGCTGCCTCGCTGGGATGCGGACCAACGAGAATTAATTTTTCAAAGAATCTACCGCGATGTATCTTTTTTAAAGGTGCGTCTTTTTATACATATGCGATAACTGGGCGCCCTTATCACAGTACTGGCCCATATTTTTAACTTTAAACTTTCATATGTACAATTAAACCTTCCTGTTTGTTTTATAAATCCAAGCGATTAACCGTTGTATGTTTAACATCATATACTGAGCATCATATTCCAACCCTTGTGCCCCCATATTTATCATCTGCATCACACCATGACATACTGTCGTGCCAATCAAGAGTGACAGTGATGTAATATTTATCCCCACGCTTTTTTAATAAAGTGACGGGATTATTGCAATCGCCTCCGTCCGTCCGTCCGCCCGTCTGACCGTCCGTCCGTCTGTCCGTCACGCTATCTCCTCCTAAACCATTGGACGAAATTCAACCAAATTTGGTGTGTGAGTTGCTCACATGAATAGGGTGTGCAACGGCAGATTTTTTTGGCCCCGCCCCCTGGGGCCCTTGGGGGGCCAAAATGTCAAATATAATTAAATATCATTAAATTTCAATTACAAGTCAATTTCAAAGGTTTTTAAACCAAACTTTGTGTGTCTTCTCACAAATGAAAGATATAAAACATATCAGACGGGATTTTCATTCAGTCGCCTGGGTCATGCCCAAGGGGTCGGACTTGGGGGTACTGTGGGGGTTGAGTGGTCAAAAAAATTTTTTTTCTGAAATTCAACCAGATTTGATGTGAGAGTAACTTACATCAATGGCACATGCAACGGCACAATTTTTTTGGTCCCCACCCCCTGGGGCCCTGGGGAGGGGCCAAAAGGTCAAATATCAGTAAATCTCAATTACAAAGTCAATTTCAAAGATTTTTAAACCAAACTTTGGGTGTCTTCTCATAATTGAACGATATGAAACATATCAAACGGGATTTTCATTCCGTCACCTTGGTCATGCCCAAGGGGTGGGACTTGGGGGTACCATGGGGGGTTGGGGGTCCAAAAATATTTTTTCCCAAATTCAACCAGATTTGGTTTGTGAGTTATTTACGTGAATGGCACATGCAACAGCACATTTTTTGGGTCCCCGCCTCCTAGGGCCTTGGGGAGGAGCCAAAAGGTCAAATATCATTAAATCTCAATTACAAAGTCAATTTCAAAGATTTTTAAACTAAATTGTGTGTGTCTTCTTACAAATGAAAGATATAAAACATATTATACGGGATTTTCATTCAGTCCCCTGGGTCATGCATGCCCAAGGGTTTGGGACTTGGTGCTGGGGGGTCAAAAATTTAATTTTCTGAACATGGTCATGTGGCATATCAAATTAAAGGGGATGAGCAGTAGACCAGGGTACACTGAAAATTTTTACCTTAGGGTCAAACTGGTGACCTTGGGATGGGGTCAAAGGATCAAATACAATTAAATATCTTCGAGAGCGTGGGGATTTGCGATGGCGCGCCATCGAATGTGTTCTAGTTACAATTGTTAAGAAAACATTAACCTGTACACTCCACTTGAGCTAACGCGAATCGATAGATCACTTGTGTATAAATCCTATCCTGCGGATAGGATTAATACACAAGTGATCTATCGATTATAAGTCCCTGATAACTTTGTAAACAAAACATTACGTTATTGTCACCCTTGGCAGGCAGGACAGTACATACATTTATGGTCTGCTTCCACCCAGAATGTACACTTTGAAAAGCCGGTCATACATCAGGCATCGAGGCCATAAACAATATCATGCTCACTTCAAATGAGCATAAAATTCATCTTGCTCATAAATATTAAAATGCAAACACTGTTGGCATTTTAACATTAATTAGCTAGTAGAATAACTACAACATATTGAAAGTTTTAAAGTAGGAAATATCCTTATTTTCAGCATGTTTTAATTGAATTTTTCACGCTTAGTTGAATTGAGCATAAAAATATGTTATAACCTCGCGACCAGGACTCGCAAAAACTAGATAACTTATGTTCTGCTGACTGAAGTCTACTTTAAGGGATTTTTAAGCTTGTGGTATACAGGTAATAATGTCTACTACTTCTGGAAACTGATTAACCCTTAAAGCGCCAAGAAAAAATGCATCTTAAAATGTCGTCTGTCGGCTGCTGCAAATAATTGCCTAACATTACTGACGATTTAAGAAAAGAAGCAAACAGCGTGGACCCAAATCAGACAGATCCTATAGGAACAGTCTGTTCTGGGTCCACACTTTTGCCATAGAGGCTTCTTAGACATTTCAGCAGACGAGAAAAGCAGACGACTTTTGTTGCGATTGGCGCACTATTGGTTAAAGCTATACCTACCATTATTCCCACTACTAGAACAAATGCAAAATACAGTCCCAAAACCAGCAGGTCCTTCCAGTCCGCCAAGCCAGACGCCATGGCTGTAGTTCACAAAGTGTCCTTCTTTACACAGTCCAAGACAAACAAACGACGTCTAGGGTTTCTGCAACCCCAGCTTCGAATGTAAAAACAGCTTTATGCCACTGAAAAATTCCTCCCGTAATCCTGGATAAATCCAAAATTAATTAATGTTAATTTCACCAAAATTTACGTGATATTTGAATCTTTCACTAATGATGTATGGACCGATACGGTTAACTACTTAATATTTAAAACTACATAATGATGCATATTGGAAATACCATAACTTTGATCCTTCTTTTTTGGCATCTAAATAATTTCAATTTTTCATGTTCCTGTTTAAACTGAAACGTTAATCTCATCAATGAACCATCGGGTCTTAGCATAGTCTTGTCATGTTTAAAGTTTCATCCTTGAAATAAGTAAATGGACTGAGATGCGAAAAAACCTGACTTTGCTGCATGCGAACAGCAATGGTGCAGACCAGCCTGCGCATTTGCGCCGGCTGATCAGCGCCTTTGCTATTATCTATCTGGAAAGTATAGTCAATGTTGCACCATGCAAAATTTCAATGTTCTAACTTGGCTTTGTAGCTGAGCAGGCTGGTTTGATCCAAATCTGGTCGGAAACCCCAAATACTGGTTTTCTCGCGTCGCGGCCCAAATGCGACATGAGATTAGAAATGGACCATTGTTGCATAACGGCGATGCCACGAGAAAAACTGTTCAACAAATATGATACCTTAGGCTACATAATTGTTGAGTGTGCCACCACCCCACCCTCACTCATCAATCAGAGCTCAAATGTCTGACTCGGTATTGCAATGTCACACGTTGGTGCCATGCATAACCTTGTTTTGGTCTATGCCTCAATAATTATCATCTAAGCCTCCAAGGTACGTTTTTGAATATTCTGTGAACAATATTTGTCTTTACATATGTAAGATATCCTCGTACGAACTAATTGCCGAGATAACATTTTGTTTCATTTCATATTTTATGGGCCGTTCATTAAGTTAAAAGAAATAATGAATATGAATATAGAGGCCCCTAGGGGGTCGGTGCTCTCTTGATCCCTGAAAATAATCCAGTGATCTCCCCAAATCCCTGAAATAATTTCCTCGGCTCCCTAAAAGTATTTTGCTTTGCTCCCCAAATCCCTAAAAATAGTTCAGCTTCTCGCCAAATCCCCCAAAATAAAAGCCAATTCTCCATAAAACGTATATTTCTTTCCGCAGGATTATATTCACATTACTTAAAATCTATGACGCTATACAAGAACGCATGACTTAATGATAACTAAATGGTTTGCCTTATGCATATAAAGACAGGGCTTAGCCATGGAATACTTGACATATAATTATTTCAATAAAATGCATGATATATGGCTCAAATGCTGTTGCTGTACTTGGTAGAGTAGGCATGGAGGAATGCTCTCTAGATTTTATTTTTTTTTAAATTAGAGACAGTCCTTTTGTTTTTCTGGTCGGGACAGGGATTGGTTTTTTCCAACAGCTTAAACTAGATTTTTAGACAATTTTTTTGTTGTAACCATAAAACGTCTTACCTAGGGAGTTCTGTAGTAATTTGGAGCCACACACGTGCTGGGGGTTTTGGGGGCATGTTCCACCGAATTTTTTTTTAAATTTAAAGATGGTGGGATCTGGTGCAATCTGGGCGTTCTAGAGTATGTTAATGCCAACCTAAAAATCAACAATTTTAAGAATAATTAATTACTCAACAACAACAAAACTTAATTGCCATATCTCTCTCTCCGATCAACCTAGATGTGCATGTTAGCACGAAAATAAAGTACATTTAGAATTTACAAGGGGGTCTGGGGGCTATGCCCCCCCCCCCCCCGGAGCAGAAGAGTTGTTTTAGAAAATTAACAAAATGGAGGCTTTTCCATTATTTTCGTTTTGCTTTTTGGCAGGTCTCCCTAAATCACAAAAACTATGAGTTTGCTCCCCAGCTCCCCTAAAATAATTACCAGTGCTCCCCAGATCCCTGAATCTAAATAGCCATTCTTCCCAGATCCCCAAAAACCCCTGGGGGCCCAATATAATATATTATCAATATGATAAGAATTTTAGATGCCAAGTCTCTGAAATTCCATGTTGTTGGGACAATAGCCAGTCATTTTCGCAAGCAAAAAAACTCAATAGTTTTTTTTTCGTGTGAATTCCGCACGCAGTGGAAACACATCACAAAAGTGTTTACTATACATACTTTGTATATAACAAATTATCATTATAGACGAATATTTCAGTCTGCCAGTTTAAAAATAGACTCATGCATAAACGTGTCATTATCCTAATCGCGAAAAATTGTTTTAAAGGGGACAGCAACCCTAATGATAAGTATGTTTTATCAGAAAGAGCTCTATGAACCATGAATTTTGATACAAGTATCATTAAAATCGATTGAAAAATGGGCATGTTATGGGCATTTAAAAAATTCAATATGTCCAACATTTAGCTGCCATTTTGAATATTTAATTAGTTTTCAGAATTTTTTCAACTGCTTAATGTTTAGTTATCACTACTATCACATCATCTGTGTTTAAGTGGATATAAAGCTTTATACACAAGGAAAATGTTTCATTAAAGATTAATGCAAATAATCCATTGGTTTGTCTTTTATTTTGATTACGCATAAAAAAATATTTAATTAGGCTGAGTGACGTCACTAAGCCTACAATATGGCCGCTTCCATTACAGTCCATTTGCAAATATTCAAACGCCCATAACTTTCAAATTTTAAACCGATTTAGACGAAATTGGTATCAAAATTCATGGTTTATTAAGGTTGCCGTCCCCTTTAAGTTTGCTGTGGTGCGCATTGAAAACGATGCGCTTCAAGTGAATGTTTCATGAAGAAATCAGAAAACGTCGAAATCCGGGCATTCCTCTAATATAATATATGGTGGATTTACAAATAAGTATTAACTACAGGTACCTACACAATATTTTCCTATTTTAAGTATTTTTTGATATAAAAGTTGCGAATTTGGGACCCAAGTTGAACTGAAAAATCAACTTCAAAGAAAACAGGCTTAGGCATCGCCACAGATTCGTGTATTATGTTTTAAAGAGACTCGCTGATAACAGATTATATTTATAAAGACAGCTTTTTTCCACAGACTATAAGGGATTGGAACGTCTCTCAGAATCTGTTATTTCCTCTGCTGAAATTGCGGATGACTGTATTTCTTCTACTTCTCTGGTGAGAGCTAGGGACTAGCTTCCCAACTTCTGGCCATAGAATAGTGAATGATTGTCAGTTTTGGTGTTTCAGCAGAAAGCTATCTTGATCTTGAATAAATACGCGTTATATGTCCTAAATAGCCGATTCCATTCTCGCTAGCGAACATGTCATAGTATAGGACGTAGTACCACATACCATAAGTTGGATACTACGGGAGCAAATGATAAAAAAATAAACCGAAAAGATGTAATCAAAAATAATTTACGAAGTTTATGGCCCACGTTGTCATCTTTGGACTCAGCAAGTGTATCTTCAAACACATACAGTTAGATCCCAGATGGCTCTTTTTTCATGGCTGAACTCCATTTTGTCGAGCTTTGTATCCATAGCTACAGATACACGTGGATTGAAGCTGATTAGACAGGTTTGTTATATTTCATCTGCGGTATGTTGTGCGCAATCATTAGAATCGTCTCATTGAGACGATTCTTATAATTACACACAGCAAACCTTTTTTATGGAAGACCAAAATATTATTACCATTATGCGGCTTGGTCCGATGCTAAAATTAACCCTCAGTGGCTCGAACCAACCCCTATCGCGAAAAAGTCTTTAGAGGCAAAAAAGTGTTTTGAGCCATTAAATTCGGCTGTACATTGTTTTCGACAAGTTACTGTTTGAACGTCCCATCAAATAAAATAAATTTACTAAACAGATTAAAGTTTTAATCCTTGATTCGGATAGATACATAGTGAGACATTATTTACACATGTCTGTCTGTCTTATCCGACGTAAACAGAAACGAATCACATCACTAGAAAATATTTGCAGTGAAGCCGCCGCGGTGTAGGGGATCGCAAGTTCGATTCCCGGCTTCTCCATAAAACCACTTTAGGTTGAGCGTCATAAAATACACACACAAATCATAAACCCTCCAGGCCCAGTATTGGTTACTACCCACGGAAAAAGCAAAAAAACGTTTTTTTTTTTGAAAATATTTGCATGGGAGAGTTACGTACTCTGATGGTGAATAGAGGATCTTACATAAAGGTTCATGTTTTGTCGAATTCATCAAACGATTTGGTATGGGGAAAAGAAATAAAATGCGCGGCTTGCCTTCTTAATGAGGTAAACGTTCTGATATAGGGGTGTATGCATGCGTACGTGCGTGCTTGTGCGCGTGCGTGTGAAAGGTCAATGGTCCATAGACACAAAACCCCGAAATCAAACATACAGAGTTTCCCCCTTATCGAGGTAGACCAAACCAATAGCATTATTTTCTAAGATGCTTTGAGGGTATGACATACCGTGGGAACTCGGAATGGGACAGTACCTCGGCTTGTTCACACACACACACACACACACACACACACACACACACACACACACACACACACACACACACTGATTATGATATTTCGCTATGGATAATTTGGACAACTTGAATAGGGATAATATTCCAAAGGGTGTTAACCTCGGGAATCTAGAAAGGAATTCCTGAACATAATTTTTCTTGTAATAATTCTTATGTCAACACTAACAGTCTTACATTGTATTTACCCAAACTATGCGTCATATCTAAACCCCTCCAATATTGTTTTAACCAAATAATCAAACCAAAGCACCCAATCAAGAAATACCTCTGCAAATATAATATATCAAGCGTATTGGCTTTGTACTCGCCTTGTATCCGGAGGCAAGTTCAATAATGCGAGCGCTCTCGGGCGCTCGTTGTACTGATGTCCGGCTTTATACATTATGAATAAAGATAGGTACCAATCAACGAGCGCTCGGCGAGCACTCGCATTATTGAACTCGCCTCTGGTGTCCCTAGTTTGGTTCCCGACTCTCCCAGTCTGTCGGATGAGACCCTTAAGCCGTGGCCCTGTCTTCTTAGACGTTTTTAACCAGAGCCACAGCCGGTTGAGGTTGAGCTTTCGGGTGCTCCCGGACATAAAACGACATAAAACTCATAAACCCACCAGGCCCAGTTCTGGTAAAAGTCAAGAAACAGCCACAAAAAGTGCGCTGCTAAAGAGTGGCATAGTGTTTTAGCGGTCATTTTTTTCCCTTCATGTTTTATATATAAAGTTTTTATGAATGGATGGTGTCCTATATGACCCAGTACATGATGTGCATAATGTATTTGACCTTTCCTAACGACTTATAACATTTAGAAATAAATACCAAAATATTAGTGATGCCCGGAAAACTGCGAACTGCAGTTTTCCGAGGATCACTAATATTTCAGTCGAGACTTTAGAAACGATGTTACCAGCATAACATAGCAAACTGCACGACCCTTGGGTCTGCACTATAATCACTATGTGAGTCCGTCCGTCCGTCTGTACGCCCGTCTGTCTGTCCGTTAGCAGTTAGTGAAAATGCTCATAACTCTTGAACGACATGGTATATTTTGATCGCATGTTGCATACCAATGCATGTCAACATTATCTAACCACTGACATGAGTAACAACATTTTTGATGGATGAGGGTTTGCTGAGCATCATTTTCTCCGGTTGTGGTCTGGTAGTAAAAATGCTCATATCTCTTGAACCGCATGGTATATTTGGATCAAATTTTGCATACTTTTTTTTAACATTGTCGAGACACTGATATACATACGAAACGGTGACAAGGGTTTGCCCAGGTCATGGTCAGAAGCTCATGACTCTTGATTCACTCGGTATATTCTGATCAAACTTTGCATACCTTTTCATTTTAACATTGTCTAGACATTGGTATGCAAAACGATGACGAGGCTTTACTGAGCATCAGTCTGGCCAGTCATGGTCAGTTAGTGAAAATGCTCATAACTCTTGAGTCACATGCTATACTTTCATTAAATTTTTCTTACTTATACACATTTAAAGCTGCCTTCGGTATATCAAATAAAGTTAAATAATAGTAGTCAACAAGAATTATGTCGCTCATAACAATCTTATTTTTTTTTATAAATATCATGAAACCCTCCAAAGTAATATTAACTGTTATATGGGTCGATCTTACAAGCAAGTATCCATATCAAGGGATGTAACGCAGACTAGTAAAGAAAAGGCACAAACTACATTACGTCGTTGGGAGTCAAAAACTCGTATCTTTGATTTTTACATTTTTCAGGAGAGACAAAAAATTGAATAACTTTTGCTACATGTAGGAGTGTCTTATATTGCTAAAAGTCAGACATGATATGTAACAACCAAATTCAATGTTATTGGTGTTTTGAACTTCCCATAAAGATTTGACGGTTATTACGAAGAGTTTCACTTGGGTTACGTCATTTTGACCATTTTTTCGTGAAAAATCATCCAGTTACGACATTTTGAGCATCTTTTTCATGGCAAAACGTCGTATCTCGGTAAAATGAACACATTTAACATTGGAATTTTTCATAGATACGATATTTTGGAAGCATGATTGAGGCTTTTAAGGGGGTTCTAATTGGTCTAGAGCTACGAGAATCTGACAGAATGTGCGCCATGCGTTTGGTATTCCCACGTTGACAACAAGTCGTTTTGGTAAAAGTCAGAGTTACGAGGTTTTGACTCCCGACCGACGATTAGTTACTTAGCTTAGGACAATGACTTCAAACAGGAGTTCTCGCTTCAGGGGAATGGAGCTTCCAGAACTAAGAGAAGAAATTACTAAAAAGAAATTTAAACTAGATAAGAGAAAGACAGATATGATCGACAGGTATCAACTGATTTGACGGAATTTCTCGGAGAGCATCGTCAGTTTGGAGAAAAATAAAACGTGCTTTAAAATAACGTTTTTTATTACGTGCGTAAGATTAAAATTACAATTATAATGTATAAAGATAAAGTTACTAGCTCAAATAAGATTAAATTTGTTTAAAAAAAGGCAAAAAAGGTGATTTAATAAACTATAGTTGATGATATTTGGTTAGGTAGATATAGGATCGATGCCAATCTATGAATCCTCTGCATGCTGGTCTTGAAAGCCAATGTATTGTTCTGGCGGTTGTTCGAATCCGGCCACCCCCGATTTTTTAAAATTGTTTTTGGGCGTTCTTTAATCCTTTTGATTCAAATATGTCGCTCTTTCCCTGTCTGATTCAAATATACGAGTTACATCACTTGCAGTTTCATCAGTCAATATGCATTCTAGTGTTGACTTATTAGGGTAAAGTCGGGTAAATTCGGACGGCCAGCTAAATTCGGACAGCGACCTTGTTTGCTTCATATTATAATTATTGTAATAAAAATGAATTAAATTAACAAACAGTGAAAATCCTGATGAGACGGCTAATTAGGAGCCGTCTCATCTGGATGTTCATTGTTTGCAAATATATGTCCGAATTTATCTGAAGTCCGAAGTTACCCGACTTTATCCTAGTTTACTGTTACACATTGTGTTATTGTTTGTTACTTCCTCCTTTGTTTGATTTGATTCTTTACGTCCCAGTATACAATATTTCAGTTACGTCGGGACAGTCCTTCCTGGGTATTGCACCAGTACTAAGCTAAGATTAATGTGTCTTGCTCAAGGACACAACGCAGTGACTTCCTCCTTTGAACACTCATGATGTCATAAAATATACTGTGGAACAAGAGATCTAATTTTGGTCTGAGTCTACCTCTACCTCCATACTTTATGCAAATAAGTGCCAAAATATTTAGTGCTGCCTCATAATTAAAATTTTATATCAATGATACTTAAAATGGAATAAGTCCATTTGAGCCTTGACGCGAGAAACCCTGTCCGGGGGTTTGCGAACAACCAAGGCGCAGACCAGCCTGCGCATCCGCGCAGTCTGATCAGCGCCTTTGTTATTCGCTTATTGGAAAGTATCGTATGTTAACTTGCTACAAGTGAAATTACAATTTTCTAGTTAGTCTCTGTAGCTGAGGAGATTGATTTGAAACTCGCTTTGACAGAAACCCCGTAGAATGGTTTTCTCGCTGCGTGGCCAATTTATTAGAATCTAACATGCATATGAATCAGTGCCTGTTACCTATGCGCATAGCGATGACTGGGATCAGCATGGGCATGCAAATGTCAGGCTCTGGCCCCATAGCCTTCACTGTGTACTCAATGGGTACCTTAGGGATCAAAGAGTCCATTTTTGTCCACGTGCAGACAGCTAAGACTATGACCAGACTGTGCGGAAACCCAGATTGTGTTTTGTCCTAGCTGGGGACACAGATCGTTTAACAAGTTTTACAAAACTTTAACATGCTCAGCTCAAATGAGCAGGAAATTGATTATGCTCATAAATGTTACAATGTCAACAATTCACGGTTGTCTTTTTAACATTTATAGGCAGAATAATTAAAACAAGCAAGAAAAGTCTTTATTTTTTCAGCATTTTAGAGTTAATGAGCAGCTGAAATTTCATACTCAATTAACTAGGTTGAGCATGCAAAATGTTTTATAACCTCAGGGGCCAGGGTATCACAGATTCAAAACAAAGTATGTAATTATTGACTTTATCTTATTTACAATGTATTACTAAAAATTGCATTTTACAAGTTTGGGCTTTTATGCAAATATAATATAGCATGCAGTGAAAACACATAGTAAGATTATAGCATTAACATTTAAAAACAAATTCATTTTCCTGGATATTTTCATTTTCTGTAAATATAGATCACAGACTACTTCTTTTATGGATCCATTTTCCATCAACTTCCCATCGTCAGTAACTTCACCATTGGCGACGGTAAGCTGTATTTCTCTTGAAGCGCCAGTCATGCGGGATACTCCTGGAATACAAGGAAACAGACATTGGTGAGACTCATTCGGAACTGCCTCGGCCAATTTCGTGGAATTCCGTGGAATCAGACCTTTGATGTACATCGAGGATCTACCGTTACAGACGTAACAGAGACCATGCCAACACAATAACAAGTGTGATTGCAGCAAAACAAACGGTTATAAATGATATTTTATTGCAAAATACATAAACTTCATTTATTCTGCTGAATTAATATTTCTAGTAATCAGGAAAATGGATTTTAATAGGGCTGAACTCACATGCTACAGAACTTATTTTCCTTACGCCAGTTCCGGCTAAAAAAATGGAGCTTTTTCGTACTTAGTACTACACGTAATGTGCTTTACGTACACCCGAGAAATTTATTAGATTCTCGCATTGTGCCAGGCTTTCCTGGTTGTGATGAGGCTTTGTTAAGCTAGCTTATAAGATGTTGGTACATACTTGTATCGAATGTGCAAGCAGGAAAGCCTCAGGCAAGCATGCACGACCGCGCAGAGACTCAGACCAAAAATAGACATCCAGTCTCGCTGGATATGTCAACACAGACTATTAAAGAATGATTTTAAGTGTATGCAATAAATAGAGGATCGTATATGGGTGCTCGTCTTTTATTGAACTTATAAAATGAGTTTGGGAAAAGAGATAAATGCGAGGCTTGCCAAGTGTCTTATCTATTTTTTGCAACAAGTTTAATAAATTCAATAATACAAGAGCACGAATGTTAGATTCTATTTATCATATGCCATTTAGGTTACTTTGAAATCCCATTTCTGCCATAAAAAGGTTTTAATTTTGTCATCTGTTGTTGTTATATTATGGGCGTCATAACGTTTTCAGAAAATCTGTAAACCACTAGTGGTTTATTAGTTTTATTGCATGGCGTTATTTCACTTTAAGAAGCGTTGTAATATGATAGGTATAAAAGTCTCACGAAATTGCCCAAATAGTCATCTTGAACAGGCATAGTGGCTTTATCAAATTTGGACGTTGAAAATATCACTTTCCCATCTTTGTATGCTGGTTAATTTTGTCCCCACCGATTAAAGGTAGGGGATATATTGGTTATTGTGCGGATCCAGTTGGCGTTCACGTCCATGTCTGCGTCCATGTCTGAGTTCGCGTAGCTTCTTTTCCACACCCTATTTTCTAAACCAGTGGGTGGTTTTGACCAAACTCGCATAGATACATTGTTGGGAGGGGAAAGAGTTGATTAGATTTTGGTGACGTTGACCTTATTTACAAGGTCACACCAGCACTTTGAAATGCAAAGGGTTGCTGCATGTTATCTCTTTAATAGAACATGGGATTCTAGCCAAACCTTATATATTGTATAATTGTAAAACAATAAAAAGCTGATTACATTTTGGATATCATGACCTAATTTTCAAAGCCACCATCCTATAAAAACTATAATCATGATTAGCTTTTTCCACACTCTATCTTCTTAACAATTTGTTAGATTTTATCAAACTTGCATACGTGCTTTGTTGGGAGGAGGGAAAGTTGCTTAGATTTGTGTGACATTGACCTTATTTTGAAGGTCACACAAGCCCTTCGTTATGTTACATTTTGACCAAAATTATGTTTCTGAATACTATTTCTTGAACTAAATGATGGAAACTAACCATACCATATATATTGTATCACTGTGACACAACAATGAGCTGATCAGAATTTGGATACGCATGCTTCTTTCAGTGGGGGACATAGTTTTCCTCTGAAAAAACGTTTAACTTTTATGTGTTTGTTGTCATCTGACTTTTTTTTCAAAATTAACTTTTTTCAAAACATTTTTTCAGCAACTCTATCAGAGTGCCAAACGAGTTTGATCCCGGATCCTAACTGTTTGCAAAGGTTATCAACAGACAACAAAAGTCGGCACCAGCAACATGCGTGGGTCCAGAAAGTTTTGTCAGAGGAGGTCCACTTTTGACAACGTTTTTTTCTTTTTTCTGGCTTGATGAGGGGAGGGAGGATCGAAATACCACTATAAGCGGGCCATCATCGCCTTATGGCGTTTCACTAGCGTGCCGATGATGGCCCGACATTTACTGCTGGCTTGGTAGCTGCGATTTTTCAGGGGATCCGTAACTGTATTGCTAGAAAACCCTATATTTTTGTGATTTTTCAGGGGGTTGGATCCGGACCCCCTGTCCACCCTCTGGATCCGCACATGAGCAAGGAAAAGTTCAACTTACTTTTATCAGAACCATTTCTTATCAATGTATATTCTCTCTCATCCATGCATTCTTGTTCTTCGTCATTAGACTTTGTGTCTGACTTCATACAGCAACCCTGGTTCCCAATCTTCCGTACACTCCAAAAGGTCAAACCTTCCAACTGGTAAAGAAACATATAAAAGCATCATAAATAATTTACAGCGCTCTAGATAAAATTGTTTTACTAAAACTTATTTTCTTATTATTATTCAACCAAAACATATGTTGCAGCATGCTAGTACTCAAAATAACCGTCTCCATGAGACAGTTCTTTTGAGCACCAATGCATATTTTTGAACTAATGAGGCAGAAAATATTCACAATTTTCTGCAAAAATATTGTTCATTTTGACCTATGAATAAAGCAAGGTCATGCTACAGTGAATTTCAATATATGAGCCAGCTCGAGATTTTCATAGACAAAGTCATTCTTTAAACACTTTAAATTCGCAGCTGGTGCAAGATAGAGGCCTGAGTGTTTGTCTGAGCCTTCATCTACATCCCTATACATGGTGGGTGCAAGGAGTTTAAAATCAGATCTCAAGTTTGCAATGAAAATGGGGATTTGATTGATTTTCAAAATCTACAGGAAGTTAATTAATTATTCAAAATGGCAGCCTGCATTTGCTTATTAGAACTCAGACATTAAACTAAATTGCTATAACTTTCTTATTTTACACCTGTATTAGCCCATATAAGCCAAATGGGATTTCCCATTCTAATCAAATAGACTGGCCCATCTTTATTTTGAGGGCTGTTGCGTGGTATTTTTCGTTTTAATTCAAATTTTAATAGAACATTCTGTGGGGGAACAGTGGAGACACTGATCAGACGCCGCATTCTGTAGCGTCTGATCTGTGTCTGCGCTGTTTGCCTACGTCCCACAAAAAGGACACTAGGCTAATATGGATTAAAACGCACGTTATGACAAATACTTTTATTTTATGTACATTGATATGGATACTGCTCTCCCCTTAAACAAGTACTACAAATGAAGATAATGTGTCAATCTCAAACACGGATGTGATAAACATAAGACCACCTTACCATATCTGGGTCTGGTTTCTCAGTACAAAGACTGATGATGACCATCACCACTGCTGACAGTGCTAACAAAAAAGCTGAAAAATAGGTGAAGTTCACGGCTGCTAAAATCGCTGGTCGTGTGTCCTTCTCGTCACAACTTGGACTGGGGTATACAAAGTCGAGGATCAGTCGAATAACCCCTACCAGCTGTACAATAACTATTCCCCAAAAGGCGCCCTGAAAGAAAATATGAGTCATTTAATGATATTTCGACCCTTGTCACATAAAGTCATTCATTAAACAGACATGCGCGGATATATCTGATCTTTTGCATGAGGCTTCATTCACATTCCAAAATTGCGAGACTGTGTAATTGTGCAGGATTGTCAGAGTTTTAACATACATGTATAACATAGAAGGATATCAATGATGGTAACGAGTTCTTGGATGCTTCAAATGCATTAAATAAGGTGTTTTGTGGTACCAAGCTTAATGTTCAAGCTACGACAGCTTAGAATATTTGGCCACTCTATGGCTGGTTAGAACACAATCTCAAAGGTAGGTCGCAAAAAGGTGTGATAAACAGTATATGCTTTTCTGAAAATCGTTCTTTTTTCTTAGTTAAATAATATACAGAAGGACTTTAAAAACACACCACCTGCTTAAATGCTAATTTATGTCGAAAATTGGATATTTTCATTATGTGAAAAATAAAATTAACAAGTTCCGTCATTTAGCTTGCATTCAATAAGAAAATTGAAACGCTGTGGCTTATGGTTGCCGTGACGTCACGATAATTCTGAGGCAACTCAAATTCAAGAAGTCACAGAGTACCCATACCTTCCATTATGACCAAAAAGAAGTTTTCGAACCGATGTTTGTTCTTAGAAGCAAAAGGAAAGACAAAATCAAATCATGAAGCTTTATGCCTCTGGCAACGTTCATTACGTCTACATGACGTCTTTGATTTTGACGTCATTGGCCGTTTATATCCTAAGGATCGAGAATAATCAAAATCGTTTTGCTGCCAACATATACTCCTCAATCAGTTGCATAAAAGACAAAAGTATCGCGACATGCGCGGACGTCACCCGTCTGTTATTGATGTTTGAAAATTTAAAACTGACGTTAGCAAAGAAACGCTGCGACTGAGAGTGTGATGAATTGATTATTTCTGAAAAATTTTGCGTTTTTCCATTTGTTAAGATGCCTGGCTACCGCCTAAAGTGTTTGTTTTCAAATCGAATCAAATTCACATTTGCCAGACGACAATTGTTGAAAAACACTTTCGTCGATAATACGTCAGAATGAACAGCATGGGCAAATCGAAATCATGGCAAATCATGTTCCATTTTGCAAGAGGATAAAAATGATAAAGAAAACATCCTCAAATCAATCATGTGGAAGAGACAGAGAATGTAAAATGGTGCGTTTTTAAAGTCTCTCAGTATAATAGCTATTAACGGACGTCCAAACAGACGCATGCAAATAATATGTTAAATGGAGCCTCCAGCATATACCATTGTTTACTGCAGGCATGCATATAAAACCTACCTGTTCATTTATCCTTGGAACAAACACAGCTAAGAGGAAAACAACACATAGTGGTGGGGCAATATATCCTGTGACTGCCTGCATATAAAACCTACCTGTTCGTTTATCCTTGGAACAAATACAGCTAATAGGAAAACAACACATAGTGGTGGGGCAATATATCCTGTGACTGCCTGCATATAAAACCTACCTGTTCATTTATCCTTGGAACAAATACAGCTAATAGGAAAACAACACATAGTGGTGGGGCAATATATCCTGTGACTGCCTGCATATAAAACCTACCTGTTCATTTATCCTTGGAACAAATACAGCTAATAGGAAAACAACACACAATGGTGGGGCAATATATCCTGTGACTGCCTGCATATATATGAAAAGTTGAGCTCCTTGTGCAGATTGGATCAAAGGAACCCAGGCAATACTGAGACCAACCAGAACTACGACAAACAATCTGAAAGAGAAACAACTTACAATGTTATTGTACTACAGTTAGACACAGTACCATGGTTGTTATAGGGTTGTGCCAATATTTGATTTTGAAGGCTTTCTTGATTATGTTTTGACTTTTTTAGTCAGATCTATGACTTTCTACTTGAATTTTGTATTTACATCAATCCTTTTGATATATCTATTTATATATAAAATGGATATATTATTTTTGCCTTGTTTTTCTATTATCTCTTTTTCACAATGGTTTGTTCAGAGATATATACAGGTGACCAGTCATTATGGTAGGTTGCTTGTATCTTACTTTGTTCTCTGACATCCTGAAAGTGTATTGTTGAAGGCGGGGCTTTTAAAGTGTCTGGTTTAATTATTATACAGAGAGAGTAAACACTTTTATAACTTACTATATCTAATCAGTTCACTCATGAAAGTTTAATTTTATGAGCATATGTTCGGCACACTGATGAAATATCCAATTATTAGTTGTTCAAATTTAGGGAGTAGACATAAAATTAATATATAATCCACAAAATGATTATTAACAATTTTTCCTATCAAACATATGTTTTGGGCACATTAAAGAAACGTCTCAGGGAGACGTTTCTTTTATGCACCAAAACATGTGTTTCTATAGACATTTATTTTAAAAGTTAATAAAAAGGATTATTCTCTGAATCCAGTGTGTCCCAAAATTCTACAGTATAATCTCTAAAATTCGAATTCTATTGGTTCGAATAAGTGACTATTTCAAACGAATGGAATTTGAATTTTCGAGATTTTACTGTATAAGTGTAGTGTTGTCATGACTTAAAATCTAACTGATGATGTTGTATAAAATTCTTATTAAATGACATTAATGTTAAACTCAACTGAGCATGAAGTTTTTACAACTCATATAAACTTAAATACTGAGATAAAAAGCTATTTTTCTTGCTTTCTCACATTCAGGTGTTGTATTTATCCTGCTCTGCTAATAATGTTAAGGTAGTACCAGCCTTATGTGTAAAGATAACCTAATTTTTCTATAAAAGTAAGAGCTATCTTAATCATTTGTCCTAAAACGCACAAGTATTGGCGTTCACAAAAGCCTTCTCCCCCAAGGGGTACTCTGATATTTTCATATATACGTAGGCTTAGCCCATTCATATGTGTCTAAAACTTTGAATATCAATATTTTTGTGGATTTTCAGAAAAATTTTTTTTTGGGGTATGAAGATTTTGTGGTTATTTTTTTGGGGTCATCTCAAAACTAGACTAAATCTAGGGTCATTTATATACATTTTAGGGTCTTTTCTTACAATCACGCGACTACCAATTTAGCAATATACTCCAATAAAACATGATTCATCTCAAGACAAGCTGTCAGAAACATAAAATAGGCTGTCTATAATTGTCATATAGGCGCATGACAAAACTACATGAAAACATGCTCATTTCTCTGAACAATGAAAGTGGTTGAGAATTTGTTTATAAAAACTTATGGTGAAAAACTCATTTATTGAAAAGACATATATTGTAGGTACACACTGAAATCGCTCTGCGAGGCAATTACAATGTGTACCTACAACATATGTTACTCAAAATAAGGAAAACTATTTGGAAATGTACACTTGTCAAGTAGCATGTCCATTGTCTTTGCATCTTTTAAACACCTCAAAACTGCCAATCAGCATTAAAATACCTGTGGCTCTACTGCAAATTGTTTACATTTGCATGACAGCTATATCTCCAAATTTGAGTTCATGAACTACCTCTTTGCTAACCTGGTAGTTGCCTGGTTGTAAGGTCAAGGGTACAGAATGGGAATATTTTTTGGTGTTGCTTAAATTTCAAATGTTTTTTTTTGCATGCCTGATATTCCCGATATTTGTTTTGTAAACAGTAGATGCTGGGTCCAAGCCTACATATCAAGAAAAAAGGGAGCACCCGCTGGGTCTTCTCCTTGTTTATCAACACATCTCAATCACTTAAATTTTGATCGTCGGCACCAGTTTGAACCATGGATGGGTTCAAGCGATACCTGGACAGAGAAAGCTTAAGTTAATAGTCATGAGTACATTGTACCTAATGTCTCCAACGACGTCCATATCTGGTGCACCCGAAACTTGTCACTGATGTCGATTCAACTCAAGCACGCTATAGTTTGAACAATAAGCTGTTTGTATAATGCATTTTCGGAAAGTAAAACGCTTGATGAGCTTTAGTACGCTTGATGAGCTTTAGTACGTAAGTAAGTAAGTAAGTAAGTAAGTAAGGAAGGAAGTAAAGAATTTATTTGACGAGAGTGACAACATACAGTAAAGCCTGTCTTAAGCGGCCATTCATAAAAAGACCAAAAAATGGTGTTCAAGGCCGATCATCGCTTAATACAGGTCAAAAGTATTGCAGAATGCTCCAAGAGAGCAATCAGTAACACTTTCAACCTTTTTTAAGCTACCATTTGTCTATTTTTGAGTGGCCGTTTAAGACAGGTTTTACTATATGCCATTCCTAAACAGAGATATCCCAATGTTAGTACCTTCCTGAGATGAGTAGCTCTTTCTCTGAGGCTTTCTCCCTGATCTTCAGCCAAATATCAATAGTGAAAAGAGAAGCAGCGCTATTAAATACTGAGGTTAACGAGCTCATCACAGCAGACATCATCACAGCGAGCATGATACCTTTAACACCTACAAAATAAAATAAGAATCCATCATGAGTGTGAGGGTAAGATAGAACAATCTGTTCCGAGGATCGCCGTTTGGCATCACCAGGCTTGACGAGTGATGACAAACAGTGATCTCGAGGGACAGATTTTTCTATCCTACCCTCACATGAATAATGGATTCTTTTTCTTGCTCACCACTGTTTTTTTTTATTTAAAAATAAGCTTCCAGAAGTCCCCGATATGCTAAGATACAAATTCACATGATGACTTCACTTTAACATAACAATGACATCACTTAACGACAATGTGCGCGAGTTCCAATACAACCAATGTATGTAGCCCTTACGTGACAGACTGGGTAAGATAGCATGGGTTAGATAAGATTATCTATCCCAGGGTAAAATCTCCGATCTCCGTATCCAGTGTGCAAGAAAACAACAACTATAGCAAATAAGCCCATCACAGCATATATAATCACAGTAAGAGCATAATGCCTTTCACACATACGAAACAAAACAGCTAAAGTAAATGAGTTTATCACAGCAGACATCATCACGGCGAGCATGATACCTTTTACACCTACAAAAACAGCTTAAGCAAATGAGCTCCACAATAGACATCATCACGGCAAGCATGATACCTTTAACACCTACAAAAAATTAAGCAAATGAGCTCGACAGCAGTCAAACGCACAGCTAGCACGATGCATCTAACACCTACAAAATAAAACGATTAGTAATAGTGCACATGGGATTTTTTTGAAGAAAGCAAACCACTATGATAACTTTGATTGTTATTTTCTAAGCATTGCAAAACCTGTTGTTGGCACTTCTGAAAATGTGGCAGAGCCAGATTATGATGTCATCAAAATGGCGACCATCTTGAATTTTAATACAAATATACTTTGCTTCATAATGACCATAATAGTGGGTCGATTTCAAATTTTTAGGTATAAAAATGTTCAAAATAATAAGTGCTGTCTTATCAAATCTAAAAAAATGGCTGACCTAAATAATGACGTCACCAAAAGGGATGACACCTTGTATTTAAATGAAAATATACTTTGTATTTTACTATTATTAATAAGCGTCATTTTGAAAACGGATAAATCAATTTGTTTAATGTGATCAGTGATATCTATTCACCTCTTAAATATAGCAAAACCTAGTTATGACGTCATCAAAATGGCAGCCATCTTTTATTTCATTGAAAATCTACCTTGCCTGATAGTGTTTTAAACAGGGTCAATATTTAAAGCTGAGACAACATACTGTTCATAGTGTGAATTCAATATAAATATACGTTGGTGATATGTAATAGAACAAGAATTGTTACATATCATCAGTTAAAGAGTGCACATCAATGCTTTGATCATCTAGCTTAAGATTGTTACAAGATTCGTCCTCAATTCCACAAGTACACAAATCGGTACAAAAATGTTGCTTTTGCATTTGCACCTTAGTGTTGTTCACTTAGTTATCTATAGCCATATTTCACTAGTTGTAATATTACCTCAGGAGCTGGATCCAGAGTAGTCATTACAGGAGAGACTCCCCCAGCTTCCACTCTCCATCCATACTCTGATGGCGATGGTATATTTAGATCAGCAGCAGTGTCATTATACCAGACAATACGTTGAAAGTGTGCTCTTTTGATAGCCTGAATTAGAGCTGCCTTTGTTTGTGGTAGCATCTCAGCCGCCGCTTGCTCATGTTGAAACATCCACTACCTTAACTCATTGACAGTAACCAAGGTCGTGTCTGGCTGATAAAGCAGACAAACATAGTGTTCAAGTTGTCCATCAATGTGGTCTTCAAGAACTACCTGCTTGCCAAGATCAGCAAGTACCTGTTTAATTCCTTTATCACAATCCCAAAATGCTTTCCAAAAAGGTAAATTTCCTTTACATGCTACTGTTCCAGTGATACCAGCACTAGCAAATGAATGTAGACCAGGGAGAGAATGAGTTTTCAAGTCCCCAAGAGCTAAATAAATTGGCCCAAGTTGAATTTTCCTTCAGCGGTTCCCGGTGCCTGTCACGAATATAGTCTCCCTCGAAAATTCTGGGTATCTTCTTAGGCAAAAACAAATACATCTGTGTCCAGTGAAACAAAAGTCCATTCTGTTGCACCATTTTGACTTGCATCAATGGCATGGAGTATCAGCTTCTTCTTTACTTTTGCTGAGATGGTTTACATCCCATTCCTATATGATGTCTCTGCTTTATTTTGCCGTGCGACGGTTTACACCTAGTTCTCTTTTGAGAATTCCAGCAATTCTTTTGACAAAATACTGTAACCTCATCCTTTGTTGCTGTGTGGGAAAACAGTTTCTTCAGTGGAACATTTGAAATATTTGTAGTGTCTGTGATGTGATCTGGCACAGGGTAAAAATCACCAAGCCGCAAATGCCTCGTTGCTGACTTGAGTGATTTTGGAATGTCATACCTGTCAAACACAATATGTAATATATCATATTTTCTTTGCATAAATGCAATGCAATGAAATGAGCTGACAGATCTTTGCACGTCCTAATCCAGCTAGGTATGTCCATTGACTGACCGTCAGCCATAGTATCAATTATCGCAACACATTTTTTGTTGCTGTATATCAGGAGGTGCAACATAAGAGGTCTCTGTACAAGACATCTTTCCAAATATGTCCATTAATTTACTCTTGGCAGAGCAGTGCAGCATTGTGCTGTCTGCAGCAAACAGTGATTTTGACACTACAGACATCTCATAATTACTTAAGCACTCCTGAAGATGCATAACAGGGCGAGAGTTTGGGGCAATTCTCGCAAATAACCCCTGTCTTCTTTTAATTCTAAAACTTTTTTGACGAAGTTTGAAGCCAAACCTTTTGTACTGTTGCCCAAATGTTTACCTGTTCCATTTTGATACCTTCTTGAAAGAAGGTTTCCATCCTTGTAACCCTAACATCTTCAATAAGCCATATATCCTGTTTGGTTTTCTATATCATTACAGCTTTTGTAACCAGATTTATCATATCATTTTCTTAATAGCTAAATGGATTTATAAATCCTTCTACGGTGCTGACAAGCTTTTGAGCATTCTTTGTTTGCCCTTTCAGAGTAGCCTGTGACAGCTCATGGTGGTGTTTTCTTGCTGCCTCTGAATCTCTAGTCATTTCTTTGGCTTCTTCTGTCAACCCCACAAGAGACCCTGAGATCAGGAAAAATCGATTTCTAAGCATTTTTAATTCAGTGTTACGCAAACAAGGCCTCCAGTCAATTCCATCCATCTGTCAATTTGATCCAAAACCTGATCTGGTCCTATAGCACAAAAGGGGGAGGTGGTTTTATTTACAACCCCATTTCCATTGCTGAATTCTGACCATATTTCTGGATATGTTCTTTCAAGCTGTTAAATCTCTGCTAGATTTTTGGGAATCATCCTGGCATGATGAGCTTGTCTAGTGTGAAAAAGTACTTGACAAACTCCTCTAAAGCAGGGAGAAGCAATGCTTAATTGCCAGTCCATACAGCTCTTATATACAAACACATAACTCCCACCATATGCATAAACTGCCTGATCGCTTTATACATAGGTTTCACTTGGAGATGTGACTCAAATTCCTTCATCTTCTCACGTACCTCATGCGATACAAGATGAGGACTTTTAACGCCATTAGAAACACATACATTGTGGTATGTCGTTTGTAATGAAGACATGCTCAAAATAAACTGGTCAAAATAAGTTAAGCCCCATGTCAGTTTTTTCCATATACGTCATGTTAAATTCCTGAAGATAAGTATCTAAAACAATTGAAACATCGAACTCAAATCAAGTTAGACAACAGTATCTTAAGTGTAATTACACAAAGTTTCAATTGAAAATATCGATCGTTTTTATATGTGCTTAATTGTCCAAGAGTCCCTATATTTTTACCAATTTTACTATTAGAACGATAGGGAACAAAACGGTACATTTATTGAAAAGTGTGAAGCCTTGCTTTTTCTCATTGCAAATGTAATGTTATACATGCGAGGTACCACAAAAATGATACTAAGTATCAGATAGCTTGACTCTAATGGACATTGCGCTTGTCTGTAACGACATGCACTTTCGTACATTGTATTTTCATTGTTAATATATCTGGAACTGCAAATATAACCCCTAAGTTCTGGCAAGAAAATGATTGTTATTGTGTTTGTCATCCTTTCTCATTATACATTTTACAGCATTATTATGACAAATTTCAATTGAAAAATGTGCTTGTTTTAGTGACTTAGTTGTCTCAGTGCTTTGATTTTGCCTCTATTGATTCTAATAATGTTCAGCTCGCCGATATCATCTAGGTTTTCTCTTGGATAAAAATGACTACTTACAAAGTTTAATATATCCTTTTATTAGCCCAAATTTTGTTCCCAAAAATGGCACTGTCCAACTCATGATTTGTAGCACTTCAAGCATTAAGGAGACAATTAAATGCCTAGATTATTTAAAAAAAATGCATTAAAATGTACACAAATTTATCATTTGTGTATTCTGTACTGCTTGTTTTGTCTTTTATGCAATATCAACATTTTGACTGACATAGAACCGACAACAAAATCTCCTGATCTTACAAATATGATGAAATTTCCTCAAATTAAGCTTTTGACGGGCGCCATATTGATGACGTCATAACTGGGGTCTGCCACGATTCCAAGGCTGCCAACAACCATTTTCGTCCTCACTATACATCCCCTAAACAAAATATAATAGTTGTTTGCTTTCTTCAAAAAATCCGGCGGGACATACAAACACGACATAAGTCCGTGCACTATAAAGCAAATTAGCTTATCATAGCAGACATTATCGCAGCAAGTATGATGCCTTTAACACCTACAAAATAAAACAACAACTTGAGCAAATTAACTCAGACGTTTCACACCTACACAATAAACGACAAATAAACTATGACATCATCACATCATTACAGAACTGGAGTGTTTGAAGGGTGTACACTGTGTCTATATTGCGATACGCATACATTTGTCAATCTTATATGAGCCTAGATACAATGTCTTGATACAGACACCAAATAATGAAAGTTGTGGAGTGTTTTCTAAAATGATGCGAGATAAACGTCTGGCAATTTTTAAGTGTTGAAATAAAACAACTACTAAAGTAAATGAACATATCACGGCATCCATTATTAGGATTTTTTTCAGTCAAGTGTCTTATTCAAAGCACATACAAAATGTAAGAAAGTTAATGTCTGTAATCATGGCTAACATGATGCATATGTTTATTTCGCATGTACATATCAAACATCAAAAAGCAATGTCCTCGTAGCCATGAATGGTAACAGCCAAAATGATGTGTATGAGAAAAAAATAATGTTTTTCCAGTCATTTTGTTTGGAAGATTGCAGTGTGTTGTCTGTGATCTATCAATTCGAAAAGTCAGATGACATTTACAGACTGGAAGTATTGTTACACAATCCAAAATTCACATAGTTTAAAAGTCCCAAAGAATTGTTGGAGAGCCTAATAATACACTAGATTAATTCCAAAAGATATTCAAACTTTAAAAAAATGTTGGATATAACATGGATATTATGTGACAGTCTGCATGTCTGGTTGTAAACCCAATCACATTTTATAACTATGGTTTCCTTTTAATTGCATGAAGGTGGGTCAGGCCTCATATTTAATTACGACCCTGGCATAAAGCTTTAATCCCAGGGTGGGTGCCTGGTACTTGTCTTTGGCTGGGCCCGCAATTGCTCAGTTTGAGGTTTTCATTATAAATGACTATCTGTGAACCGTTAACCTCTTTCTTTGTTTCATCATAAATTAAATTTAATTATGCTGTTTTTCTGTAATGATACATTACACAAGCTAGGATGCCCCCTTGCGTGCTAAACACGTTTTGTGTTTTAACAACAACAGAATTCATTACCCAACGTACTATATAAAGAGTTAACAAGCAATTTTGACTGTTTGGCAACTTTTCTGTCTCTGCCGGTTCGATCGAGTTTCGAGGAATTGTTCCCCGGGAAAACATTTTTAACTGTTTCCCAGTCACGTGATAGGCTGATCAGCTGTACTCTGATGACGTCAAGCATATCACGCTCCCAGGGGGGGGGGGGGGGGTACTCTGATATTTTCTGACATACGTAGGCTCGGCCCATTTTTTTGGGTTCAAAATTCTGAATTTCAATTTTTTTTTGGGTTCTCAGAAAAATGAATATTCTTTTGGGGTATGAAGATTTTGTGGATATTTTTTGGGGTCATCACAAAATTGGGCTAGTTTGAGGGTCATTTCTATGCAATTTAGGTCTTTTTTTAAGGTCAAGGTACAGAATTGGGATGTTTTTTTTTGGGTTGCTAAAATTTCAAATATTTTTTTGGGGTGCTTGAAATTCCTGATATTTTTTTGGGGTGAATGGTAGATGCTGGGTCCGAGCCTACGTATGCGGAAAAAATTAGAGGTCCCCCCCCCTGGGATCACGCTACATGAAAATTTTGTTCGATTTGATTTTTTACGTCCCAGTCAACCATTTGTTTTAGTTATGTCGGGATTGAAACAGTACTAAGCAAGAATTAATGTAACAACGCAAATCCGCAACACTCAAGCATTTTACCACTGAGCCACAACACTCCCTATACACGCTGTTATGAGATGCGGATATGTTGCAAAACAGAAAGTTTCGCAAAATCTGTTCAATTTACGTTAATAAGTCTTCCACTAATTCTTACTAAGAAAACGAGTACCCAAACTTAATACCTCTGACCACAAACAACGAAGTTATTGGGAGTTTAAAAAGCCACTCTCGCCAAAACGAACCATACGCGCATCAGCAACGCGCTTCTTATTACCCTTTGTAAGTTTACCGGGCCGCGTAGCGCAGTTGGTAACGTGTCTGGCTATAGATGCGTGTCTGACTGCAGATCCAGGGGTCGCGAGTTCGATCCCGGCCCGGTCCCATGCTTTCGTTGAGATTGATCATGAAATAATTTCTACGGTCATTCTCCTCCCTTCCGCTGATTCATTCAAGAAGGGTTGTTGTCAGTTACAAGCGAAAGTATGTGCACAAATTACTGGTTAACCGCTTGTTCAAGCCTGCCCAGGAAAAAGTGTGGTTAGGTGAACTGACCGTCCCGCAATGACCATAGCTGTTGACTTGGGACGTAAAGCAACAAAACCAACCAACCAACCCTTTGTAAGTTCTGAGTTGGGTAATGTAACAACCATTTCATACCTTTCTGTGCATAAGTCAAAACTATCACACCCTCGGTGCTGTGGATGACCCGATGCACTGTTGCCCTCGGCCTTCCGCCTCGTGCAACAGTGCCATCAGGTCATCCACAGCACCTCGGGGTGATAGTTTTGACTGTTGCATAGAAAGGTATGAAATAGTTGTATACTATGGCGATGAAAAGGTTCCAGTAAAATGCATTTAAGACACCGAGTGGCCTAGACTGCTGTCGTTCTAAGGCAGTGGTTCTCTTGTCGTAGATTCATTGTTTATTGTTGATCCCATTGTTTTGGAGTTCTGTGTTTAGTCCTTGTTTTGCTATGCAGTACTTAGTGTCTTTTCTAGTTTTGCAATCATCTTGATGAGAAAGAGAGAGTTTGTTGCTTTATTTTAATTGTCTTCCTGATGTCTGTGTCTGTTCGTTTTCTGTGGCTCTTCCTCGCGATGCTGTGGGACGGTCTTCAGTGTGTAAGTGTGTTTTTCATACTCATAGGAAACTGGGTATGGTTCTACTTGATATATACAGTAAAACCTCGAAAATTTAAACTTCAATTTTTGGAAATACTCGCTTATTCAAAATAAATTTGGAACACACTGAATTCAGAAAAAAATACATATTCATGATCTGTTTTAATAACTGTCTATAGCTTATGTTTTGGGTGCGCAAAAGAAACGTAATCTTATGTTTGATAGAAATACTAATAATTATAAAAAAATGGGGGGGGGGGGGTTGGGGGTGGATGTGTGATATAGTTGTATCTCTACCTCCCTATACTTCGATATACTGATAATTCAAAATAAAACCTCTAGTCTGAAGGACTCTGAATTTTGGGAGATTCGACTCTATAGTTTTATTTCACTACTACACAAATTACTAATTACTCTGACGATTTCATATTGAAGCTTTTAAACAGACAACAACGAAAACAACTAATGAAAGATTTACACTTACCAGTTGGTGCTAACTCAAGAACCAGTTTAGGATAGGCAATATTGGAACAGCCGGACGGATTATCACAGACTGCCTTACAAATCTCTGGCACCACACAAGCAACCTCATCTGAAAAATGTTAGCTGGTAAATGAATAGAGGATCTTACATGAGTGATTATTTCTAGGAAAGAGCTACGTGCATTAAGATGCTTTTTTGACCCCCTTATAAGACTAAAAAATAAAAAATGTTTCACCAATTTGATCTTATTAGTTTATTAGAACAATAACCAAAGTGTAAAAGTCTCAAATTACTTTGATTTCTACCGTTGCTATGTTAACAAAAATGGTCGCCAAAATAGGCGACTGAAAATAGGAAATTGACCATTTTGGGGCAAAATTGAGAGGTTTGACCAAGAAATTAACATAGAACACAAGCAAATACCAAAAGGATATTTTAACAGAAGATGAGAATTACAATGGCACACAGCATATTAAAACGATTTTTTTATATTTAGCTGTGCTGATAACTAATTCTTAAAATATCGGTCTCCAAAAGCCTTAAAGTAACTAAGAGCGCAAAGATCATGAATCAATACAATCAAGTACCACACCTGACCCAGTAAGTATACCAATGGGAAAGTGACAAACTCACAGTTAGACACCACAAAAGAGAGCCAAGAGGCCAGCCCCCCCCCCCCCAGCAGGTGACCACTAGGCACACACAAACAGACCCGCACAGCAAACACCAGACAGAAAAGACCTACAAAAGAAGCACGGCCCCGGAACAGCCAGTAAAATATCCCACTGGAGGGCCTAAACCGGTCTCACGGCGCGAACCTCACTACCAATTCAGATGTGGATCAAGACAAATAGATTTGGTTTGCATGAAATACCCCTAAATTATCCATGCATCATTTCCCAGAACATTGGTCCAAAATGGCAGTTTCTCTGTTTTAAGCCTATTTTGTTGGCAATTTTTGTTCCCATAGCAACGGTAAAATTTAAATAAATGCCAATATTGTACACTTCAGTTACAATCAAAAGAAATTGGTGAAAAGCAATTTTCATTTTTTGGATCTGGAAGAGGCCACAATAGCCCCTTAATGCACGTGCCCCTTTATTAAACGAGCCTTAGCCGAGTTCAATAAAGGACCTCTGATGGTGGTAATAGGAATCACAGTGTATTGCTGCCTATAATTTTGATAAAAAATAAAGCCGATCAAATGCTTCCATCTTCTTATATAAGCTTGTCGATGGTCTCCTTTTTTAGGATTTTGCATTTGATTTCCTGTTTCCATAAATGTACGGTTTTATTTTGGGGCTAAAATGGTCACTTTTTGTATTATACATATAGAAAATAGAAAAATATCTTTAAAACATCATTCCCCCCGAGTCCCAACTAATCCTTTTGCACGTAAGTGTGTTCTCATATTTACAGTACATTGTATATGTGAAAAGCTAGTTTGGACTCGGGGGTGGGGGGAGGGGTGGGGAAGATATCCCACAGCCAAAAATGTGACGTCTGGGCGAGCCCGAACATTAGCATTTGGATTTTTGGTGTGCTCTCTTGAACAAATTCTTGCCAGTATAATGAAATAATAAGTACAAGTAAGCTTCCTTTTCATAACCCATAAGTCATGAAATATTACAACGTTTTAGCATATTTTTCTTTAGATTATGAAAATTGTCCTTTTACTAAGTTCAGTTGGTAGATTATTTTGCACATACACTGTATCTATCCAAAACACATAAACTACATGACCAATGACTGGTGCACTTTACGCATGGATGAATGATTATAGTACATTGCTGCTTGACATTGCACCAGGTAAATACATTGTCATCAAGGTTAAATATGGACTACAGTTGTACTTCAAAATATTTCTTAACAAATCAGATAGAAAAGCAACAACAAAAATAATCATTAAACTGCTAATGGTTTTGGACTTTAAAATATTTTCACTGTGATTTGTAGTTGAGTATTGATGATGTAATACCCTAACATGTGCAAAATAGTTGAGGCGAAGTCAAATTTTGCAAACCCTACCCTTTTTGGAAGTGTCTCCTGTTTTGTTGTAGGGATCTGCATGTCTTATTATAACCTTAATTCGTTCCTAATACATCAAGCGTCCTATTCAAAAGGATACCAGTGATATTATGCATAGGGAAGTTTTGGGAAGCATCTGAAAAATAGGCAGAAACCCTATCGAAGTGTCAGAGGTCCTTTAATATGAAATTATTATGAGTGTAAGATTCTGTTTATTATTATATTAAATGCGATTGATTCGCCTTCAATGTTTGTTTATTTCAAAGAAACTTTGCATTGTTTTAACAGACTTTGTCATCAGATTTCTTGTTCCCGCCAAATGTGTTATGAAACCTGCCAACATAACACTTTTTATGACATGACGTTATCCAATGAATAACAGTAACGTCATATGATAAAGCATGTTTTAAGTAAATCAAACCATTACAAGAATATGGATTATAAATTTCATCTGAGCCTATAATTATATTTACACATTTCATTGATATTCCAATGTTTAATGTCAAATATCTTGAAGTGCAGAAGGTGAACATTTATGCTAGTACAATAAGAAAGATATTGTATGGTGTGTGTCTGTACGTAAGACAATCCACGCGCTTCAGCTTGTGGATTATCTTCCAATACAGATGCACAAAACATATATGATATGTCATATATCTAGGCTTTGTGCTTAAAAATTCTGAGGTACATAAAATACAAAACGAACATATTTGGATAATTGAATCAATTTATCCTTAACCGATACAGTGTATAGTTCCAGCATCCATCTAATGGGACAGCGGCAAACGTACAGAACCTGATCAGACGCTTCAGATCAGGCTCTGCACTGTTTGTTTACAAAATATACTTTAAAAATTTGAAGAAAAAAAATGTAAATTACTACTTCATTTGGAATGGATTTTCCCAATTGATAAGGGCAGGAAGTTACACTAGACAAAAATTCGTTAATTTATAAAACAGACTTCCACATCAATAAAGATTAATGCTAGACAAAATAGTGAATCCTCATTATAAGTGTTGAGCTGGAAACGCCTTATGCTGCAATTTAGCTGAGCAGTTCCAATTAAAATTATTTTAATAAGGTATTGACAGATAACAACTGTACAGATTAAAGGTCTAAAAATTGGGGGGGGGGGGGGCACAAATCTCTCTAGGAGCCATTTACTCTTTTCATTCTGATGGAGTAATATCCCATGCATGTTGACAGAATAAGAATGGAATTGCCCATTTTATATTTTAGGGGTCACACCATGTGCACAGAGGATGTTAACTTTAGTTCTGACTCTACTGTATCTATCTTACAAAATGTTACTGGGCCACGTGTCCAGGGGTCGCCAGTTTGATCACGGACAGGTCCCATACTTTCATGGAGATTGATCATGAAATAATTTCTTTCATCATTCTTCTCCCTTCCGCTGAATCATTCAAGAAGGGTTGTTGTCAGTTACAAGCGAAAGTATGTGCACGAAGTACTGGTTAACTGCTTGTTCAAGCTTGCCCAGGAAAAAAGTGTGGTTAGGTGAACTGACAGTTCCGCCATGACCATAGCTGTTGACTTGGGACGTAAAGCAACAAAACAAACAAACCAGGCCAAATGCTTTACATGGTTTGCCTTGACCTTAACACACATTTTGCTGTTTACCTGTATATAGGACCCTACTGATCATTCCTGGTAAAATAATGAGAAAGAGCGGCAATATCTTCAAATACCCAGCAGTGATTGTAGCTCCTCTAGCGTGAGCAATATTCTTAGCTGACAAAGCTCTCTGCACGTTCACCTACAATAAATCGAGGTCATCATTTTATTCTTCAGTTAAGTTGTCAGTCCAACTTGTCCCGCTGGCCTCAGCCATAGTCAGAACACGCGCTGTACCCATTAATATGGGTTTTCGCGAATATATCTTTTATACAAGTATAAGCTTTTCAAAAAAGCTTGCCATCTTTCAACACTTAACCCTTAATGCGCCAATCGCAACAAAAGTCGTCTGCTTTTCTCGTCTGCTGAAATGTTAAAGAAGCCTCTATGGCAAACAGTGTGGACCCAGATCAGACTGCTCCTATAGGAGCAGTCTGTTCTTGGTCCACGATGTTTGCTTCTATACTTCATTTGTCAGTAATGTTAGGCAATTATTTGCAGCAGACGACTTCAGCAGACGACATTTTCAGATGTATTTTTTTCTTGGCGCTTTAGAAAATGGGTTATTATCTACTAACTAAAACTACAGATGCCATTTGAAAGCTGTTTCACGAAAGTGGTCTATTAAATGACACACCCAGCTCACCGCCATCTCCGCATGCGGAGATGCCGATGAGCTGGGTGTTTCATTTTAGTGTTGTGACACCACGAGGCAATACACACAGGTAATTCACATGCTAAACCGGTTAGTCGGTGCTACCATATAGGTTGCAAACATAGTCAATTATAATTGCAATCCTATTTAGGATGACAATGAGGGACGCTTAAAATGTACAGTGCAGTTACAATTATCTTGCATAGGAAGAAGAGCTGGTTTCTTTACTTAATTATGCTCTTAATGTCGTCTGGGTGTCTGTATTCTACGAGAGACCATTGTATGTATGTACTCGGACTCACCATAAAGGGACTGGTCACTGACGGAATACAAAGTATACTTCCACAAAACGCTTTGAAGCGCGACTGTAACGGAAAATGCATTGAGTGAATCGAGGGTCATTACTTAGAGGTCGTGGTACTACTGTAAGTAAGGGTGCAACGATCAGGAATCGATGGAATCGATACAATCAAGTACAGCACCTGAGCCAGGATACCAATAAAAAAGTGACAAACTCACAGTTAGACACCACAAACAAGAGCCAAGAGGTCAGCCCTTTCCGAGCAGGTGACCACAAGGCACAAATATTGCCTTATGTTGTCGTGGCCTTATTTTAGCGTCGTTTCAAAGTACTACAGCCAATAAAATTGATTCTGAGCATACCCGAGATAATAAAAAGTTATTCCCAGTATGTGAAGTTGAAATATTACAAGTTACAGTAAATAAAATTGATGTTTTGTCATCTTTTTATGTTGATTTCTGACGATTTTCGGCTAAAATGCCGAAAATAGCCAAAAAGGGTACCTTGGTTTCTTGATAAAGTTGATAAAAACGGATAAACTTTCAATAAATATAAAAATGCAGTCTTACAGATAGTATATTGAACCATTGATTTTTGAAAAAAAAAGATATGCAAAGAAGTAATGGATATATGATTGTTTAATCTTCAAATTACTTCAGTTTTGAAAGCTCAGCCTCGACAACGTATTTCCAGTATATACCCAGATGAAATGTCCTAGAACGTGGCACTTCATCAGGGTCTTCACTGGACGTGTCGTTTGATCAGGGTCTTCACTGAACTTGGCATTTCACCAGGGTCTTCACTGCGTGTCAAGACAAAATCAATCTTCTATTCAGAAAAAAAATACAATAATTTTGGAATTATATGACCCCTCAATATATACAATGGACCATTCTGAATTTACTGTATCAAACTTTATGGAAAAGTTCATTGTCATACGAGGGTCATCCAATAAAGAATGAGACTTTTACTATAGCGCACCGAATATACATGCTAGGCTTGTGAAATCTTGTCTGAAGCTAGCACGTCTTTTTGGCTGTTCACATGTACCATATTCGCCGTGTTACCTAGTTCCATTTTTTGTCGCTAGGCAACATTAGAAGACTTGGCGAACACGCATGGACAGCTCACTATAGGTGGTCACCATGGCAACAGATTAAGATGTATAGTTTATTTTTCTATGCTCGTGCAATCTGTATACACCCAATAGGAAAAAGTAATGTTTCAGAGTCTTCAGCTGTTACCAGGGAAACAAAGTTTAGAAAAACAAGTTTCCAAGAAATAGCTGGTATTTTTCACTGACCTATTGACTTTAAAAATCAATATCAAATAGTCGAAGGCAATTGAAGTGAACAGGGTTTTGTTCATGTTACCTAAATTACAAGCAGCTGCACATAACCACAACTTTTGTAGGATATACATTGTAAGCATAGTTACCATAGCAATGCAAAGTAATGTGTTTATAAAAAAAATTGTGTAAATTGGTTACTATGCAACCAAAATAAACGATATGCATATTTGGTTCTTCTTTAATAGCATTTTATGTAACACTAAGATTGTTCAGTTGAAGAAATGATATCAAGAGGTTGAATTCTATCTATTATGGAAAATGAAGGACTTTAAATGACCATGGATATGCAAAAAATAAAATAAACGGGGCCATGCATCTTCAAGCCATTCCACAAAACACCATGTTACTATGGCAACTGATCAATCACAAACATATTGTTTCTATTTCTGAATTGCTAAGATGTCATACTAGTATTATGGTGAATTTTAACTAAATGCACACACAGATTTTCAGACTATGAAGAAAGTCTCATTCTTTATTGGATGACCCTCGTATAAAAGGTAACGATAAACCTGCCTACCTGATCTGTACACCAGTACCAAAGAGATGCTAATGTTGATCGTATGATAACTCCTGGCCATGGTAGATTTGAATTAACTGGATCTCGAAAAATGTGAAATGCATCTTGGCGAGGTAATCCACATGTTGAGGTCGAATTAAGGTCATATGAAGATGGGATAGCTTCCATGTATTTGTCATGTAATGCCATGATACCACCAACTTTAATGAACGCTGTAATATAACGATTTTCACTTATACAATTGAATACCTGGGCCAGGAATTACAATGCCTCCTTAAAGTTAAGAAAGACTTAAGTTAAGTATTGATTTTTCAGGATGCGAAAAATAACGCAACAAACTGATTTAAATCAAAATAATTTCATTTTTTTCGGTAGACCACAAAGATATCTTTGGCCACAAGTTCTGCATCGATCCAGGCAATTTATTTAGCATTTAATATAGCATGTTGAAATATCAATACTTAACTTAGGTCTTCCTTAATTTTAAGGAGGCATTGTAATTCCGGGCTCTGATATATAAATAATGGATTCATTTAAAAATTAAGACCGAGACTTGATGGCTAGGTTCGCTTTAAAAACTAATCATTACCTTAACGCATTATAAAAGAAATAAACTGTTGTAATGTTTTACAAGAATAAAGTATAGACCAGAGACCTTGGCTACTGGAATACATTTAGGTGATAACTGTATTCAAAATTTTCATTTGGGGAGGTATATCGTCGAATATACGGTCAGAAATCACGTTTTACGGCTCCGCTTACGCGTCGCCATAAAACAAAATTTCCGACCGTATATCCGACGATATACCTCCCCAAATGAAAATTTTGAATATAGTTATCCCCATTCTAATGCACTGTTATTTTTTTCCCTTAAAAAAGACATTGAAAATGTTCTTTGTTGCGCCTATACGTCCAGCGGCTATCAGCTGCATAAAACCGCTTGCCAGCTGCATATATTCGCTTGTCAACCAATGAAAAGCGACGTTACGCAATGACGTCGGGTTTCCGACAGTATATCGCAGGATATACTGTCGCAAATTTATGACGTTATCCAATCAGACGTCGCGTTGCATTTGCAAGTGCATTAGAATCAATATTCACAGCTTTGGCTGCTGACCTTGTTAAGGCATTGGCTCAATTAATGCTATAGTATTAATTCGTTATAATCTGTTTCATATTTAGCATTTGAGTTGATCGCCAAGCGGTTTGCCATCCTAAGCTTGTGCTAAATTGTGCATGTATATTCACGTGTAGTTTAATGGTTTGACTGATTGAAAGTAAGAAAGAGTGCAAAGATCTGGAATCGATACAATCAAGTACCACACCCGACTCAGAACACCAATGAGAATGTAACAAACTCACAATTAGACATCATAAACGAGAGCCAAGAGGTCAGTCCTTTCCAAGCAGGTGACCACAAGGCATCAATAATCAGACGCGTACGAAAGCATAACAAACACACGACAGAAATAACATGAATGGTCCACAAAAGAAGCATCACCTTGGAATAGTCAGTATAGATATTTTACTGGATGGGTTAAACCGGTTTCATGTCGCCAAACTCACCGTTAGTTCAGATGTGGATTTAAGGCTTATTAATTAGCCAAGTATGGTGGTATAACGGATTTGTGTCTCATACTTTAGATAATTGACCCAGTGCATGAGATTTCCAACAATGTGGTATGTGCGACCAGCAAAGTCTCAGACCAGCCTGCGCATACGCGCAGTCTGATCAGAGCCTTTGCTAGTCGCTTGAGTATTCTATGATTGTTAAGCTACTGACTGAACACCATTTAGAGTTTCTAAGCTTAAAAGGAGGCTGCAGAGGCTCGTATGAGTCTACACTTGTCAAAATGCCACATTGTTGGAAATCTCATGCCGCGGCTCAATATTATTAAGAACAGAAGCATGACTATAGCTTACCAATGACAGACAGCACTATAGAGCCAACCAGCATAATTACAGTCTGTAAAGTATCTGTATAGATCACTGCTGCCAAACCGCCTGAAAAATCACATAAATGATATGTGCCTTTATATCTATTTATACTGGCTCTGATCTTTAAACAGGACTAAAACGCTTCATCTATTTGTCTTTTAGACTTAGTTTAATTTATAAATGTTTGCGTTTTAAATGGGCAAAACGAAACATACAATGTGCAAGGACGTCTACAAAGATTTTTTCTATCTACTCATTTTCTTCTGACAATCCCTGTTTTTAAAGTGGTATGTCCAATTTCTGAATAATTCAAAATTAATAGCTCGGGCATCTTTTACAAAGTGCCCGCAAATAAGAAGAAGAAACTTGGAAAGCAATCTACTCTTCTCCTTTTAAACTTTCTTTAGGACCAAAAATGCAATGGTTTCAAACAAGAATAAATCACCGAATTCTCCCAACTAAAAAGTATCTATATAACATGAAGTATGTACCAAGTCCAAGGTGTAGCTTTTGTCAAGAGGAAGAAACAATAAATCATATGCTCTGGCAATGCCAGGAATCTCAAAATCTACTTAGAGATTTCAAAATATGGCTCAATAACAACAACATTAATCTGAGTTTTCTTGAAGAGTTATTTATGTTTAATATAGGGAGTATATACTCGTCAGCAGACTTGCATATTTTTATTATTGTCAAATATTATATATTTGCTGCAAAACGTCTCAACCTCCCCCTATCCATAGTAGCATTGCAAAATAAAGTAAAACACTCTTACATTCTAATGCAACATACAGCTACAAGAAAAGGCTATTTAGATAGATTTGAAAGCACATGGAGCAAATACAAAGCCCTGATAAATACAATACATTGACTGAACAAAACCCGGACAAAAGCAGATCCACATTGAAACAAAACAAAATTTATCACATAAATAAAGAGCCAATGGTGCTGCCATGCTGTGAGAAAAATAGGTTGTCTGAGATCCATTTCTTTTTTCTTTTATTATTACTATTTTTTAAAATGTATTTTTTCCATTTGACTCTCCTGTCATCTCATATGCTTGGCGATAAAGGTATTTACCCTAAATATTCAGACACACTGATTTAATAGTATACCCTAAAAATTGCTGCCTCAGAAAATACAGACCCTTTAGCAATAGATAACAGGGTCAGTTAAAGATGATAACAAAATGAGATGCAATGCAGACCCAGAATTATCAAGTTAATTCCCTATATTCAAGTTTGACTCAAAATATCTGTCTGGATGTAGAGGGTGGGTGCATAAATTGCCTTGAATGTACTTTATATGATGTTTTTCTACAACACAAGCAAGAGGGTGCCATGATTAACACATTTTACCCAACAAGTGAATACACCCATTAGCATGAAGTATCTGAGACTGTGCCCATTACACTTGCTGGATTGAGTGTGATAATTTTAAGGCTTTTTCAAATCACTGCATGGATTCACCATCAAGCTATTACAACATCCATCAAAAAACTAAAACACATGGGAAAAAGCACCCTCGTGGCTGTGTACAACTGTCTCGAAATTGCTTAAAAATGCATGATAGATGAATGAAAGAGGTGAGCAAGTGTAGTAATTAACCATCAAAATGCCATATCTGTAGTTTGTAAGGCATGCAGGGGGATGGCCCTGCCCGACCCTCTGTATGTCAGATGGCGTGGAGAATAAAGTGTTAAAAGGTAAAAAAAAAGCAATATATTAAATAGAAACGTTTTCCAATAAGGTATAATTTATTGTTGCGCATTATCACACCGTACAACCGACTGTTTTGATGACAGATTACTGTTTTGATGACAGATGCTGATACGCTTGGAAGTGAAAGTGTACATATAGGTGAAGATTTTTTGTTTGCTAAACTCAGCAAACGAATCTATGGGCCCCTGTTGATAATGGAGCAGTTGCTTAATAATTGGAGATACTGCAGCAGCAATCTGATATTATTTCACACGCGAATAAGCTTTTTATCAGCTTTTCAACACCTGAGTTTTAAGAAAATTGCATTAAAACAGCTTTCTGCTACAGCCGAGCATCTACGAAACAAAATATATTATAATCACTTAGTCACACTTAAACTACAATTACTCACCAGCATTTATGTAAAGTTTGGCCGCAAAGATAACCGAACTAAACGCCCATGAAGAGACCAGGTGTCTGAAAAATTGATGTCTCAGCCAACAGAACACTTCTTAAACGGATGTAGTTGACGACAGATGAGAGATTTCAAAGGGTTAATCGACGACAGATCTTCTTTTCTGTTTCCTCTTTGAAACGTATTCAGACTTGTTTTTGTAGGCAAATTGACATGCAAACTATCTGTCATTATTGAAGAATCCCCTAGTTACACTTAAACATTATTGAAATATACGATGCATTAAAAGTCCAGTGTAAATCTGTAGTTCAGTTATTAAATCGACCTTTGCAGCCAAACTTTACATAATTGCTGGTGAACAATTATCTTTACCTGTATGTTCGTTTTAGTGCTATACATAGATGATCTTACATGAGTGCTCATGTTTTATTGAATTTATTAAGCCAGTTGGGGAAAAAGATAAAATGCGAGGCTTATCGACCATCTTATCACTTTTTCGCAAGGAGTTTTATAAATTCAATAATACAGGAGCACAAATGTTAGATTCTATGTATCACAGGACATTAAAATTACGTAAAAAATGCATTTTTGAAAACACAACAATTTTGCCATCTTTACGCACCGTTATAATGGTCGTCATAATGTAACGTTACTAAATCTGTAAACAACTAAACTCCAGCTGTTAAGTTTTAAAACTGAATTTTCGCAATAACTTTTTACTGCATCATCATATCGAAAAACTTATCTAAATGAAAAGTATTCAGGAACATCTCCACCAACTTCTCCAAACAGTTCCAACATCCAAGATACTGCAGGTTCCTCTGTGCTTAGATGCTCTCTTTGAACACTCTAAGCAAAGCGCAAATAAACTAAGTCCAAGATGTCAGTCCAAAAGTTACATTGCACCGCCCTGATCCAATTACTAAAGCGATGGGTGGCTTGTTCAAATAGAATGGAAATTGCACCTTATTCGCTCGTGCATTAAGCTAGTGGGGTCATCTTAAAACCGTTAATTTCATAGCACGTGCATTAACAAAAAATGGAAATAAAAATGCGAAAACCTAACCTTTGTTCCTACAAATGAGCCTGCTCAAAGTTGATTCTGCATATACGCGGTAAATTCTGACTACGCAAACGACATTTTTATGATATGTACAACCTTTGAATAAAGGGATATGCACCACTTACGAATACATTTTGAGACTACCCCTTTCTGTCACGCCTACACGAATTTTATCTGTCAATAAAAGACTTAGAAATTTAGGACGAACTCAATTTATTCCAAAATCTTCTTCTATATACAGAAAAATCTATTGGCGCCACAAGTACCAGGCCTTTTGGAGAAGTTGGCGGAAAGTTTTCTCTACAACTTTCATCGCAAACACTTTTTGCTAAAATTGAAGCTTAAAAGTTATTGCAAAAATTAGTTCTAAAAACTTATCAGCTCGAGTTTAGTGGATTATCAATTTTATTGCAAGGCGTTATATTACTCCCAGACGCGACGTCAGGTGATAGATAAAGTATACAGAATGACAAAGACAAAATAGTGATACAAGTTTAGAAAAATGTCTAAAATGTGCTTTCCCACAAATGATAATTAAAATGATTTGTTAAATGATTTGAGTGGCATTACCTATAACTGTATATATCCCTGTTACGACAAGAAGAACAGCTATGGAGAGGTAAGTATTCCAGCCTACTGCCTGCTGAATAAAAATGGCACCTGCATACACATCTACCTTGAATAAAAAATAGTAGACGTTTCTATATACTCAAACCACTGTAAGACACTTAATATTTGTAAACAGTCAAATTTGGCGATTTGAAAAGACTGACAACGTGGCAGACACTTTGGCCACAGCAAACGCAACACTTACCCTATGGTATATAATTTGACAATATGTGGACAGATTGCGTTCTAATTGGAATAATTTAACACATGATACATACCTTGCAGAAATTTATTTTCAATCGACTGACTTTTAAATTCAAGTCATAAGAAATAAAAAAATATCACGTCAAAAGAATATCGAAGAAGTAAAATAAAATCACATGATGGAACATTTCATTAAATGTTACCTTAGAATGCATCGGTCCATCTACAGGACACCACTTTGTCCAATTAATACCTGGTGTAACCACCTCTAGCGCCAATGACTTGCTGACACCTCTGTCTCATTGACAAAACATTATTCCGTATGAATGCCTGTTATGTGAGGAGTTTTCCCATTAGAGACTACTGCAGCTCTTGAAGATTACGCGGAGTTACTGGCTGCCTTCTCTCTTATCCGTTAAGCTCATCCCATAAATATTCAATGGTCCGGTGACTTTGAAGGATATGGTAGCTGGTGGATATGCTGCTGCTGTAGCAGTGCCAGTCTGTGATATTTTCTTATGAAAATTGGCACCATTACGAGATGTTGTGACTTTTACTTATGATGTGATATTTTAATTTGCTATGGTTTGAATTTATAAGTCAATAGATTGAAAAGAAATTCCTGTCAGGTATGTATCATATGTTGAAATATTCATATTCCCTATTTAAATCCAATCCGTCCACACATTCTCAAATTATATAACATATAGTAAGTGTTAAGTTGGCTGTGGCTTTGAGTGCAGTTTAGTTTTGGCGTTTTTTCAATACAATTATCTTTAAAGTAATGTTCTATTCTCATAGCTGCCACTTTTAAAGAAAAGAATATGCTCCCTATGGGGAGCATATTCTTTCCTTTAATAGTAGTCCCTTTTAAGATGTGGTGTTTTCTACATTGACAAACATTGGTTGTTCACGATATAAAGAGTGAATGTCCATTTATAGCTTATTGTGTACATAATTTTGAAACTATATTTTGCTGTCTAATATAATTTTGCGTTGTTTTTTTTGTTTTCCCGTCAATAGCGCCCAAAAATACCCAACAGATGTTTTATAGTTAAGTTTTCTATAAGAATCAGAATTTTGGTGACTAAGACGAAAACTTGGATTTGTTTGTACACACAATTGGATAAATCCGGGAAGGGGGTATACACTCACTATTATGTGTAATGATTCCTCTGTCTATAAATGAGAGTTTGATTCTTTAATATACAACTAGAAAAGAGCCCACGCAAGCGCGGAAATATTTCATGATTGTCAATTTACCTTTATTTTGCATTTAAAAAAGCTGAAACTTGTATCCCCCTTTCATGTGTGTTAATTTTTCACAGCTTTATGAAATCTGAAACTTGTATTGGCGATTCTAGTCGCCGAAATGACCATGGGCCCAAATAGGTATGGGCCGAAATGACCCGAAACCGGCGAGTTTTAATTTTTTTTACAAAAGCTGATACTTGTAAACATGATTATGCTTATATCTTCTCATCTTGAAAATCACTAAAAATCTTCAGCGAGGTGACTTTTACTATATTTGTTTTCCTCCAAACAATGCCAAAAATCGCTCAAATCCAGGTTCTTATTTCTGAACAATGCACTTTTTTAAACAGATTTTATTGATAGCGTCATTGCCTACTGCGTCAAGTGGTACGACCAAGCCTATCAATGTAAGCTGTTTAGCGACCTTGAAACTTAGGATTATTGAGCGTGAGTCAGAGAAAGGTGTCTTGAACTTTCATAACTCTAGTTGCCATCAATGGTAGTAATTAACTATTTTATAGAAGTTCTGTTTGTTTTGTTACTGTTTTGTGAGTCCCCCCCCAAAAGTCTGTACTTGTTTAAAGCTAGTGTCAATTTAAGTTTATACTAAGGTCTGCTGATTATTATAGTTTAGTGTTGTGTTGGTTACTGGTACTGTCCAAAAATAGGGACAATGTCGGAAAAATTAGTCTGCAATTTTTTAAGTGGTAGCTGCCCAAACCAATAAATGAGTGGTTTTCACACTCAAAATGCAAAGAAATACAATATTTAAGGAAATTTTTGTATACCAAATTATCTTCTTCAAAGGCAAACCTGGAAATGTCGTTACTTTTCGTGGTTAAAAAACAAACTTTTTCTCCTTATTTTTCTTCCAACTTCTGATTGGGAATTTTACTGTGCCAATTGGGAAAAAGGAGGTGTTTCGCCTTTGGGAGTGGGGCCGAATTTCGCCCCCCAAAATGGCCTGAAAAGGAACACTGATGCCGAAATGGTTTGGATTGATTGGTGTTTTACGTCCCGGTAAACAATTTTTCAGTCATGTTGAGACGGAGCCACTTCTTCCTGGGTATTATTAGTACTTTGGGAAGGTGAAAGTGCCTTTCTCAAGGACACTACACAGCGGTCGTGGGGTTCGAACTCGGGGCCTCTAGGTCCCGAGTCCGACGCTCTACCACTGAGCCACCGCGCCTCCATATGCCGAAATACACTTCCCTTTTTACGACCATTATAGGCGAAACGGAGCGGTCTGGGGCGAAGTATTTCGCCGATTTGCCCTCAAACTGGAACCCTGCTTGTACCTGAAAGCTAACATATAAAATTTGGGTTTGATTGGCCCATCAATTTCCGAGAAAAGCCAGTTTTAATTTTCATATACGTAAATGACCTTTAGCCAAGGTCAAGAAATGACCTCGGCCTTCAATACTCACAATTCTTCATTATTTCAGTTGGTTTCAGGTCAGAGGCTGAAATATTTGTGAAAAAATCAACAGCTTTCACTTTTTCCTGTAGAAAAGCCTAAGTTAACAAATTTGACCTTGTTGTAAAATTGGTCAAGGTCAACCGTAGGTCATCATTTGAACAAAGTATGATGGGCAGAGTCACCACTGCTACATACCAAGTTTCGTGGAAATTGGTTCACCGGTTCCGGGGAAGAAGATTTTTGAAGGGTTTTTACCATATATGGGCGTGGCGGCCATCTTGGTCATGTGACCCAGATGCAACAAACAAACTTTCGTTCCCCCTACCCAAAGAGGCTCCACATAAAATTTGTCTTTGATTGGTCAAATGGTTTCCGAGAAGAAGATGTTTGAAATTGTTGACGACAACGGACCATGGGCATCCTACCTATAAGCTGACATATGCTGCTAAGGTGAGCTAAAAACAAATTCAACCTCAAGCCCTCACCAGTAGCTTGCACCTGACCGTTCTAAGGTGGTGATTTTGGTGTAGTTCTTACTTCGTTATTTGCATACCTGTCAACTTTTTGAAATCTTAAAGAGTGAGATTGCGCGCGACGCCCTTAAAATGGTTATTTTCTGCTCGCATTTACCGCGCGGACCAATTTTACCAAATTTTTTAGGAGTGAGATTTATTTTTTTCTAAGAACCAAAAAGGGATTATTGGGCCGAAATGACCATGGGCCGAAATGACCCGGAACCGACGATTTTTTTTTTATTTTCTTTTTACAAAAGCTGATACTTGTAAATGCGGTTATGTTTATTTCTTCTCGTCAAGAAAATCACAGAAAAACTTCAGCGAGGCGCCTTTTACTAATAATATTTGATAGCGTCATTGCCTACCGTGATATAAGTGGTACGACCAAGCCAATCGATGTAAACAGTACATTATGCGCAGTGACCTTGACACTTAGGATTATTAAGCGCGTGTCGAAGAAAGGTGTGATGATTACCGCGACTAATAATCAGTTTTGATAAGGGATTATTTAAAATTACAGCCATATCTTTTTTTCTTTGGCGAGTTTGGCGGCGTTTTCCCCATTGTTGTTTATAATATGGCCGACTTGACACAGCATAATACACATATACATATGACATATACACAAAAATTCGGAACGCTTCGGTCATCTCCATTCAGTTTGTATTGGAAACCCAATCGATCTAAAAATAGTGACGCGTGACCATGAACGTGACATACACTAAATATAGAAACATTCGCCAGAGGGCGCAGTTCTTTTAGAAAACACACTTAATTCCAAAATTCTCTAAATCTATGCTAAATGAAAACTCATCCTAACCGAGATTATCAATGAAAGCAATATCTTAAAGTAACAGTAAAGAAATCAAGCATGAAAATGACCTCGATTTTTCAGTTTATGCGGTAATTCGTTTATTTAGTAGTATAGATATCATTGAAAAGATCGTTTTAAGGATATACATTGTACTCGTATATATATACGCAAAATAGCTAGAAATGAGAAACAGCTGTAAAACAGCCTTAATGACCATATCAAATAAAATAGATATTGAAAAAAGCTAAGGCTGCATTTCAAAATGGATACTTATGTAATATAAACAGTCTGGCTGAAAACTTGTCCTCAAATCAAACTGAATTTTGAAAATAATCCTAATTATGAAACCCCAACACAATTGTTATTGTCCAGTTTTAGAGCACTGACTCAAAATCAAATCACACTATTCAATTTAGAATAAAGAATGATCCAGCGGTGGTTATATTGTCTTTGATTCATTGTTTATTGATGCTCCTAATGTTTTAGGGTTTCGTGTATGGTCCTTATTTTTGAAATGTAGTTCTTCGTGTGTTTTCTAGTTTTGCAATTATCTCACTGAGGAAGAAAAGGCTGATTGCTTTATTTTAGCTGCGTACTTGCCGTCATAAGGGTGTTGATGTTCTTTGCCTCTTCCTCGTGGTGCAGTGGCTTGGTCTGTGGTCTGTGATTGAGCATTTCCTGGTCTCACGTGACTATAATGGTGGCAGTACAAATTTTATCGAAGGGTCGAAAACCATTAAAATATACGTTTAAATAAAGACATTGGAAGCTGAAAGTTAATAATCGTGTGTGTAACATAGTCTAGGACATTTATTGTGTTTTTCGTGGGAAATGGATGTTGTTTCAAATAGCAAATGGGCCAGAAAAGTAAATCCACCAAGAAGACAAAGAACTGTAAAGGTAACCCTCCATTTCGCCCAGATAAGTTGAATACTAGTATGAACATCAGCATGAATGAGAATGCTCAAAGTCCAAGTAACTCAAACGATATTCGATCTACGTCTACGTCTAGCCCGATGTCAGGAACTGCTGATATGCTCGGACAATCTAGACAAGTGCTTTATGGCCAACAACAAATTCATAATATGAACGGTATGCAGATTACACAACCGCCATGTTTGCCAAATGTTGTTAACAATCAAACGCCTGGCCAACCTACACCAGTGAACAATACTCATATGCTTTATCAATACAGCCAACCAATGCCACTTAACTCGAGCAGCGCAAACCCAAGTAGCGTTATGAATAACGGTATACCACCATGGGCAGCAAATATGTGTCAACAGTTACAAAATATACAGGGCCAGCTGGAAATGCAAAATGAGCGGTGGCAGTCAGTTGAAAACAAGCTTGCTGATCAGAGTGCGCGGATGACAAATATCGAATCTCAAATATCACAGTTCAATCAAGTAAAGCAAACTGTCTCCGAAAATGCTAGAAACATAGACGCTATCAACAAGCAAATGAAATCACTTCAGTTAAAAGTAGATGACTATGACAACTCTGTCTTAGAATACAGCAATATATGCGACAATGTGATAACGGCAAATACAGAGTTAGGCTCAAAAGTAAATGATATGTTGTCCCGAGTAAGTACGGTAGAGGACAAAGTAGTAGATGTACAGTGGCGAAATATGAGAGAAAACCTTATATTTACTGGTATCCCGGAATCAGAGCGCCAGTATGATGGGTATGGTAGAATTAAACCTGAAGACTGCGAGTCTGTTATAAAGGAGTTTCTCAGATCAGAGATGTTTATAAGTAGAGAAATTCAGTTTGATCGAGTGCACAGATTGGGTAAATTTAGAAGAGATCAGCAATACCCCAGGCCTATAATTGCGAAATTTACATTCTATAAGGATAAAGAAGAAGTGCGGCAATCAGCGCCGGAAAGTCTTATGGGCAAACGATTTGGGGTCCGCGAACAATTTCCACAAGAAATAGAAGACACCAGAAAACTTCTCTACCCTATAGCTAAAAATGCTAGGCGAAATCCTGATAATAAGGTCCGTTTGGTTAGGGACAAGTTGTTCATAAACGGTGAACAACATGTCCCCAATCAATCGAGCAACCTACCTAATTATGTTCAAAATAGAAACAATCGTCAGGGCAACAACAGGCAAAATACCACTTATATATGTCAAAGTAGTTCTAATTCGCGGTATAGTAACCCACATAACATACCCAATACACATCAGCCATCCAGTGCGCCAAAACATTACGGAAATAGAACAGACTGGAATTTCCCCGTGCGTCCACGTGAAAAGCAGTTGAGAACACCAGTAAACACACACTCTCATAATGAAAATGATCATTTTCTGTCAAATAGGTTCAGTTCGTTATCAAATGATGACGGAGCACGAGAGGGCTCAATTTCGTATGCAGGCAAGAAAAAGGCAACTTCCCCACTCGATGCAGATATGACTCTTAAAAAACAGAGGTCAAATATTATCCGTGACAGTACTGAAGGCCTAGATATTGAAATGACGACGTATTCAGTGAGCGGTGCAAGTTCTGTCAGTGACGATGTGAGTACACCAAACAATATTAACGTTCGACTTTGAGAGGCTCCGGGAGATGACAGTTATAAGTCACAACAGTTGCCAACAGGTGGCTCAGAGCAGCTTAAATTCCTATCATTGAACGTATGCGGGTTAGTTTCAAAGCTCAAATGTCCAGATTGTTTGTCTCTCATTAATGAGTATGACATTATTGGCGTCCAAGAGACAAAAACAGACGATGTAGATAGCTATATTGAAATACCAGGTTATGATGTATTTTTCCACAACAGAAGTTGTATTTCAAGATATAGGTCAGGCGGTTTAGCACTTATTGTTAAGAAAAGTATAGTGCCGTTCATTAAGATTGATAAGCACAATTCAAGCAAATTAATTTTACTTTTTACAGTATCAAAAGATGTTTTCGATGTATGCGAGTCATATGATGATCTATACTGTGGAGTTGTATATATACCTCCGATAGGATCCAAATATGCTAGTACTGACCCATATACTGAAATACAACAGGAAATATTACGGTTTTGTGATGACAAGAAATATGTATTGCTGTTCGGAGACTTCAATTCAAGAACAAGAGATCTGCCTGATTTTACTGAAAATGATGAATTTATTTCAGACCTTTTTGGCAATGAAGACCTGATAAAAGATGAAACACGTATTTTCGAATGCTTCAAACATTTCAATGTGCCACTTAAGAGAAACTCTTCTGATGAAAATGTCAACTCATATGGCTATAATCTCTTAGAATTTTGCAAGTTTAATAATATTTTCATATTAAACGGCCGCCTAGGTAGTGACTATTATTTACCAAAACTGACTTGTAAAAATAAGAGCACTGTTGATTATGTCCTATCATCACCATTTCTTTTTGAATTTTTGGAAGACTTTTCAGTTCAGGATTTCTCAAGTATATTCTCTGATGCTCACTGTCCTGTCTCATTTGCACTCCGTCGCGCAGCCACAATAAAAATATCACCTGACGCTGCACAGGCAGAATCTATAAAGCCAAAACTTTGGTCAACTGATAAAAAAGATACGTTTGTCGAAAACATTGATATCTTTCAGGTCGCAGAGATAGAAATGAAGCTTGACAAAATCGTTGAGGATGATAATATTAATAAAAATGATATCAACGATATTGTAACAGGCATTGGTTCCCTTTTCAAAGATTGTGCAGACAAAACATTTGGCCAGCCTAAATCAAAAGCTAAAAATACACAGCATGCTAAATACTCAAATTTCAAACCATGGTTCAATATCCCATGCATCAGAGCACGAAATCTTTATCATAAAACGAGGAAAATGTACAATAGATACAAATCAGACTACTACAAAAACATTCTGAAAACGGTAAGTACAAGCTATAAGAAAACGTTATCTTTACAACAAAAGCGCTTCAAAGACAACAAAATAAGTAAACTAAAGAGCTTAAAGAAAAATGACCCCAAAGAATACTGGAAAATTATCAACTCAGCTAAAAAATCAGATAACGTTAGTGCATCCCTTAAAGATTTCTATACTTTTTTCAAAAATGTTAACTCTCCAGACAGTACCAATGGGACACAAGGTGATGACACAAGTGAATCACAAAATTTCAATTTTACACCTGACATTGAGAACAGCAATGAGCTTAATCAACCTATCACAGAAAGTGAAATTATATCAGCTGTCAAATCATTAAAAAATAACAAATCACCAGGCCTAGATAATATCATAAATGAACATGTTAAATCTACTTTACATATAATGTTACCTATATATATAAAATTGTTTAATATAATATTTGACTCTGGGATCATACCTGAAAGCTGGACATGTGGAGTAATCAAACCAATTTACAAGAATAAAGGAAGTCCAGAAGATCCATCAAACTATCGACCAATTACCTTGCTTAGTTGCATTGGAAAATTATTTACTGCGATTATAAATAACAGACTAAAACTATTTACTGAAAAACATGATTTGATAGGATGGGCTCAGTCTGGATTTAGAAAAGGATATGCTACAACAGAAAATGTATTTATACTAAAATGTCTAATGGATATGATGCAAGCTAGTAAGAAAAGGCTTTACTGCTGTTTCGTTGATTTTAAACAGGCATTTGATACGGTTTGGCGGGTTGGGCTCTGGAAAAAAATTATTGAACATGGAGTGACAGGCAAATGTTTCAAACTTATCTATAACTTATATAAAGATATTAAGTCACAGGTCAGAACTAAAGAGGGAAGCACATTATTTTTTGACTGCAATATAGGTGTAAGACAGGGTGAGAATTTATCCCCGATCTTGTTTATATTTTATCTAAATGATCTTGAGTCATTTCTGTTCTCACGACAGGCCCAAGGTATAAATATTAATGTTAACACAAATGATACTTTTGTCTATTTTAAGTTGCTGATCTTATTATATGCAGATGATACGGTCCTTTTTAGTGACAATATTGAAAGTCTGCAACATGCCTTAAATGTATTTGAAGAATATTGTAAAACGTGGAAATTACAAGTAAATGTTTCAAAAACCAAAATAGTAATATTTGGACGTGGAAAAATAAGCAAAAACATACATTTTTCATTTCAAAATAACGAACTTGAAATAGCAGAGTCATATAAATATCTTGGCATATATCTAAGCAGAACTGGCACGTTTGCCAAAGCAAAGAAACATATTGCAGAGCAAGCAAATAAGGCACTGTTTTCGCTCCTTAAGAAGATACGTAGCTTAAGTTTACCGTATGATATTCAAATTGATCTATTTGATAAGTTAGTAAAACCAATTTTACTGTATGGGTGTGAGATATGGGGATCTGGAAATATTGACATTTTAGAGCGAATACAACTGAAATTTTATAAATTTATTTTTAATCTTAAAACTTCTACTCCTTCATACATGATTTATGGAGAATTAGGAATTACTCCTCTATACATTGATGTACAAACACGTATGGTTTCATTTTGGTCCAACCTAATAGAGAATCATGAAAATTTTAAGTTATCTTCATGTATCTATAGTGCAGTTCATGCATTACATAAAGAAAAAAAGATTAACTCTCAGTGGATCAATTCGGTTTCAAATATTCTGTGTATGCATGGGTTCTCTGGTGTTTGGTACCAACAAAGTTTTGCAAACTCTATTTGGTTACAGAAGGCCATCAAACAAAAACTAACAGATGTTTACATACAAAAATGGATATCCCAAATAAAAGTAACATCAGAGAGCAATTGCTATAAAATATTCAAGACACATTTTGGACAAAGTAAATATATCTCAACATTGCCTAGATCCCAATGTAAATCACTAATCAGATTCCGCACCAGAAATCATAAACTGCCCGTCGAAGTCGGTCGCTGGAAAAGTGTGCCACTAAATGAAAGACTGTGCATACATTGTAATGAACTGGGTGATGAATTTCACTATCTTATGTCATGCAAACATTTTGAGGACGAAAGAAAACAATGTCTTAAGAGCTACTTTTACAAATGTCCAAATATTATAAAATTTGAACAGCTATTAAACTTACAGGACGATAAGCAATTGAAAAAGCTATGCAGATTTATTAATGTGATTGTTAAACAGGTTGGATGAGAGTAAATCATATTACAAATGGCTGACACATTCAACTATTTAACATACGCCGTCTTATACGGTAAATCTCTGCAGCTCAAATCTGCATTTTAAGGTAAATGTATAAACATTTATGACCGTTACCAACAATCTTTTTATTTCGCTTTCGAAAAAGGTTGTGGTGTTGGTCCATATCTGTTATAAGCTCCATTTGGGTTATTAGTTCCTTCCATTTATAAGAAGAAGCTAAGTCCAAATATGAGTTACAAAATATACTATAACTAAATAGCTTATGCATAGAACACAGGATAAATAAAGAGTTGTTGTTTTTTTCTGCAAAGTCTTGTTGACTCAAAATATGTACTTCTTTTATTTTGATGTTCTCTTACTTTTGATATATATATATATATATATATATATATATATATATATATATATATATATATATATATATATATATATATATATATATATATATATATATATATATATATATATATATATATATAGTTATATTTGTGCAGTTATATTTGTGAAAATCAAGGCATAACAACTGGGCCCTTTTTAGGGCTCAAATAACCACATAATTCATGTATATAGTTATATTTTGTTAACTATCCACCTAATTTAATGTGTCTTGAAACTCTGATGAAGGCGAAAGCCGAAAGCGCTTAGTTTCAAAAAAAATTTGCACTGTTTTTTGATTTATATCCTTTTATATATATATATATATATATATATATATATATATATATATATATATATATATATGTGTGTATATATATATATATGTATATATGTATATATATATATATATATATATATATATATATATATATATACTGCTTTTCAATCACATTACTCTGCATATATGGACAGTCCAGTGACGTTTATGGCTCTTGTGACCAACCGTCTTCTGACGACACATTAACCATATACGGTATTGAGGTGTCTACATTACAATTGGTGACCACGTTATATATTGACTTGAAATGTGTACTATCTTGTATGTCTTATTGTTTTTGTATTTTTCATTTTTGTTTACCTAAGTAATTAATTACTGACTGATTTAGATAAGTCTAAAGCTTGAGATTGCACTATTTGGTACAATTATGATATAGTGCCCCCTTTTTCAGATATGGTAAATCTATGCAGCTTTAATGGTGGCTATGGGTTCTGTGACCAACCGTCTTCTGTGCGGCAATTGAGCTTGACGTTGACGGCACTTGAGCCATAGGCACTATTAAAGCTTCTTTACTGCGAAATCTAAATATAAAAATAGTAGGGGAAATGACTGTACCGAAATTCTGGAAACATATTATTGGAATAATGTACAATTGGATGGACCTTATGGTAAACCATAATACAAGTATGCAGTTGCTGTTGTTATTCAATTAACTGTCTTTAAACACAGACATATGATATTTGTGTCCATTGGGACAAACATGGATGTGTGTGTGTTTGCAGATAAATTCACCATATAAAATATGTAAATATAGTGTCACATTTTGTATTATGGTAAATCTAGGCAACTTTAATGGCGATAATGGTTTTTGTGACCGTCTTCTGTGCGGCAATTGAGCTTGACGTTGACGGCACATAAACCATGAGCGAGATTAAAGCTTCGCTGCTGAAAGACATTGATGATCCTATGGTGCTTACCTAAACATAATTAAATGTTCATAGGTTGTAAAATTAATTTATTATGCCTCAATATAATTTGTATGCACTCGACACTTCGACAAAAGCATTACTTGTACATGTATAACTTTTTATAATGTATGCTTTGGCTATGAGTATAATTGTAATAGCATCGGGACCGAAGGACTCAGATGAATCTATTGAGCGTATGCAACCTTCCATGCTGATTGAAGTAATCTTGAGTGGAGGTTCAATCCATGCAAGCTCATCTCCCGAGATGGAATATTTTGAAAGAAATACAATCTGATTGTTATTTGTTCTAAAGCTAAAAATTGTACAAGATGCAACTGGTATCTACTGCCACCATTTTGATGTAATATGTGCTATTGGTTTTCTTGTATTCTCTTGTTGTTTACCTATGTTGTAAACCTGAGACTAGTTGAAATAAACTTGAAACTTGAAACTGGTCATACTCACTAACTATTTGAGCCTGGACATGAGATTTCCAACAATGTGGTTTGTGCGGCTAGCAAAGGGTCAGATCAGCCTGCGCATATGCGCAGTCTGATCAGGGCCTTTGCTAGTCGCTTGAATATTATACGAGTGTAAGCCACTGTCTGAACACCATTTAGAGTTCATAACCTTAAAAAGACGCTGCACAGGCTCAATTTTGTAGAAAGCTATACAATCATGGATGACTAGTGAGTGTGTAACCATAGAAAAGGTGAATGCCAATCATGACTGCAGCTGAAGAGGAATTTGTGATGCATTTTGGGAATACTGACGTGAAATAACAAGTCAAAATATTAACCTGATGCAAATCTACATTTTATCGTTGATTAACAGCCTGTGGTGTTCTGCCTTACCCTAGTGGCCAAAGTTTGGTCGTGTTTTCAATGAAAAAAATATAACCAAGTTCTCCCAATTAAAAATATCATTTTTCCCCAATTAGGAAAATTTCAAAAATATTCTTAAAGGAATTCCCACGTCTTCTTTTCTGTTGATTAGGAAATGTATCGAAAAATATTAAAAGACTAACACATTTCAAAAGAACCATCCTAATGTGACGGTTCTTTTGAGCACCGAAAACATATGTTTCAATTTCGAAATAAGAAAACTGAATGTAAATAAATTACGCACTCTTATCTGGAGGCCTAGTCTCACGAATCAACATGTGTCTCATGACGTACTCAATTGAAATAAATTCTACCTGTGAGGCCAAGGGTTACGATAGTGCATCACAACCATTGGTAGGCCAAGATGTGCTTGCCTATGTCACACACAAAATGGTTGCTAGGCATATGGTTTCATTCATTCAATAAAATTGAGCCGTGACATGTGATTTCCAACAATGTGGTATTTTGAAAAATGTAGACTCAGACGAGCCTCTGCAGCCTCCTATTAAGCTTAGAACCTCCAAATGATGTTCAGTCAGTAGTTTAGCACTCATAGAATATTCAAGCGACTAGTGAAGGCTCTGATCAGACTGGGTGTATGCGCAGGCTGGTCTGAGCCTTTGCTGGTCGCACATACCACATCGTTGGAAATCTCATATCGCGGCTCAAATCTTGACATGGTTCTCTTGTAGGAGTCTCTATATACTTACATATTGCAATGTAAAGAACAGTTGATATAATACTGAGATATAATCTAAGTCTTGATCGTCTATGTATGATTAATGCATGTATATGTGTTATACTTACTGATATTTAAATTGCAATATAAAGGGCAGTTGAGATAAAACTGTGATATACTACATGTTTAATGGAGAAATTCCAGGATTTATCAAACAGATAAAATCTGATTTTGTTTTTGTCTAGAAAGATTTTTGGCCTTTAAGGAGATCAACATCTTTAGCCGGAACTCCTTTCTCCTGAACACAAGTAATCCTAGGCATTGATGAGACTCAACGCATGTCATAACTTCATTGTTTTCAGCAGGGAACTGCTGACGTATTACTTCTCGGGTTAAAACTAGACGTGTCATGATCGGGCTAGTTTTGGTGTCACATAATGTAGTATTTTTCTTTAATTTGAACAAGCAATTGAAGCAGAATACATGTAATAAATGCTACACTTTATTGAATGTTCTATATAAAGTGTGAGTTTATAAACCTCTGGAGGTGAAAAATCATATAAAGGAACTCGTGCTTGCGCACTCGTTTCTTTATCAAGGTTTTCACCTCCCTTGGTTTGTAAATCCTATCTTAGATACATGTAGAATGTTTGATAAACTTTATATAATCTAAGTATTGATCGTCAATGTATGATAATTGCATGTATGTGTGTTATTACTACTGGTATAAAGGAGAGTTTGGCTGTTGTCAGGCCCATCGGATTTTACCTGTTGGATTTCCTTTGCTCCAGTATTCAGTTTTATTTACTGTTGATTCCTTATCTTTGCTTTATCTCCTTTTTTTTATTTATATGCTTTAGGAGATGATGCAATGATAAGTTAGGGGTCTTTCATGCAAACCAAACTTCTATGTGTATTGATCCACATCTGAACTAAAGGTGCGCCAAGAAATGGGTTTGAGCCCTCCAGTAAAATATTTTAACTGACCGTTCCAAGGCGGTGCTTCTTTTGTGGATAATTTATGTTATTTCTATCTTGCTTTTGTTACGCTTTCGGGCACGTCTGTTATTGATTCATTGTGGTCACCTGCTGGGAAAGGGCTGACCTCTTGGCTGTCGTTTGTGGTGCCTGATTATGAAGTTGTCGCTTTACCATAGGTGTCCTGGGTCGGGTGTGGTGCTTGATTGTAACGATTCCTGATATTTGCTCTCTTTCTTACTTGATATAATACTGAGATATTACCTGAGTCTTGGTCCTTTATGTATTATAAATGCATGTACATGTGTTATACTTACTGATATTTTAATTGCAATATAAAGGAGAGTTGATATAATACTGAGATATAATCTGAGTCTTGATCCTCCAAATCGTCTTTGTAAATATTCTGGCATTGTAAAGACCTGTAACAGATGAAGTAAGTGAGAATGACCAGAAAATGTCCCAACTACATACTGCAGGCCAACCAACAGTACCACGAGGAAGACACTGAACACAGACAGCCACAACACACTTGATGTCAAGCAACCAGCTCTCTTTACCTCAGCAAGATGATTGCTGAACTAGATAGGACACCAAGAACCACACCAGAAAATAAGGACCAAACACCTCCCACACACAACATAGGAGCAACAATTAACAATGCATGAACATCAACATAATCACTGCCTTAAAACGGACAGTAGAGAATAGTAGGTGAGTGTCTTTTGAACTCAAGTTTACCAGGCAAGGCTTTGAGAACGCTTGTTGACATCGCGAGGCTGGCTGATTGATTCAACAAGTATTCTGTATTCTATTCATCAGTTTACCCATTGTTTCACTCTTCAAACTAGCGGTTATGACGTATTTTTCGATTTTTGCGTTGATTCAGCGCCATTAGCGACGTCATTCAAAAAGTGCAACGTCATCATGAAAAGATAAAGGCACATGCAGTTAGATAAATAACGTTCATCAGGCAGCGTGAAACAATGCATGTAATATGAGAGGTAACTGATAAAGCAGCCTATGCCACCAGGTTTGGGTGGGGGCTTAAATGTCTATATTTCTGTCCATGAGAGGTCATTAGTGGATTAACTGATAAGGGACAGATTAAATCCATTTCAGTATCTCGCTGGACTAACGGGGCCCCAAGAGGGGACTTACCTGACAGTGAATAAAACAGAATTTCTTTCACTAAGATAAATATCAATATTTTATCAGAAATACCTAAGCCCTTTATGGGACCACTTCATTACCCCCTGTAAGGAGGTCATAATCACCTCATAGAAGGTAGCCTTTGATCTGCCTGGAATTGCCCTCAGAAAGTGGTACCACTTTTATGTTGTGAAAATTTAGGGTCTTTAAATACATTTTACAAGACAAATCAGACTTGGTTATACTACAAAAGCAGATGCAATTTTAAATCATAAACTCAGTTTTTAACTTGTGTGATATATGAGTGATAATGGAAAATGCAAATAGAATTACCTTACTTTTGCCCAGATCATTGGATAGAAAAAGTTGAGTAAGTAGTGTAAACACATACATATACAACCACCAAGCTAGTTTTTCATTCCAATGAAACATCTAAAGATAAGCTGTCAATAATATAAAATTGGCTATATATTATTGTCATCCAGGTGCATGCCAAACTACACAAAAACGTGTTCATTTCTACATGCTCATTGCACTGAAACATAAAAAGTAGTTGAGAAGTTTGTGAAAACTTGTTTTATGGTGAAAAACACTCATTTATTGAATGGATAGATGTTGTAGGTGCACATTGGAATTACCTCTATGAGGCAATTCCAATGTGTACCAACAACATATGCTACTGAAATTAAGGAAACCTATTTTGAAATATACACTGAACAAGTATCATGTCCATTTGCTTTCCTCTTTTAAACACCTCAAACTGCAAATCAGTATTAAATACCTGTCACTACATGGCAAATTGTTTATATTTACATGATAGCTATATCACCAAATTTTATTTAGTGAACTATGCTTTAACTAAGCTGGTAGTTGCATGGTTGTGATTTATCAGAACACACCTGAATAAGCAGTCTGGTCAGGGTTTATAACAATTTTCTTTCAATAACTACTAACCTACATTAAATGTCATTTGGTTCACTTTTAAGAAAGCTTTCCAATGTTTTTTTTTTAATAAATCACCTAAAACTGTGAGCTCTGGTACGAGTATATCCTGTAGCGGACAAGTTTTTTTTAATCAGAGAATTTTACGCATATAGAATAAACCTTCCAAGTCTCATCATTTTAAACCAGATGGAGGAATTTATTATATATGCAAAGAATTAGGTGGACAATATGATACATGACATGAATTCTGGAACACCTTCTCTACAAAACGTAGACACCAACCATCCAAAACATCAATTTACGAGTACATTCCTACTTTAGCATGTACCAGTAAACATGTTGTAACTATCAGTGGCTTTGGAGATGAATATTTTCTGATTAAAGTTCTAATACGGACCATCATTTTCAACATTTAATCAGATAGGAATTTTACTACTGTCCTGTCAGCCAAAAGTGACAGTTGCGCATGATTTTGTTTACAATTGTTATGTAAACTATTAACGTGTACACTCCACTTGAGCTAACGCGAATCGGTAAATGGCTTGTGTATTAATCCTATCCTGCGGATAGGATTAATGCACAAGTGATCTATCGATTCTAAGTCCCTAATAACTTTGTAAACAAAACATGACGTCACTGTCACTCTTGGCTGGCAGTACTATACAAGTCCTGATAAGCTTGTAAAACACCTGGTAAAACTGCTTTGCATGTTGCAATAGTAACATATTCAAGTTCACTTACCCCTGACGTAAGATAAACTGGCAAAAACACCCATCCTAGTAATAGCAATAACAACACAGCCTGAAATGAAAATACAAAGAGCAAGTTTAAAAATGGGTGGGGTAACTGTTTTCATATTTTTGTCTCGGCTTAGTCTCAGACAAAAAAAAATACTATTTTGCAAGCTCAATGTCCTGATCTTCTCAGTGTGTATCTCTTTGGGTAAATTATTAAAAAAAAGTTTTAAAGTTGTACAGTGTTTTGCTTACTGATAACAGAGGGGCAGACAGATGGACATATTGAATATAGTACATTGAATATATATATTCAATATAGTAAGTACGGAAATATAATTTCACTAACATCGTTGCTTTCGAACTACACGGTATCAGAAACTGATGCAGATTCACAGAGTAGATCAATACAAAGAGATATACATTGTAATGAATCAACTAATATACTAGTCAGAAGTTCTAACCGGCCATGTGTGTTTTTACCGATTTTCTGAAAAGCTGTATGCACTATGCTAATTTCATTTTACATTAAGGAATAGGCCAGCCTATAAGTAAATGATACAAAATACTGCTTAGCAAAATTCATTAAATTGTATCCGGGAGGTTTTGTCGAATACATGTACCCTCAATTTCAAAATTCGTGAGAATTTGCATTGGATGGTGGGGTTATTACGTATATATAAATTAATGCACCTACCAATGGCGTTCATGACCTCAATTCAATATTGATTTACCTTCGATCAAACTACCAGATAATTGTTTTTTTTTTCTATATTTTGGTAATATCCTAGGCTTATTGGTAGTTACTTACTCCCCATTCAAATGCTACCACAGCTATTCCAGAGGTCGCCCCACTTCCGGCTAGTCCTATGAAATGTTCACTGCCTATGTTGCTGGCAAACATTGAGAACCCAATCTGGAAAGAAAGAACATATTTACCGCATTCGATATAATAAGCGCACAAGCTATGTAATACATGTGAAAACTGGGGGTTTTACACTATATTTTGGAATAAAGTGCCACTCAGGCTAACTTTATGCGCATATTTTATTCAAAGTAGTTACAACTTACAACTTGAAATGATATGATAAGGATGAGAAAGGGAGCATGTCCTTTACATGATCTTATATTGGTTGTTGATACTTAGCTATATGAACTGATGCCGATATCAAGTCAATCCTGGAGTGTACTTTCATTATTAATATGGAAATTAATATTCATAGTGTGTCGTAGATGTAAAATTGTAAATTCTGACATTTCAAAATTGACTTTCGCGCGATTGGACAACTCCCACGAGCAATTGGCACTGGTGCATACTATAAATGTACTGCATGTTCAGATGAGCTTATAATAATGAGTCTAGTGTTTGGTCTTCATCTGATACACTGTAAAATACGTGGAAGTAACACCGAAAGAGGGGGCAGCTGCTAAAATGTTGTAACATGATAATGTGATAAATCTGAAAAATATCTTGATCATTTGAAGACTGTCCATGGAGTATTATAAATGCCTTTTCTGGTTTGGAAAAAAGATCGTTCACTGGTCATTTATACATACCGGAAGCCAGACCATATTTCTTCCAGCAAGAAAGTACCCATTTACTGTTTCTCTTCCCTTCCGACATGATGCCTGAAAACAATAAAGACGGTGAATTCAACCATTGAATCGCGAATTTAGACTAAACCAGAAGACACCTTTTGTGACTACTGGTATCCTGGAAAAAAGGTCTGATATTTCGCCTAAATTAGCAGGTTTAAATATTTTATTGCCATTTGATACAGCATAGGGGTGGGTCACAAGTTCTCACAACATTAGTTACGACGCTTCACCTACAGTTTAAACATACACAAGAGTTTATTAACATGGCTAAACATGTACAAATATATATGTATAATAAACAAGTTGTGAGCAAACTAAGTGAAGGCAACATCAACTAGAAAAAAATACATGGGATATAAATAAATACGATAAATAAGAAATAAATATATAACAGTTCTTTGGTAGGTAAATACTGAAAGAGATGAAAAACAATATACATGGCTGAATAGAAAAGCAAAATAAAGTCAGGTCATCTAGTGCTGGTTTCTGTTTTGAAACAGAGTCATAGAAGGCAATTAAAAGCGTTTTGAGGCGAGTATCCACCTATATGCGAAGCCCTGAAGAAGACCATATTAAATTCACTATTCAAATGCTCATTGCCATAAAGAATTACATTAATGTTTAGAGGCTAAAACCTTTAACTGTACTATTGAAAGCCTGTCTTTCAACAGAATATTTTCTTCATTGGAAAAAGAAGTGGGAGGCATTCCCTACCATGTCATACAAATAGCATTAAGGGTTATTCTATTATTTCTGAAAAGGTCACTATGACGGCCGCTGCATTTTGTCTTAGTCATGCATGTAGGACAGACATATATTTCTTTCCAATAGTAAAGTAGTGAGGAACATATGCTATGTTAAACTTTGAGATTTTAAGTTTTTTAAAGGTATGTAATGTTGATAATTTTTTAATTTATCTTCAAGAGAATTCCGAAGCCTAATGGATGACGGAATACATGATTTCTATGAAATATTAGTTCGATTAAGAGGTACAGATATACTTCTATTGTTTCTCAATGGGTAATTTGAAATTTCACTAAATAAAGGAGGAATTAAATCTTGTAAGTAAGAAGGCACATGCCAGTATTAACATTGTACATGAATGAAAGTTAGAACTGCTGCCTTCTTTGTGATAGAGTTGCCCATCGACATTCTTTGTACAGGTTTACCAATGATACAGATCTTTAATCCAGTAAAATGTCAACTGCAGCATTTTGGATCTTTTGAAGTGTTTGTGAGTCTTAGTCGGAGCATCCATTCCATACAATTGTTCTACAATTGGCAACAAACAAGACATATACATCTGGTTGAGAGCATATTTGCTTGGCATAATCAGAGATTCTGTTGTTATGTTAGCATCTAGATGAGATTCCATGAAACACAATTTGTCAAAATCTAATCTTTTCTCTGTTATATAATATTACTTGTTAATCCCCCGCTGCGAAGCGATAGGAGGTTTATGGGAATACCCTACGTCTGACTGTCCTTCCGTCAGTCCTCCGTCATTCCGTCCATAACACTTTCGTGTCCGCTCCATATCTTTTGAACACTTTTAAACCATTATTATTAAACTTTGCTCAAATGTTCCTCTCAGTAAGACGGCGTGCAGAGCACATAACCCAGCTACCTAGAATGAAGGTCAGTGTCACGGGTCTATCCTTGGATTTTGTGTCCGCTCCATATCGCATGAACCCTTCAGGCGATTTTCATTATTATTAAACTTTGCTCAAATGTTCCTCTCAGTAAGACGGCGTGCAGAGCACATAACCCAGCTACCTAGAATGAAGGTCAGTGTCACGGGTCTATCGTTGGATTTTGTGTCCGCTCCATATCGCATGAACCCTTCAGGCGATTTTCATTAAACTTCACCCAAATGTTCCTCTGAGTGAGACGATGTAAAAAACCTATTACTCGGGTACGCAGACTCAAGGTCAAGGTCACACCTCAAGGTCATGTGATTTACTCTTCAATTCGTGTCTGCTCCATATCTTCTAAACTCTTTGAATGATTTTCATTAAACTTCACCCACATGTTCCGCTCAGTGAGACGGTGTGCAACAGAGCACATAACCCAGCTACCTAGACTAAAGGTCAATGTCACAGGTCAAGGGATTTACCCTTGAATTCAATGTCTGCTCCATATCTCCTGAACCCTTTTGGCGATTCTCATTAAACTCTATCCAAATGTTACTCTTAGTGAGACGGTGTGTAGAGTACATGACCCAGCTACCTAGACTCAAGGTCAAGGTCATGGGATTAAACCGTGAATGTCATGGCCGCTCCATATCTCATCAACCATTTATTAGATTTTCATTAAACCTCACTCAAATGCTCCTCTCAATGAGTTGTTGTGCAGAACTCATGACTCAGCTGCACAGACTCAAGGTCAAGATCACAGTTCAAGGTCATGGGTTTAACCCTTTGAATTTGGTGTCCGCTCCATATCTCCTGAACCGTTTGAACGATTTTCAATAAACTTCGCCCAAATGTTAATCTCAGTGAGACAATGACCAGAACCCATGACTCTGCTACGCTGACTAAAGTTCAAGGTCACAGTTTAAGGTCATGGGATTTACCCTTGAATTTTGTGTCTGCTCATATCTCAAAACCCTTCTAATGAGTTCCATTAAACTTCATTCAAATAGTCCCCTTAGTCAGTTGGTGTGCAGAACTCATGACGACTCAGCTATGCAAACTCAAAGTCACACTTTAAGGTCATGCAATTCTGCGGCGGGTGATCTCGTGTGGTGAAAATATCAGCATTTTCACTCGTGCTACGCACTCGTAAAATACTGATTTTTCACCGCACTTGATGAAATATATTTGGTATTTACCTAAAAAAATAAATAACCTTTATTCATCATGATGAAGTCGCGTCTGGGAGTGAAATAACGCCATGCAACTAAAGTAGATAAACACACCACTAAATATAGACAAAGCTTGGCCCCGCCTTTTGTGGGGATAGCATTAGGTTAACATTATAAGATGGGTGACGTCATCTGTCACTCATGCTTGTTCATTATTTTGTAGTATAAAAACAGACCAACCAATGTCAGTTACTTAAAGGCATATTTAATTTTGAAATGATTTTATTATAGGGAGATAGGGTTGGTTTCATTAACTGAACCCCAAGGTAGAAAATATGCCAAATTTTTAGGTATGAATTGGTGGTTGTTAGACTCCATCCAATATGGCAGCCGCCTGACCAGGGAAACATATGATTGTTTTCATATGAAATTGATCGGATAGAATGGCTGTTTAAAATAAGACATGTTTGTTAAGCTTTGTATACACAGTTAAATAAAGTGGCGAAACGTTAACATTGTCGTCTATGGGGAAATTTAATAGTGAAGTGCAACCTCTAGTGGTTTACCGATATGAAATGACGTTTTAACGTCACGCTTATGTCAAAATCCTAACATTTTCCGCCAAAAAAGGATTTAAAAATAACTTAAATGTCATATGATAAATATAATCTAACATTCGTGCCCTTGTATTATTGAATTTATTAAACTCGTTGCGAAAAATCAATAAATTGCTTGGCAAGCCCCGCATTTTATCACTTTTCCCCAACTCGTTTAATAAATTTAATAAAATATGAGCACTCATGTAAGATTCTCTATTCTAACACACCTCGCCTATAGAGTCAATGGTAAAAAAACGTGATAATTTATATCAAACAATAATTTACTATTTTGAAAGCGCGAGTAAAGAGCGCGCTAGCTGACGCCATTTTGTTACTGCAAAGTGACTAGACGGTAAAACGTCTTTTTTTTCGCTTGGAAGACGTTACAAATACAAGTAAACGTATGCGACACAGTCAAACTATTGGCGGAATTCTTCAGTGCAATGGCGGAAAAGTTTGATGAAGCTGAAGACTCCAATCGTTTTTCGTCGTTTATTGTGTGCGCTCCCAAGCAGTGAATTATTATGCAACAATTCACTGTTAGAACGGATGTATTTCTTAATCTATAATCAGGGTCTGGACTGTTTACTGAGATTACTAGCGATATTGAATTCAAGGACTGAAATTCAGGCTAACCTGTGGTCGTACAATGAACCACACCCCAGGCGCATTTTATCAAAACAGATGGAAGAAAACATTAGTATACTGATGGTTTAGGACAACAAATTAAACCTGCAAATTCACACCGGATAGGCGGCAATCGAATACGTAAAAACTATCAATAAACGTAGATCAACTATCCGATTAGAAAAATAGTTTTCATTTTCCATTTGTCGCCCGACTGACGAAAAATGGCAATCTAGCGATTTTTGATCCGCGTTCGTCGATGGTTAAGAGCGTTTTCGATTGCCGCCTATCAGGTGTGAAGAATGTGCAGACTGATCCGGGCCTAAACTGTCTACGTTTGCTCGATCGACTCATTAATGGGCCTCTGACTTGCTTGCGAACATCAAAGGCGTACACCAGCCTGCGCATCCACACAGTCTGATCAGTGTCTTTGTTATTCGCTCTCCGAAAAGTAAAATGGCTAGACTTGCTACAATGCGAAGTTTCAATATGCTCGCTAGTTGCTGTAGAATAGCAGGTTGGTTATAGTCTAATCAGTAGAACTGATGAGGTTGAACTAATTGCAACATAATTTTTTCAGCAATCCTGCGACTGTTTGGGTTATCTTGAGCAACATACTAAAAGTTGCAAGTCCTATCTTGTAGGGAAGTATATATATTTTCGACTTAAAAATGATCACTTTTATGCTTAAATTGGCCATTGAAGATTATTGTTTAGTCATTTGGGCACTTCTTCTACAGTTGTTTTAAGTCCATTATGCTTTGATTATAGCATTTGATTTGATTATATGAGTATTACACATGATAAAACCACATCAAACCATATCAAATGAGCCGAAATGTTAAAAATCAGGGGATGAATTACCCCACCCACCATGTTACAATAATATTAAGATTAGAAACATAATAGTTCTGTTTACTTTTCTATTACAACATATAAGTATTATTTTAACAGTGTTGAGGTTGTTGTGATTGCACTTAATGACCAACAACATACCATATGGTATTACAGTTATATACGTTACTTACTTTCAAATGTATTACTATTTAATGCAGTACTATCTTTAGACCATAGGCTGCCAAAATACCTCTTAGGACTCAGGTTTGTAGACTGTTATTTTCTAAAACCACATTATACTAGTCACATAATAAAGTGTATTAGCTCTTTAGCGGTCGAGGCGTTACCCTGCAATAGCAACATTCACTACGTTACCCTAAAATAATAGGAAATCCTATAGTGTTATTATATCAAATTGTTCCTTATTATTACATATCAATATTATCTTTTAATTGAAAGCAAATGATTAGCAATATGATTTTACCTAATTTAGACACCTGTGATTACATTTATATACGTTACTTTCTATTAAATGCAATATTTTAATACAATAACAGCACTATATGAGTTTACACTACTAATATATGTAAATTACTGTCATTGGAGTGCCCAGTAATGAGAGAAATGATAAATATTGTATTATTTGACAAAACAAGTAATTAAGAATAAAACCCTACAAAGCATTACTGATAAAAAGCTTGTATAAATTACATAAAAAGTGTTCAACATTATTTTTTTCATCTAAAGGTAACGAAATTCATACTTTTACTACTGTCAAAGAACAAATCAGGGATGAGAAAGTTCAGGATTGATCAGGATTTCCTGATTGAGCACTAGCATATTATTTATGTAAGGTCAGTTGTTTGTGTTGAATTTTATGCTTGAATGAAGTTAAACTCAATTTTAGATATAGAATAAGCATAAACTGACTGGTTTCTATTGATATTTTATGATTTTAAGCCTTTAAAAGAAGTGATTAAAAAATTGCTTTTTTCTCGATTTTGGAGTCAACCAACATATTTTCCTGATTGAGAATGACTGACTGTTTTCATCCCTGCAAATCGATATGGTATTGAATGTTTGATATACTATATCATACACACATAACACAAATGACAATAGAAACACTGCTTTATCAACCTCTGAGATTTAAAATAACCTTAATACAATGCACAAGTAAAAGAAATATGATTGAATAAAAGGAAGCATGGCAAATACGATATGTATATATACTTTCATTAAGTTCATGTGCACTTTCTAGACATTACATGTAAGTCTATCATTGGTGACATTGACTGTACTGAAATAAGGGCCTCTTAATGCCAATGTTTGTTAGAACAGTTGATATTTGTGCGTGTGTCTATTGATCAATACCCTCAGCATTTTTGGGCGCTTTTACATAATTCCTATTTACGAGGTGGGCAGTCTAATTAGAGCCGTTGCTGCTCACATGTAGTGCATTTGTTTACTGTCTGAAGAAGGAAAACATTTCTGAAACATATTACAGTAAAAAAAAAGCTGTGTTGATTTTGATTTTATCCCACTTATTCATTAAGTCAATACACTGGTGAGTTTACAATTCATTCTAATGTTTTATATGCATATAATACTTTGTTATCAAGGATTCCATTTACAAGACTCCTGTTATAATTTGGCCATACCACATTCTGTAAAGTGGAAATTAGCATCAGCTATGTAAGCATTGTTTGCTAAATCTAAGTAAGATCTCATGACTGCACGTTTTTAAACATTTAACTTTTCCATCTAACATTATGAAAGAACATTGTAAAATCTATTTGACATTAACAACTTGAATGTCATCAGGTATAATTCAGCCTGACAATTCTGACTGATAAAGTTTTAAAGATTTCAATTTGTTTCGTAAATAACAATCGACCTGTTTCCTTGAATATGATCATATCAAATTGGACCATTGCCATTGTGTAAAACCAACCATTATATCTGATTTTCCCCACTTTTAGGAAAATGTTTTCTACTAAATAAAAAAAATCTCCTTTTAAAGTGTTATTAATTAAGCAAATGATCAGAAGTACTAAGTTGATATAAGGTGTGATATGCAGCTTCATTAATTAAACAATGAAAGGTATGCTGCTAATAAACTAAAATCATTTTAAAAGCTAAAACAAGTAATGTGTCACCCTCTGCATACGCACAAAGATGTCAGTATACATTTGATTTTTGTGACAGTCTCTTTAAAATAACTGATTACAGACACATATGATGCATGATATTTAATGTAACATATATCAAAGTTTATGCTAACAACTCTTGGATGATTGATTCTGGAATGTAAGCAAAGGAAAATTGTATGCTACCACCTTCCTAAAACATTTAGTAATTAGCAGCTTTTTTACGTAAATTGACCTCGATATACAAGGAAATAGCCTGTATCATGTTACTGACTATGTTTGTATAATGTTAACTACAGTAAAATGGGTACCCAAAAATATTTTTTAAATTAGATTAGACTTCATTCAATTGAGTTTTTTTTTCAGATAAATATTACAAAAATCTACATCCACACATATACCAGTTTTTCAGGCCCAATTGTATACAGTCTTAAACAGTTTGGACAAACTTTGGTTCTTATGATATATTTTATAATGTTATGTATGTTACTTTGATGTATTTGACAGAAAATGGGAATGTATTCTTCTACTGTTATCAAAAAACTATCCTTTTATTTGTTATGAGTTTTAAAATCTTTAACTTTGGACAAATCAAAATGAATATTTTGTAGATAAAAGCTTCAAAAGTTTACTATTTCACAAATGTAAATGTATGTAGATATATCGACTTTAGTGTATAGATATAGTTTCTTGAGAATAACTGATAATTATTTTAGGACAAACTGGTATCTTGTTATAAATTTAACACAAAAAAGTTTTGAAATGAAATAAAAACAATATGATCTATAAAATAAGGTATTTAGCAGTATATATAGCAAGTCTCAAAGTTTGTAATGTATGTTACATATTTCCGTACAAGCAACAAAATGCTACTTTACACCAGAAACGATGTTATGTATAGCTTTTTAATTGGAATAATCCATCAAATGCTCATATATGGATTTTAAAAGTTAATAGATAGCATAACATAATCTTAAAAGTGAAAAGGTTATTACTATATTCAACATTTAATTCGGGATCGTCATATATTCAACAGTTTATAATTCTTGCAATTCAAGCTGCTTGCAGTTTTGAAATAGTCAGTATATTGCCGTTTAAGAATGTGGTATCTAAAACCCAAATACTCATTATAAAGCTTATCAAATGCATCTATTGAACACATTTTTAACGATTTCATAAGGTGTAGTTGGAAATGTAACGTAAATGTCATAAATAACATAAAGGTGTGTTTTTGGAAGCAAACAATTTATTTTGATACTTGTTTAGGCCTCAAAGCAAGCTGTCGGTAGTAATAAAAGACTGTATGCATCAGCTGGACACCACCTGGATACCATTTCTTATTAAAATTTCACAATTTAGTTTTAAAAGTAAAAGAATGGGGTATGTGTATAAAACGCACCCTCCTGAAAAACTGCTAACTCAAATTGACCGAACAACGTGTCTAGAAATGTTGTAGAAGGCTAGTCTTAACTAATAAAGTCAAACCTTTTCTGGCAGGAAAATTGTGCCAATCGAATTTTCAAATATTTAGCTCCATGACTAGTAGTGAGTCTGATTGATAATCTGACTTTTAAATGTATGGACAGCAATCGGGGGAATGTGAGCTTTAATTTTAATAAGGCTACATACTTTCATAAAGATTGTTCTCTCCCTGCCATGGATTTTCAGTTACTGATGACAATAAACAGTGTTCACTAAGTACACGTAAACCACTTATGGAACGGAGCAATGATAACAGACCATCATGGTATGATTGAGAAAAAAACCTGTTGAAAGCGACATCGTCCAATCACAACAACAACAACAACAACAAAAACTACTACACCAACAACTGGTATATTTATTGTGAGAGTCACTATGGGTTATCAGCTTGTTATGAATGTTAGAATAATACTAATATATTGTAATGGAAATGTAAACTGAACTATTGTGTTTCTAATCTTAATATATTGGTGGGTGGGGTATTCAACCTCTGATTTTTAACATTTCGGCTCATTTTATATGCTTTCATATGTGTTAAATAACATATGTATAATGTTTATACTCATATAACCAAATCAAATTCCAGAATCAAAGCATAAAGGACTTAAATCAACTGCAGAAGAAGTGACCCATTGAATAAAAATGATCTTCAATGGCCACTTTAAGCATAAAATTAATCATTTTAAGTCGAAAATATGAGCCTTTCCCCACAAGATAGGACTTGCAACTTTTAGTATGTGATCAAATGCATATTAATATAGCATAAAAACTAATGGCATTTCTGTTGCAATTAGTTCAAGGTTAGCCTATTTTTGAAGTCCCCCCACTAGTCTATTAGTCTTACATGCACAAGCCAGTTCATGAGATTTTGGTACTTATCGCAAGTGCTTATAGCCAAAACATGCGCGGATCCAGAGGCGGGGGGGGGGGGGGCAGGGGGTCCGGACTCCCCCCTGAAAAATCACAAAAATATAGGGCTTCTTAGCAATACTGGTCCGGATCCCCTAACAAATCGCAAAGCTACCAAGCCAGAATTCAATGTTGGGCCATCATCGGCACGCCAGCGAAGCGCCATTTAAATGGCGTTTCGATGGCGGGACGATGATTGAAATGGCGTTTCGCTGGCGTGCCGATGATGGCCCGCTTATAGTGGTATTTGGATCCTCCCTCCCCTATCAACTACAAAAAACGTAAAAAAAACCCTTGTCAAAGTGGCACCCACTCCCTGAAAAGACTTTCAGGATCCGCGCATGCAAGACATGCATGCACAGCTATCTAGTGCGGCTTGATATCTATCATTTGATTTAAGCCTTCATCTACTATTAAACTTAATATATGCGTCTGAGCCTACACTGTTGGCATATATGTGAAGTACCAAAATCTCGCTTCTTGAAATGGCCCATAGCTGCTTACTTACCCATATGCCGACAGCTAGGACAAACACGAAGTAAATTCCTAAAACAAGAATATCTTTCCAATCCGTTAAACCGGCTGCCATCGCCCCCTTCTCTATCCGATGCCTCGAATAAACAAACGTCCCAGAACTGTAGTTGCAGATATAGTTCGTTAACCTGCTTTTCCTCATTCATTCATTCATTCAGCTGAACGGTATTTGATGTCGATACGATCGCATTTGGTACGACCTTTTCGTACGTTCTAGTTTAGAAAAAAGAGAGAAATTTTAATTATTTTTGTAACTTAGCCTACAAGTATGTTTACAAAAATACGCTGAGGGGCAAAAGAAGTGTACAACTCAAAATAGGTATTATAATAATTATAAGGGGAATTTCGAAATGACATTATCATTCAAACAGTTGAAAGTGTCCAAAGCAGTGTGACCCAGGTGTGATGCCGTCCTCGGGTACTATAGTATTACTTGACTTTTCGCTTACTGTAAAGGCGACAACTTTAATATTCATATCTGGGCGTGGTTCGGCTATTTCATCTGCTATGGAAGGGAAATCAGGTTTTATTTATAATTTGGGAAAAAGTTAATCAGCTTTTTGGGCCGCGCAAACCTGCGTGCATTTCATGAAAGTTCTAACCATTAACACACTGAACTCAAATTTCTTAACCCTTACAGCGCATAATCACAAAATGTATGTTTTCGTCGTCCACTAAAATATTTGAAGCCTCACAGGCAAACAGTGTGGACCCAGGTCAGACTGCTCCTGTAGGAGCAGTCTGATCTGGGTCCACAATGTTTGTCTCTATGCTTATGTTAAATAGACATTTCAGGTGCAGTTATTTTGCTGGCGTTGTATGGACTAAATAACGTATTTTGCGTCTATACTGAGGTAATGGCGCAAAATAATACAGATACTTTTGACTAATTCAGCTTTAACCTATGTCTAAGGTTGACCAGTCCCAGAGGCGGATGATACTACCTAGTAGTATCATCCGCCTCTGCCAGTCCTAATTAAGCATTCATGAGGTGCCGCCTTTTACAGTAACAAAAAAGTCAAGTAATATAGCCTTCCTCGACTTCTATTCTTTCAGTATGTGAGAAGCGGATGCTCTGGCGAGACTGCGCATATGTGCAGGCTTGTCTGAGCCTAAGCTGCTTGCCGATGCGATAAGTACCGAAATCCCGTGTGTCGACGCATTTATAACCCAAAACACATTTTCTTTATTCTATTTCAAAATATGTGTTGGGTACCTAACTGACACAGTTTAAGTACAATACTTAAAGTATTAGTATTTAAGTACTAAAATCTGAAATCATGCAGCCTGCGATCTGGGTCAAAGGTGTCTAAGTAAACTTTGAGTCATGCAGAGTTAAGCAGGTCCATTTATTTATCATTTTTCGAGCTTACTGTACATTACAAACATGACCTTCTGGTCTGTTTATTGGCGCTCGTTATACAGTCATATATGCATATATACTGACTCAAACAAGAGGGTCAAAATGACCCTTAATCGCTCACATGAGATAGGTACATAAGGGAAATTTGCCCCGCCCCCTGGTGGCCATGTTTTTTGACGGATCAAATCTTGTTTGGTAGGTCATGCAGTGATCATTTCTACAAAATTATTTTGAATTCTGACTGATCCCAATAGCTTACTTTGGGCACTTCGTTGTTATGTGAGCTGAAAAGGACAATACAAAATTCGAAACCCCCCATTTGAAACAATGAAGATCCAAATCAGCTGGCCAACAATAGCCAGCTTATCAGGATGCACCACTATTTTCATCCATGCTACAATTCTATACTTGCATTTAAAATAAACAAAAATATCATCAATATATTTTATGTTTTGTTTGATTTGATTTGTTACGTCCCATCAACAATCTTTCAGTTAAACAGGGACGGGTCTTCCTGGGTTGAGCCAGTACTAAGCTAGGATAAATGTGTCTTGCTCAAGGACCACAACGCAGTGACGCCGGTGAGGCTCGAAGCCGCGGCCCCTCGGTCTCGAGTCAAGCACTCTACCACTGAGCCACTGCGCTCCTATTCAATATATTTTACATTTGCAGGATAACCTATATGCATCTTTTCTTTTTGGAGTCAGTATATAAGCAGCTGACAGGTTTTCCCGAAGGCAATCGTGCTTGTGACAGGCACGACACAATTTCGGCCGGGTCAGATCTTATTCGGACATGACACTCAGAAAACTCCAAATAAAACGAAATCCTCTAAAAAGCGCCTAAAATCATCTGAAATGTCGTCCGCTTATAAGTCATCTGTTACATCATTGCTTAATGTAAGTGTAGATGCAAAACAGTGTAGACCCAGATGAGACTTTTCCTGTCTGTGTCTACACTGTTTGCTGAAGAGGCTTCTACAGCATTTCATCAGACGACACAACAGACGAGTTTCATCGTGATTGGCACCATTAACCCTTAAAGCGCCACCTATAATTTGCTGCAGACGACAATTGCAAATTTTGTCGCTTTTTCAAAATAATAAATGAGGCATGGTATTTCATGAGAATCGTCTGCTGGCAGACGATTCTCATGAAATATCATACCTATTTTTTTCGAAAATCAGGAAAGATGATAAAAATTTGTCTGCTGCAGTCGTGATTGGCGCTTTAAGGGTTAACCGACAATAGAAACCGGGTACAGCAGTACTTCAATGAAACAACCATTTACATGCCAACGGCGATTTTTTCGCGTCTGCTTATAACCCCTCCAAACAGTTTGGGCCCAAATCAGACCGGACAAAAGCGAATTTTGCCAATAAGGGGATTTCGCCAATTCTACATAACTTTGGTATTTTCGCGTCCGTGACGCGACAGTCTCATTCTGAGAAGGGGGTTTCTACAGGCAAAATAAAAGCTATCTGTTTTAGCAAACAGTAAAAAAATGCATATCTGAGAGGTATAGATGTACCACAACCTCTGAGTAAAGACCTTTGGATCAATCTATTTCAAAAGGTTGATGCGTAACGCTTAAAATGAGCCAATCTGGCTGGAACATCTATGTTTGTCAAAATATTATTTAAATAAAAACAACTTGAGAGCTGTACATGCATGTTAACATTAAATACATATCAGTGGCATCTTTTGTCGCCTGCAGACAACATTTACAAATAGCGTGAACCCAGATCAGGCCCGATAGACCGTCGGGTCTGATCTGGCTACAAACTGATTAAAATATGATGGTGTACCTGAAAGTAATCTTTTGAAAAGGTTGATTTAAAAAATCAGCAGACGACAAAGAAATCAAGAAAAGAATATTCCGAGCATGCAAACAATTCGCGATAAAATACCTGGCCATGTGCGTTATGTTATATCTCCGATACTGCTTACTTTCTCATATAATCATTTAATACATATCCAGATCAGCCAGACAGCACTGTCCTCCATGTCAATCAGTAAAATACAACGGCAACGATTATGTAATACAGTGTTACGCCATACTGGTTTTGTTTGTAAATGACACAGGTGAGTCCCGTCACAGAAATACGGTTTACCAGTCTTTGCATATTAGGTAATTTTCATGCATTTCATGACGTCTGCTGACTTTTATTTTCAAAATTATTTAAAAAAAATCAGGAACACTATTAGGGTGTCAAACAGTTTGGATCCAGATCAGAACCGACGTTCTGTCGGTCCTGATCTGGGTCCAAACTGTTTGCAGAGGTCATCAGCAGACGACAAAAAGTCTCCACAAGCAAGGAAAGAGTAAAAACAGTCTGCTCGAAGACTACACAGAGCCAGGCGAAAATCTTGCAAAACTAAGATTTATCACACTATCTAGCATGCAGCGATGGGGTTTTGTAATTTCTCATATGCAATGCACATATTTTCTTAAGACGAGATTCACATTGATTTTATTATAAGAAGTTTTCTGCATAAAATCTATTTCAATGGACGAATAATGCAATAATGTTGAAAACTCTCAATGAAAATGCTTTCGTGCGCAAGCCCGCCATAACTCGTTTGGGCATGCAAGAACTGATAGCCGCTGATCATAGTCAATATGTCGTTGATCAAGCACTCAGGGTTCACGCGGTCCTCGATTGCTTTCATAACTCCTCCTAATGCGAAAAGGCAATGAAGATCCATCCAAAAATGAAGGCACTAGAGTGCTCACAACATTTCTCCCATTATAAGTCTCATAGAGACGGTTCTTTTGAGCACCCACAACATACGTTTTGGTTGAGAATACAAATTTTAATTTTCCATCACGCACTCTTATCTGGAGGCTGTCGCCCGACCGTCCTATCAAGCGGAGATAGGAGTCACAAATTAGTCTGAATCTTCATCCATACGCATAAATTGTGCATGCAACAGCAAATGCTCAGAAGAGCCTACAGTCTCGTTGCTCGACAATGCGATACGTACATGTACCTACTGTCCTGCCAGCCAAGAGTGAAAGTGACGTCATGTTTGGTTTACAACATTATCAGGAACTTATAATAGATAGATCGCTTGTGTATAAATCCTATCCTTAGGATAGGATTAATACACAAGTGATCTATCGATTCGCGAAATGTCAAGTGGAGAGAGTACAGGCTTATTCTATACCTAGCAATTGTAAACAAAATGTTACTTCACTATCACTTTTGGTTGGCACAACAGTACAATGCTTGTGATGCGGCTGTTGTTATTATTTAATCAGAAACTTTTGATATGACATTAAACAATATGTATGCCAGGTTCTTAACCAACTAAAAGCGACAAGTAACAGCTTGCGGATCCGCTGTTTGTCAGTGTTCGCTAAACAGCAAATGCTATTGTAGGTGGCAGATGGAGACTCTGGCAATCTCTATTATGCACGTATGTGCATCATCTAAAATGGTCCTGGCATCTAAACTGGTCCTGGCATCTATTATGGTCCTGACCAGCCTCTATATTGGTCCCGACTGGCATCTATTATGGTGCGCTAAGCAGACTCTAAAATGGTCCTGAGCGCTAAATGTAAATATATGCAAACCTAATACTTTTTCAACTTAAACGGCTTCCACCGCAAAATCAATCATATAGCCAGGACACAAGCCATTTGTGTGGGTGTGTGGGTGCGTGCGTGCGCGCTCGTGTGTGTGTTTTGCAGGATTTGGTTAGCTCCGCGCCCTATCTAACGCACATGCCGTTTTATTTTAAATATCGAACGCAAAAATGAAATTCCAATTGAGACAACTCCGTGTATTCATGCCTCGTGCGCACGGGCTTTAATCCGCATTGAATTAAATATGAGATAATGCAGCCCGCCAATTTGGGCCTGTGGATACCGGGGACATAGCGGGGCTTAAGTGCCGGGATTAAAGCTACGATATGTTCCCGCAGTGCCGTGTGTGTGCCGGGGGTTTTAATTTCCTGTTTAAATAGGGCTTGTCTAAAAGGTCCTTCTTACAGCGCACCTAAACATCTAAACCAAAAGGGATGCAACTTGGTGGTCGATTCGCATGTTCTCGGGCAGGGGCGGGTCAAGAAACTATGGTATCATTTGGAAAGGGCGAGGCCTAAGCCTGACTGATGCTTTAGTCGTCTTTTACTTACTTTTTACAGAGTGTTCCAATTGATCATTCCTAGTGAACTTCGTGGAAAATTTCCAGGGAGGGAGGATTTGGGAGTCCAAGATTTTAGACGCTGTGGGGTAGGGATGGGGTGTGGAGGTCGTCATACTTATTCCTAAAAAAAACTAAAACACTTGTAATTTTCCAAGGGGGGGGGAGGTCCGGATCTCCCCCCCCCCCTACCTCTCTAGGAATTCAGAATTCAAGAGAATCGGTAGAAACGATAGATACTCCCAAATATACGGTTGTTCAACAGCTGCAAGTTGATATCACTTATAGTGTTATGTTCTGCTCTGGACAAAATTCAAGTGTAACAAAGGACGATAACTTCTAATTTATGCAAAAGAGAGTTATGGATCTTTGTAGACTGTATCTCTCATTATTGAGATCTATCTACCATTGAAGTTTCAAGTTGATACCTGTTATACATGTAGTTGTTGTGTTATGCTTCGTACACAATTAAGTGTGAGAAAAACAAAGGGCATAACTCCGAAATTATGCGAAGGAGAGGTACGGTTCATGTACACTGTACTTCTCCTCATCGATATATATCTACCAGTGAAGTTTCTAGTCGATACCTCTTATATTTCTGTGTTATGCTCTGCACAATATATTTGTAAATTCTCTGAATCCACTGGGCCAACTGAAGCGTTTCATGTGACACCACCATGGGAGAGGGGAAAAGATGGAATGCTTATTCAAAATGATTTGGGTCATTTGTTGATAGTCATTATTGTCTACCAAGGGGCGGGGGCATTTAGCAGGGATTTTACCACAAATTTGGCCCCGCAATGCAGGGCTTTTAGCAGAGCTTTGAAAAATTTAAAAGTAAAAAAACCCGCTATTCCCCGGCCCTGATGGGGTGGGGGATACAAATGACTGGCGCATAACCGAACCATTAAATGTACAAACTCCGTAAACGTAAGCAAATGAAAAGAAATGAGTATAAGAACATATAAATTAGCACGAATTATGTTCTTTTACTGGGTTATATTGCAACAAATATAGCGCTAAAGAATGTTAACCATAAATAAAATATACTGTCCACAAAAAGTAGGGGATATTGGGGCATAAACAAGTCTAGTAATTAAAATCCTAATTTGTCGCATTAATAATTTTGTATTTTCATAGAGCAACGTGTACGCAAGTTTTCTTGCTTAATTTGAGGGCTGAAAATTGGGTAATGTGACCTTAAGGGCGTACCAAAGAAACTAGGGGTCAAGACCCAAATTTCACAAAAAAGTATCAAATTTTTTGGAACGCTTTCGATAATGCATGCTAAAGATGCATTATGGACATCTTTGTTTTTTAAGATTTTTTCGAGTACCAAAAAAGTTATTTCTAGGAGATAGTGTGGTGACAAAAATGTAAAAAATGACAAAATTTGAAAGGCTACCCCTGGTCTAAATATGGTTGTCTCAGAAACACGCGACCAAATTAATCCTTGAAAATTTTATTCAAATTGGCCGTGAGATGACTTTGCTAATTAATACTAGCTGTTTCAGGTTTATGACATTAGTTTGGTAAAAGTTACAATTTTTGCTTTTCGATTATCCCCTACTTTTTGTGAACAGTATATATAGAGTAGAGTAGTACTGATATCTATATAGTGTGAGGGATTAAGTACTGGCCTATAACAGTATAGACTATGGCTATAGAAACTAGCAGAGACTGGGAATACGGATACACGTACTGATCACTAGTAGCAGAGACTGAATCTATGGATATTAGGACTGACCTCTAGTAGTAGTGACATGGACTGAGAATACCAACACTGACCTCTAGTGGCAAAACAGGGACTCTATGTACTAGGCTTGACCGCTAGTGGCATAACCTTGGACTATGGATACTTATAATGATCACCTGTAGCAGTGATTGCAACAAGGAATTGATACTCTGTAGAAGTGACTACAACCATGGTTAATAGTACAGTCCATTTAAAGCTGAGAGGCGGACTCTGGATACTAGTACTAGCATTTAGTCGAATGGAAGGGACTCTAGATTCTAGGAATGATAGCTAGTGACAATGACAGGTACTCTAGACACTTTTACTGACAACTTGTGGCAATGACAGGGACTCTGAAACTTTTTACGGACCTCTAATGACAATGTGTGCGACTCTGGGAAATTTAATTGACCTCTAGTCGCATTGACTGGGATTCTGGATACTTGAACTGATCTCCAGTGGCATTTGTTGGGACTCTGGATACCAGTACTGAACTCTAGTGGCAATGAAAGGGACTCTGGATATCTAACTGACCTCTATTGGCAACGACTGAGACACTGGATGCTAGTACTGCCCTCTAGTGGCAATGACAGGGACTCATGATACTAGTACTGACCTCTTGTAGCAGAAACTAGGGATAAAGATACTAGTACCCACCCCAAGAGTGGCAATGAAGGAGACTCTAGATAATAGTACTGGCATCTAGTGACAATGATAGGGATTTTGAATACTCTTACTGACCTCTATTGGCAATGACAAGGTCTCTTGATGCTTATACTAAACTCCTGTGGCAATCACTGGGACTCTGGATACTTTTACTGACCTCTAGAGGCAATGACCGGGTTCTGGATACTTTTACTAACATTGAATGGCAATGACTGGGACTCTGAATACGTATAGTGACCTTTAGTGCCAAAAGACGGGAGTCTGCATACTTTTATTGAACTCTAGTAGATACTGACAGGGACTCTGGATACTCTATTGACCTTAAAGGGAAATGATTGGAACTCTGGATACTACTACTGGCCTCTAGTGGCGAAAAAAGAACTTTGGATACTAGTTCTGATCTCACTGGCAATGACAGGGACTCTGGATACAACTACTGATCTCTGGTGGCAATGACCGGGACTCTGGATAGTTTTACTGACCTCTCTTAACAATGAGAGGGACCCTTAATATTTTTACTGACAACTATTGGCAAACACAGGGGTTCTAAATACTTTAAAAGACATCAATTTGCATTGGCTGGGACTCTAGATACAAGAACTGACCTTTAGTGACAATGACTTGGACTCTTGTTACTTGTACTGACATCTACTGGCAATGGCATAGGCTCTGGATACCTGTTTTGATCTCTCATGACAATGACAGGGATTGTGCATACTTTGACAGACCTCTAGTGGCAATGACTGGGACTTTGATACTGGTACTGATCGCTAGTTGCAATGACTTGGATTTTGAATATTTTTACTGACCTCTTGTGACAAAGGCTGCGACTCTGGATACTTTACTGACCTCTAGGGGCAATAACTGGGTATCTGGGTATTTTACTGACATCTAGTAACAATGACAGGGACTCTACATACTTTTACTGACATCTTGTGACAATGGTGTCGACTTTGGATGCTTTTGCTGACCACTATTGGAAATGATAAGGACTCTAGATACTAGAACTGATTCTAGTGTCTGCATACTGGTACGAACCTCTATTGGCAAGTACAGGGACTCCAGCTACATGTACTGACCTCTAGTGGCAAAGACAGGGACTCCAGATACTAATACGTACATCTAAAGGCAAAAGCTGAAACTCTGGATACATATATTGACAACTATAGGCAATGACTTGGAATATTGATACTTTTATTGACCTCTAGTGTCGATGACTCGGATTTTGCCTAGGGCTCAGCATACTAAGGCTGACCTTTACTGGCAAGGATAGGGACCCTGGATACTTTAACTGACTTCTGGTGGCAATGACTGGGAACTTGGATATTGACCAAGACCTCTAGTGGCAATGACTGGGACTTTGAGTACTGACTTTAAGTGGCAATTGCTGGAACTCTGGATACTTTTATTGATCTCTAGTGTCAAAAACAGGGACTTTGTATACTATTATTTACCTGTAGTTGCAATGCCTACTTTAACCGGCCTCTAGTGGGAATGACTGGAACCCATTTTTCTAGTAGCAATCTTAAGTACTCTGATACTTTAACTGACCTCTATTATCAATGTCTGGGACTTTGAATACAAGTACTGACCTCTAGTGGCAATTGCTGGGACTCTTGATACTTTTATTGATCTGTAGTGGCAAGAACAAGGATTTTGTATGACTTTTATATACCTCTAGTTGCAATGTATAGGGCTAAGGATACTTTAACTGACTTCTAGTGGCAATGACTTGGACCCTTGATACAGACCCTGGCTTCTATTGGCAATAACAGGGACTCTGGATACTATTAATAACATCTAATGACAATGACTGGGACTACTTGATACTTTATCTGGCCTCCTTTAGGAATAACTGGGACTATGGATACCAGAATTGACATTTAATGGTTATGAAGGACTCCGGATATTTTTACTGACCTCTAGTATCAAGAACCAGATTCTGGATACAAGCACTGACCTCCAGTGGCAATGACAGGGATTCTGGATGCTAGATCTGAACTCAAGTGGCAATGACATGGATTCTCGTTACTTTTAATGATAATTGGTGACAATGACAGAGGCTCTGGATGCAAATACTGACCTCTAGTGGATATGTCTAGGACTCTGGATGCTAGTACTAGCCTTTAGTTGAAGGGGCAGGGACTCTGGATACTTTTGTTGACCTCTAGTGTCAATGACTTGGACTTTGCCTAGGACTCAGCATTTTAAGACTGACCTTTAGTGACAAGGATTAGGACTCTGGATACTTTTACTGACCTCTAGTGGCACTGACTGGGAACCTGGATACTGAAATAACTGGGACTATGAATACCAGAATTAACATTTAGTGGTTTCGAAGGACTCTCGATATTTTAACTTACCTCTAGTATCAAGAACCGGATTCTAGATACAAGTACTTACTTTAGTGGCAATGACAGGGATTCTGGATACTAGTACTGAACTCTAGTGGCAATAACATGGACCCTCGTTACTGTTAATGATATCTGGTGGCAATGACAGAGGCTCTGGATACAAGTACTGATCTCTAGTGGCTATGTCTAGGTCTGTGGATACTAGTACTGGCCTTAAGTGGCAAAGGCAGGGACTCTGAGTACTTTAAATGACTTATGTTGGCAATTACTTGGACCCTAGATACTGGTTATGATCTCCTGATGCAATGATAAGGACTCTGGATACTAGTATGATCTGTAGTGGAAATGACAAGGACTCTGGATGTTTTACTGACTTCCAGTTGCAATGACAGGGACTCTGAATAGTAATTCTAACCTCTGTGGCAGTGACAGGTACTTTGAATACTAGTTTTGATATCTAGTGACAATGACTGAGACTCTGGATACTTTTATTGACGACTAGCGGTACTTACAGGGACTCTGGATACTTTCACTGACCTCTAATGAAAACTACTGGGACTCTGAATACACTACTGATCTCTAGTTGCATTTACAGGGATACTGGATATTTTAACTGTTTTCCTTTTGCAATAACTGGGACTTTGGATACTAGAACTGACATCTATTGGTAATGAAAGGGATTCTGGATAATTTTACTTACATCTAGTATCAAAAACCAGACTCTGTACACAAGAACTGGCCTCTAGTGGCTATGACAGGGACTCTGGATACTAATACTGAACTCTTGTGGCAATGACAGGGCCTTTCAATAATTTTACTGATATTAAGTGACAATAACAGGGACTCTGGATACAAGTACTGACTTCTAGTGTCAATATCTGGGACTCAGGATGCTAGTTCTGACTTTAATTGGCAAGGACAGGGACTCTGGGTACCTTAAATGACCTCTGTTGTCAGTTACTTGGACCCTAGGTACTATTACTAATTACTTGGACCCTAGGTACTAGCACTAATTTCTACTGCATTGATAGGGACTCTGGATAGTATACTGACCTCTAGTGGCAAGGAGAGGGACACTGGTTGGTAATACTGACCTCTAGTGGCAGTGACAGGGACTTTGAATACTAGTTGTGACATCTTTGACAACGACTGGGACTCTGGATACTTTTACTGACCTCTTTTGTCAATGACTGGGTCTCTGGACACTGTTTTACGAACTCTAGTGGCAATAACTGGGAATCTGGATAGCAATACTGACCTCTAGTGGCAGTAACAGGGACTTTGAATACTAGTTCTGGCATCTAGTGACAATGACTGGGACTCCCCCCCGACTCTGGATACTTTTACTGACCTCTTGTGGCAATAACAGGGTTTCTTGCTACTTGTACTGATCTTATTGGCAATGATATGAAATCTAGATACTATTATTGACCTCTAGTGGCAATAATAGGGACTCTAAATATTAGTACTGATATCAAATGGCAAGAGCAGGAGCTCTGGATACTTATATATAGCCAACAAATGCCAATGACTGGGGCTCTGGATATTTTTGTTGACCTATAGTGGCAATAATAGGAACTCTAGATACTAGTTTTGTTTTCTAGTGGCAATGCGAAGGACTTTTTATACTTTAACTGACCTCTAGTGGCAATGACTGGGACTTAAGATACGAGTACTGGCTTCCAGTGGCAATTCATTGACTCTGGATACTTAAATTGATCACTAGTGGCAAGGACAGGGCCTCTGTATACATTGACTGATATTAAGTGGCAATATCAGGGACTCTGGATACTTTGACTGAACTCTAGTTGGAATGTCTAGGACTCTGGATATCAGGACTGACCTATAGATGCAGAAAAGGGATCCTCGATACTTTTACTGGCCTCTAGTGGCAATGAATGGGACCCTTGATACTGACCCTGGTCTTAAGTGGAAATAACAGAGGTCTGGATATTTTTACTGACCTCTAGTTGCATTGCCAGGGACTCTGGGCATTTAACTGACCTCCGGTAGCAATGACTGGGACTCTTAAATTAGTACATAGACTCTGGATACTTTTACTGACATTAAGTGTGAATGAAAGGGACTCTAGATACAAGTACTGACTTCATGTTGCAATATCCAGGACTCTGGATGATAGTACTGACCTCTAGTGGAAAAGACTGGGAGTCTAAATACTAGCACTGATCTCTAGTGGCTGTGACAGGGACTCTGGATACTAGTTCTGATCTCTAGTGGCAATGTCTAGGACTCTGGATGTTAGTTCTTATCTCTAGTGGCAATGGCAGGGACGCTGGATACCATTACAGACCTCTAGTAGCCATGGTTGGGTCTATTGATATTAGTACTGACCTCTGATTTGGGATGTCTGTCATTCTGTCCATCCATCCATCGTAATTTCGTTCAGTGTAATATCAACAAATTGATAAAAGTTTTTGTCAAATTGTGTATTACATTTATATAGACAATATCCAGATTGGGTTTGCTACACATTATTTTTCGAAAAATTGTAACAGAGTTATGTCCCTTGACTGCTGTCAGAATTTCACCTAGAATTCATTTTCCGCTCAGATTGATAGAATTTGACCAAATTTTGTATGTCCATTGATATTAACAAGATGTAGGTTAGGATTGTTATTTATCATTTTTTCGTAAATTTATAACGGAGATATGGCCATTTATTGACTTCACCATTCCGTTTTCACTCAATATCTTAAGTACAAATTAATAGAATTTTACCAAATATGGTATATGCAAAGATATTAGCATGATCTAGATTGACATTGTTATACATCATGATTTTTCTCTAATTTGTAACAGAGTTATGGCCCTTAATTGATGTTAGATTTTTGTTTCCGCTCAATATTGCAAGAACTCATAGATAGAATTTTACCAAATTTTTTGTGTGAATTGATATTGTTGAGATTGTAACTTGTCATAGTTCGCAAATTTGTAACAGAGTTATGACCCTTGCTAATGTCAGACTTTTGTTTCCCCTTAATACATTGAGAACAAATTGGAACAAGAATGCACAGTCGATGGGGTGCCATCGCAAATCCCCACGCAGAAGTTTTTGATCCACCCAGCACCCCCAAGTCCCACCCTTGGGTCATGACCCAAGCAACAGAATCAAAATTCTGTTCAATATGTTTACAATATTTTATTTGTAAGAACGTACACAAAAATTGGTATAAAAATCTTAGAATTGACATGGTAGTCTAAATTTAATGATATTTGACCTTTTGACCTCACCTCCAAGGTCACCAGTTTGACCCTAGGGTAAAAACTTTACTTGCATTCTGTTTTGCTCGTCATCCCCGTCGATTTGATATGCCACATGACCATATTTGAATTTTTTTGACCCCCCCCCCCTGGGCACCGAACGCCCCAAAGTCCCACCCCTGGGGCATGACTCAGGCGACATGATGCAAATCCCGTTTGATATGTTTTGTATCTTTTATTTGTGAGAACACACACACAGTTTGGTATAAAAATCTTTGAAATTGACTTTGCTATTGAAAATAAATGATATTTGACCTTTTGGCCCCCTTCCCAGGGCCCCAGGGGGCGGGGCCAAAACAGTTTGATGTTGCACGCCCCATTTATGTGAGTAACTTACGCACCAAATTTGGTTGAATTTCGTCTAATGGTTTAGGAGGAGATAGCATAACGGAGAGACGGACGGACAGACAGAGGCGATTACAATATCTCCTCGCTTTTTTAAAAAAGCGTTGGGATAATTACACCAAATGTTTATATATACATTTACATTGGCAACATCTCGTATATTGGGATTGTTACCTGCCAGTTTTTCAAATTTATGACAGTTATGGCCCTTAATTGAAGTCTTTATTTCGTTTCTGCTCAATATTTACAGAGGCGATTACAATATCTCCTCGCTTTTTTAAAAAAAGCGTTGGGATAATTACACCAAATGTTTATATATACATTTACATTGGCAACATCTCGTATATTGGGATTGTTACCTGCCAGTTTTTCAAATTTATGACAGTTATGGCCCTTAATTGAAGTCTTTATTTCGTTTCTGCTCAATATTTACGGAATACATGCACAGAACTTGGCGAAATTTTGCATATACTTTGATACAGACAAGCTGTGATTGTTGCCTGTCAGTTTTCTCCAACTTGTAACTAATTGCCCTTGAGTGATGCCGGTCAGAATTCCGTTTCCACTCGATATCGTGAGAACAAATAGATGGGATTTTACCCAATTTTATATACACTGAGCCGAAGTTCTAAGTAGCCACTTTTGAATTTCTTTTTTTCTGACTAAGCCCTAATGATGTTGAAATGAATTTTTGCCCAAGCATGTGCTTTGTAATGGACTAAATTTTAAGTGGTCTTTTGGAAGAGTTTTCTATCACATCACAAATTTTGGGTTCAAAAATGCAAAAATCAACTTTTTGAAGAAAATGAGCATTTTGAGTGCAGTTTTTACCGAATTCAAGTACGGGTGATTACAAACCTGCCTAGTCGAGTTGAAAAAACATTAAACACTTGACATTTTGCTTAATACAGATTTTTTATAAATTTTTAAAAATTGATAATTTTCCAATTTTTCCGAAATTTTCGGAAATCATCAGCTGCACGTACCAAAATCATTGTGCTAATATGTTTGACAAAACAGCATGCAACTTGATGAGCCCATTTTCTTACAATATTTTTTACTAATTTGGGATCCACTTCCGATTTTAACCTGACACTTTAAAGGTCATTTAAATGTCATTTGTCAAAGATTTCTTTTAATTTTTAAGCAGATCAGTGACGCCGATTCATAATGAGAACCTCTGAAAATTACACTGCTGTGCAGCAGATAATAAAGCGTACAGAGCAATGCAAAGTGAGTATGCAAACTGCATGGTTAAGCTAAAAAATCTTCAATGAAGCTGCTGTCCTGGTTGTCTTTATGTTAACGTAGAAGGAAAATGGAGCGTTTAATTGTCAAAAAAACGTTTGATTTTTTTCATCTTATATCACAGCTGTTATAAACATCTTCAAACAAATTAAATATTAATGGATAACGTATCTGATAAATAGTTTGTATCACACTAAAAAGTGTGACTTTTTGAAATGATGGTACCTTTACTCGGACCTCGTCTGTGCAAGATCTACCATTCATTTTGAAATGACATTATTTGCAGAGTCTCGACAAAGCCTTGAACCTTTTTATAGAATTTAAATTTTGGGAAAGCGATTTTTACTTTCTGAATGGGAGCAAAAAATGTATGGTGGCTACTTATAACTTCGGTTCAGTGTATGTATTTATATTGGCAAGATCTTGGATGGAATTTTACCGGTCGGTTTACATAAATTTGTAACAGAGTTATGGACCTTGATTGATATTTTTACAACATGAAATGCATTATAGCGCGGCTATAGTCAGATTTTCTGAATTCAATATCGCAGAGGCGTGTTGGCCAGACTTGTTCACATTTTATGTGTATCGTCAAAAGGGTAGCGGACAGCTGAACACTATTTGGGGACAGCTTTGGGCAAAAATGGATTTCTATAGAAAATGGTAGCTCCAAGCTAACCCATTCATTATTTATCGCACCTTTTAAAAACAACATTCATTCGTCATGAGTTGGCATACGCCCATTCTGATCAGGGTCTTCTCTTTTTTGTATGAGGAAACCTTGTGCTTTAGCATCTCTCTGAGCATTGGACGCACTGCGAAGACCCAGCGCACACAACAGATGCCCAAGGCATGCTGATCTGAGTATTCGCTTTGTGCACATGGTTTTCTGATTCATTTGTACAGATGCGGTTCAGTTTATTTGAATATTTTGAGTTAAACAAAACCCCATTTGGTCAGCTCGTATATTGTTCAGTTATTCGATTGTCCCATTTTCCAAAAGACCATATTTCTGGGAAAATATGTATAAAATTGGGAAATTTTTAATATGGTTGGTTGGATATTTTCCGGGCCAGAAATTTTATTGAGGGAAAGGTCTTTTATATGAGGAGAATAGGTTATTTCTCGGACCCTGTATTGATATTTTAGGATCGGTTGTCATTATACAGGGTGGCGGGATTCTATATTATACTACCGGAAAATTCACACAAAACCTGAACTGCACCAACGCCAAAACAACAGTTAAAAAAGAATCGAAAACTTCACAATCTTGTTTCTTGAAATAAACAACGAAACAACAAAAAAATGGAATTCAAAATGAAGAGTATAGTGACCTATGCGACATATGAACTGATAAACGTTTTCTGCTTTTTTATTTTGTTTACACTATATTATCACTTTCACACAGCGAATATAATGGCACAGCTGTCTTCAACTCTTTCAGCAGAGAACCTGATTACAGGGGTTTCAGACCAGGTAAAATTCAAACCAGACTGCTCGTCTACGTCTTAAGGATCGCCGGTACAACACTATATAAACAGCAAAAATACGTATATGCTGATCAGATCACACAGCGAGGAAGCCCAATAACTGTGCATTCAAACGGACACACTGTCGTGATCCGACTGTGCGGATGTCCCATATTTTTGTTCTGATGTTTCACTAGATGCACATTGTCAGTTTGTTGGTTTTATGAGTGGTCAATTAGTAAATAAAAATGAAACAATAATCTCATGCACACATACCTACTGTAACATTACTGCGCAGTTTTAGATGCCAGGACCATTTTAGACGCAGGACCACTTTAGATGATGCACAGGAATATAACGGGGATCATTTTAGAGTCTGCTTAGCGTGCCATAATAGATGCCAGCCGGGACCAATTTAGAGGCAATTTGGGACCAAAATAGATGCCAGGACCATTTTAGATGCAGGACCACTTTAGATGATGCACACACGTATACGATTAAACAGCACACATGTGCCTCAATAACTGCGACAATCACATGTGCTGCTCCATTTTGCCATTCGACTTTCCTCAGGCGAGGCGCTTTCAAACATGTAGTACCTCTAAATTAAACGAACCCCAACTGCCCTACGCCATCTAAGGTCCCGAAGCGCTCACCTGCCACCAGGTCGTAAGAATGTAGATTGCACGACCCTTGGGTCTGCATTATAATCACTATGTGAGTCCGTCAGTCCGTCCGTTACCAGCTTGTGAAAATCCTCATAACTCTTGAACCTTATTGGATATTTGGATCAAATTTTGAATGCTTATTTATCTTAATAATGTCAAGCCACTGTTATGCAAAACGGTGACTAGATTTTGTCAGGTTTTTTTTTTGCAAAGCCTATTCACCCTTTTGCATACCTGGCTTGACAAAGTCTAGCCACCGCTTTGCCAATGGGTAACTGTTTTTTCACTGAGAGCAGCTTCCCGCATTAGGAAACTGGAAAGAAGGTACATGTATATCCGAAAATTTTTTTTAGTTGGAATGATTCAGGGCTTATTGCAGTTTATGTGTGAATTCGTATCGTATGTGCGGCCGCACCGAGGTGCGATCCGCAAATAGCAGCCATTTCTATCAATCGATAGTCAAAGTTCCCGTACTTCTTTTGTGATATTTTGTTAGTCATGCTTGAGCGTCTGTTCATTGCTGCCTTGTCGTCACCTGCTGGGAAATGGCTGACCTCTTGGCTATTGTTTGTAATGTTAAATGTATTTTGTCACCTTCCCACGTGGTATCCTGGCTCAGGTGTGGTACTTATTTGTATCAATTCCTAATCGGTTTCGCCTTCGTTAGGTGACAAAATACATTTAACATTACAAACAATAGCCAAGTGGTCAGCCATTTCCCAGCAGGTGACGACAAGGCAGCAATGAACAGACGCTCAAGCATGACTAACAAAAGATCACAAAAGAAGTACCGCCTTGGAACGGTCAGTAAAAATATTTTACTGGAGGGCTTAAAACGGTTTCACGGCGCCAACCTCACCCTCAGTTAAGATGTAGATAAAGACACATAGATGTTTGATTTGCATGAAAGACCCCTAACTTATCTATGCATCCTAGAACATATAAATCAAGATATAAAAAGGAGCTAAAGCAAAGATAAGGACCCAACAGTACCTAAAACTGAATACCGGAGCAAAAGAAATACAACAGGTAAACCCCGGTGGGCCTGACAACAGCCAAAGCATCAGGCCCCTACCATCTCATCAATAGATAAGTCTTTAAGTCGGAACCGTCATAGAGTCTGAAGTTCGATCCACCGGCGTGCAATTAAAGAGAAAAGCAGAGTTGCCAACCTAGATTGGGATGAGCACCAAGCATGCAGTCTATTGCAATACATTAATGTTATAGCCAATCTTTTTATAATCGAAAATTAATTTAATAAACTGCGCTTAAAAATTATTGGAGCCAAAATTCTTCCTCAATTTATATACCAAGTCCCCATAGAACTCATGTTCTGAAAGTCATTGGCGCAAGAGAGATTTAAATCCAACTTATACCACCTTTACCAACTTTAGCATAAAATTTCTCGTGATGTGCAAGGTCTACACTGATGTAGGTGGTATAAAATAGTTATACCATGTTTGTTCACCTGTACGTAAGATAATCCACTCGCTAATGCTCGTGGATTATCTCCACATACAGGCGGACAACCCGTGGTATAACTATTACTTGGAATTTAGATATCAAACCATACTACAGTTTATCGTCGATAAAATTTAGAAAAGGTTTAGCGAAGTTTATGATACCGATAGCCTTGTTTAAGAAGTTTCTGAGTTAACAATTTATTGCGTGTGTTGAAATCAGCAACATGGCTAGATGCTCTAGCAAAACGAATGAGTTGAGAGTTAAAGACTTCATCGCCATCTAAAAATGGGAAATTGACAATTTAAAAATCAAAAAGTCACGTTTATCATAAATTTTGGTAGAAACAATATCATTAGAAATGGATAACGCAAGTCCAAACACGCGGCTTCGAGCTTGTCTAGAAAGATGTAACAAGAGGGCCAGAATGGCCCACCATTGCTCACCCGTATTTAAAGGTGGTCGATGTCGTAAAGTTCATAGGGCATTTTCTGAATTCTGCTGGGGTTGGTTGAGTGGTATGCCAGTTTCGTTTATAAACATTATGAAATTATTTTCAATTCAGACCAGTCGTTCAGGAGTCGTAACGGAAAAGCTTACGCACAACATACACCGGACAAGGACCTATAACAAAAACTCTGATCTAAAAAGCAGCATAATTCTAAACATATATTTACCAGATTCCTTCTGCTATCGTCGGAGATTCCGGCCAAAGATTAGTCCATTGACGGTCATGGGTTGTGGGTTTAACTTTGGTTGACATATTAACCTTTATTAGACTGACATCTTATGAAATTTGAACTCGATAAATTGGCTTCGAGATTTGAATAAGTTTAGTTCATGCGAGAAATAAGTTCATTCTTCTTCACCTAGTTGTTGAATGGTTAATATTTTTAATTGTCATTCAGTTGAAAAATAGAGAGGGTCTAAATATGAGCCGTGACATGTGATTTCCAACAATGTGGCATTTTGACAAGTGTAGACTCAGATGGACCTGTGAAGCCTCCTTTTAAGCGTAGAAACCAACTGATGTTCAGTCAGTAGCTTAACACTCATAGAATATTCACGCGACTAGCAAAGGCTCTGATCAGACTGCGCTTATGCGCAGGCTGGTCTGAGGCTTTGCTGGTCGCACATGCCCCATTGTTGGAAATCTCGTGTCGTGGCCCATATATTCAAATTCAAGGTTACGATTTAGCCATGCTCTGTAAAAAATAAGCCTTTACACCAAATGTGGTTGCAGCTGAACTGGCACCGATTTTGGTGTAGCCTTTCAACTACCTTAAAAAAAATGTCCGGTCTGGTTGCGCGCGCGCGCGTGTGTGTGTAATGGTCAAAAGATAAAATGCAGCAATAACAGTTAGAAATGTCCCATTATTAATTTTATCACTGAAGGAATGTTGACATAAAGTTGTTTTAGAAGAAAAGTAAGAGTAATTTTACACCAAAAGGGGTGGCATCTTTTTTTGGTGTTAACTTACTCTCTTCTTTTACAGTGTGCCGTTTAATCTGCGGCACTATAATCAAAGGAAAGGGCGAATCTAGACGTGGGGAGGGGGGGGGGGGGGGCAAGAGCTCCGGCCATCTTTGAAAATCACAAGTTGCTATAGATTTCATTCGAAAATCTGGTACGGACCACCCTCCAGGAGCAATTGGACCTTTCGCTTCTCGAGGGAGGTCCGTATACCCCTCTGTTAAATATACGTTGATGGCTAAAAGACGAAAAATTCTGGATCCGCCCATTAAAGGAGGCACTCTCGTCACAAACTTCAGGGGCGGATCCAGGATTTCTGAAATGGGGGTTCATATGTATAAAGGTTTTGAGGTGGGAGTCGCCTTGCTGATTTATTTCGTTTTTCTTATATACCCAATGAAAATGAAATAATTTGGGTTCACTGAGACCAAATTATTTCATTTTCATAGGATATTTAAAAACGAGGGGAGGGGGGTTCGAGCGAACTGTCCTGAACCCCCTCTGGATCCGCCACTGAACTTAAACAGCAGCTGTCAAACACACTATATAACCGGGAAAAGCAGCAGCCAAATGGGGACACCATATTTTCATGAAGCTAGAATGCAGGTAACATTTACTTTATACAATGATCAGGCCAAAATTTTAAACACTCAAGATATTATGCCAGTTCTGGTTATCTGCAAGTCGTTAAAAATCTAGAGAAAATGAAGGAGAAAACCCGGAGAAACTATATTTTTCAGATGTTCGGATGTGACCGAAATTCAAACTCATCCAAGCCTTTATGATCTTTTATGCATGTCTTTGTTACTTGCAAGATTGGAACAGATCCATTTTAAAATTAAGATGCTAGAGTGGTCACAACATTTCTCCTATTGTAAGTCAATGTGTGTGTTTTCAGACACTCAGGGGCACCTTACTCCGCAGTCCGAGATTTGATCTGCTAGAAATTAAAGCTCATCTAAGCTTGTGTGGGTGTAACAGTTGAACTGCATAGAAGAAGATAAGGAAGAATAAAGAAGATACAATGAAAAAAGTCAATAAGCAATGCTTATTAGATACCCCCCGCACAGTAAGAGTCAGTGAAAAAACATGGCAAGTTATAGTTCAAACCAGCAGACCTTAGTTTTGAAAAGATTTCAGTAGAATTTGTGCAAACAAAAATGATAAACTCCTTCATGCATATGTTCAATGTGTCTACATTGTATAGAGAAAGTAACAAATTGCTCCATCAAAAGCTGCGGTAGGAATTGATCCGCCCATGAAGGCACCATCTATGCATATACAAAAGCCTTATTAGGGAAATATTGTCTAAGTTCTCACAGCTGTCATTTTGTCAAAAAATATTTTTTCTGAACCAAACTCCTTCATGCATATGTCAAATGTGTCTACATTGTATAGGTAAAGTATCAAATTGCTCCATCAAAAGCTGTGGTAGGAGTTGATCGGCCCATGAAGGCACCATCTATGCATATACAAAAGCCTTATTAGGGAAAAATTGCCTAAGTTCTCACAGCTGTCATTTTGTCAAAAATTATTTTTTATAAACCAAACTCCTTCATGCATATGTTCAATGTGTCTACATTGTATAGGAAAAGTATCAAATTGTTCCATTAAAAGCTGTGGTAGGAGTTGATCGGCCCATGAAGGCACCATCTATGCATATACAAAAGCCTTATTAGGGAAAATTGTCTAAGTTCTCACATCTGTCATTTTGTCAAAAATATTTTTTTCTGAACCAAACTCCTTCATGCATATGTTCAATGTGTCTACATTGTATAGGCAAAGTATTAAATTGTTTTAACAAAAGCTGTGGTAGGAGTTGGTCGGCCCATGTATGGACTAAATTAGCATAAAGCCCTATATAAAAGCCATTTAGAACTACAAAGGGAAATAACTCTAATAGAATTGGCCCCTAGCCCTTACTTTTTTGTTTAAAGTATTTGCCTTGCATATATGAATATTTTTGCAAAGTTTGATGAAAATCCAGCAATTACTCTTCAAGTTATTAAGAAAACAAAACGTTACGGACGGACGGACGCACGCACGGACGGACGGACAGACGGACGGACGGACGGACAGACGGACGGACGGACAACGTGAAAACAGTATACCCCACCACAAACAAAGTTTGCGGGGGGTATAATAAAAATATGTAGGCGCTAGAGCGGTCACAACATTACACATTTGACATATTTTTAGACGCTAATGGGCAGCTAACTCCGTAGCCCCTGGACCGATCTCGCCATGATTGAAAGAAACCCATTCCAGATATTATAGTTGTCCTTGTTACTGGTAAGAATGAAGAATGAAGGCGTTAGAATGGTCTCAACATAGTTATTGATTTTCAGACGCTCAAGGACAGCTACATAACTCAGTCGGTGATGGGATCTGGCCAAAATTCAAGCTCATCTAAGCTATAACGGTTGCAGCTTGATTATCAGTGGTGGACACTTAGTGTTGGATGCAACTTGAGTTGATCGTCAATAGTGGACACTCAGCGTTAGTTGCGCCTTGGGAGCTATGACCTGTTCATCAGTGGTGGACATTTAGTGTTGATTGCGTCTTCAGTAAATCATCATGGGTGGACATTCAAGGTTTGGTTGCACCATGATATGATCATTAGTGGTGGACATTTAGTGTTGGTTAAACCTTGGGAGGTATAGGTTGATCATCAGTGGAGCACACTTAGTGTTGGTTGCGCCTTGAGAGCCGAGTTGATCATTAGTGGTGGAAACTTACTGTTAGTTGCACCTTCGGACCTACGAGTTGATCAACAGTGGACACTTAGTGTTGGTTGTGCTTTGGGAGCTATGAGTTGATAATCAGTGGTGGACACTTAATATTGATTGCGCATTGAGAGCTACATGTATGAGTTGAACATCAGTGATGGACACTAAGTGTTTTGTTACGCCTTGAAGATTTGAGTTGAGCATCAGTGGTGAACACTTTGGTTGCAACTTGGGAGCTATAAGTTGATCATCAGCCATGGGCATTTAGGGTTGGTGCACCTTGAGAGCTATGAGTTGATCATCAGTGGTGGGGTGGGCACTTAGTGTTGGCTTAGCCTTGGGAGCTATGAGCTGATCATCTGTGGTGGACACTTAGTGTTGGCTAAGCCTTGAGGGCTATGAGTTGATCATCAGTGATAGACACTTAGTGTTGGCTAAGCCTTGAGGGCTATGAGTTGATCATCAGTGGTGGACTCTTAATGTTGGCTAAGCTTAGGAGCTATGAGTTGATCATCAGTGGTGGGGTGGGCACTTAGTGTTGGCTAAGCCTTGGGAGCTATGAGCTGATCATCTGTGGTGGACACTTAGTGTTGGCTAAGCCTTGAGGGCTATGAGTTGATCATCAGTGATGGACACTTAGTGTTGGCTAAGACTTGAGGGCTATGAGTTGATCATCAGTGGTGGACACTTAGTGTTGGCTAAGCCTTGAGGGCTATGAGTTGATCATCAGTGGTGGACACTTAGTGTTGGCTAAGCCTTGGGAGCTATGAGTTGATCATCAGTGGTGGACTCTTAGTGTTGGTTGTGCCTTGGGAGCTATGAGTTGATCATTAGTGATGGACACTTAGTGTTGGCTAAGCCTTGAGAGCTATGAGTTGATCATCAGTGGTGGGCACTTAGTGTTAGTTGCGCCTTGAGGGCTATGAGTTGATCATCAGTGGTGGACACTTAGTGTTGGCTAAGCCTTGAGAGCTATGAGTTGATCATTAGTGGTGGACACTTAGTGTTGGTTGCGCCTTGATGGCTATGAGTTGATCATCTGTGGTGGACATTTAGTGTTGGTTGCGCCTTGATGGCTATGAGTTGATCATCTGTGGTGGACATTTAGCGTTGGTTGCACCTTGATAGCTTTAAGTTGATCATCTGTAGTGGACATTTAGCGTTGGTAGCACCTTGACAGCTAGAAGTTGATCATCAGTGGTGGACACTTAGTGTTGGTTGCACCTTGACAGCCATGTGTTGATCATAAATAGTGGACATTTAGCAATGGTTGCACCTTGATAGCAATGAGTTGATCATAAGTAGTGGACAATTAGCGTTGGTTGCACCTTGACAGCTATGTGTTGATCATCAGTAGTGGACATTTAGCGTTGGTTGCACCTTGACAGCTATGTGTTGATCATCAGTAGTGGACATTTAGCGTTGGTTGCACCTTGATAGCTATGAGTTGATCATAAGTAGTGGACAATTAGCGTTGGTTGCACCTTGATAGCTATGAGTTGATCATCAGTAGTGGACATTTAGCGTTGGTTGCACCTTGATAGCTATGAGTTGATCATAAGTAGTGGACATTTAGCATTGGTTGCACTTTGATAGCTATGAGTTGATCATCCGTAGTGGACATTTAGCAAAGGTTGCACCTTGACAGCTTTGAGTTGATCATCCGTAGTGGACATTTAGCAAAGGTTGCACCTTGACAGCTATGAGTTGATCATAAGTAGTGGACAATTAGCGTTGGTTGCACCTTGATAGCTATGAGTTAATCATAATTAGTGGACATTTAGCGTTGGTTGCACCTTGATAGCAATGAGTTGATCATAAGTAGTGGATTATTAGCGTTGGTTGCACCTTGATAGCTATAAATTGATCATCAGTAGTGGACATTTAGCGTTGGTTGCACCTTGATAGCAATGAGTTGATCATCAGTAGTGGACATTTAGCGTTGGTTGCACCTTGATAGCTATAAGTTGATCATCAGTAGTGGACATTTAGTGTTGGTTGCACCTTGACAGCTATGAGTTAATCATAAGTAGTGGACATTTAGCGTTGGTTGCACCTTGATAGCTATGAGTTGATCATCAGTAGTGGACATTTAGCGTTGGTTGCACCTTGATAGCTATGAGTTGATCATCAGTAGTGGACATTTAGCGCTGGTTGCACCTTGATAGCTATGAGTTGATCATCAGGAGTGGACATTTAGCGCTGGTTGCACCTTGATAGCTATGAGTTAATCATAATTAGTGGACATTTAGCGTTGGTTGCACCTTGATAGCTATGAGTTGATCATCAGTAGTGGACATTTAGCGCTGGTTGCACCTTGATAGCTATGAGTTGATCATCAGTAGTGGACATTTAGCGTTGGTTGCGCCTTGAAACTATGATCTGATCATCAGTGATGGACACTTAGTTTTGACTGCGCCTTGGAAGCTATGAGCTTATCATCAGTTGTGGGCACATGGTGTTTGTTGCACCTTGTCAGCTATGCTTTGATCATGAGTGGTGGATACTTATTGTTGGTTATGCCTTGAGTTAATCATCAGTGGCGCTCACTTAAATGTTGCTTGTGCCTTGGCAGCTATGAGCTGATCATCAGAGGTGAACATTAAGTGATGATTGCGTCTTGAGTTAACACTTAATGTTGGATGCACCTTGGACGCTATGAGTTGGTCAAGATAGGACACATAGTGTTGGTTGTACCTTGAGTTGATCATCAACGGTGGACAATTAAGTGTTGGTTACACCTTGGGAGCTATGAGTTGATTGTCAGTGGTGAACACTTAGTGTTGGTTGTGCCTTTGGAGCCATGAGTTGATCATCAGTGGTGGACACTTAGTGTTGGTTGTGCCTTTGGAGCTATGAGTTGATCATCAGTGGTGGACACTTAGTGTTGGTTGTGCCTTTGGAGCTATGAGTTGACCATCAGTGGTGAACACTTAGTGTTGGTTGTGCCTTTGGAGCCATGAGTTGATCATCAGTGGTGGACACTTAGTGTTGGTTGTGCCTTTGGAGCTATGAGTTTATCATCAGTGGTGAACACTTAGTGTTGGTTGCGCCTTGAGAGCTCTGAGTTGATTTTTTGTAATGGACACTTAGTGTTGGTTGCATCTTGGGAGCTATGATTTGGTAAACAGTGGACACTTAGTGTTGGTTGCACCTTGGGAGCTATGATTTGGTTAACAGTGGACACTTAGTGTTGGTTGCACCTTGGGAGCTATGATTTGGTAAACAGTGGACACTTAGTGTTGGTTGCACCTTGGGAGCTATTATTTGGTAAACAGTAGACACTTAGTGTTGGTTGCACCTTGGGAGCTATGATTTGGTAAACAGTGGACACTTAGCATTGGCTGCACCTTGCAAGCTATAATTTGATTATCAGTGGTGGACACTTAGTGTTGTTTGAACCTCGGGAGCTATTATGTGGTAAACAGTGGACACTTAGTGTTGGTTGTACCTTGGGAGCTATGAGTTGGTCAACAGTGGACACTTAGTGTTGGTTGCACCTTGGGAACTATGATTTGGTAAACAGTGGACACGTAGTGTTGGTTGCACCTTGGGAGCTATAATTTGATTATCAGTGGTGGACACCTAGTGTTGTTTGCACCTCGGGAGCTATTATGTGGTAAACAGTGGACACTTAGTGTTGGGTGTACCTTGGGAGCTATGAGCTGGTCAGCATTGGACACTTAGTGTTGGTTGCACCTTGGGAGCTATTATTTGGTAAACAGTGGACACTTAGTGTTGGTTGCACCTTGGGAGCTATGATTTGATTATCAGTGGTGGACACTTAGTGTTGTTTGCACCTTGGGAGCTATTATTTGGTCAACAGTGGACACTTAGTGTTGGTTGCACCTTGGGAGCTATGATTTGATTATCAGTGGCGGACACTTAGTGTTGTTTGCAACTTGGGAGCTATTATTTGGTAAACCGTGGGCACTTAGTGTTGGTTGCACCATGGGAGCTATGATTTGATAATCAGTGGTGGACACTTCGTGTTGGTTGCATCTTTGGAGCTATGATTTGGTAAACAGTGGACACTTAGTGTTTGTTGCACCTTGGGAGCTATGATTTGATTATCAGTGGTGGACACTTAGTGTTGTTTGCACTTTGGGAGCTATTATTTGGTCAACAGTGGACACTTAGTGTTGGTTGCACCTTGGGAGCTATGATTTGATAATCAGTGGCGGACACTTAGTGTTCTTTGCAACTTGGGAGCTATTATTTGGTAAACCGTGGGCACTTAGTGTTGGTTGCACCATGGGAGCTATGATTTGATTATCAGTGGTGGACACTTCGTGTTGGTTGCATCTTTGGAGCTATGATTTGGTAAACAGTGGACACTTAGTGTCGGTTGCAGCTTGGGAGCTATGATTTGGTAAACACTTGGCACTTAGTGTTGGTTGTACCTTGGGAGCTATGAGTTGGTAAACAGTGAGAACTTAGTGTTGGTTGCACCTTGGGAGCTATGATTTGGTAAACAGTAGACATTTGGTGTTGGTTGCACCTTGGGAGCAATGAGTTGGTAAACAGTGGGCACTTAGTGCTAGTTGCGCCTTGAGTTGATCAATTCAATGGTACACACTTATGTGTTGGTTGCCCCTTGAGAGCTATGAGTTGAATATCAGTGGTGGACACTTAGTGTTGGTTGCGCCTTGAGAGCTATGGGTTGATTATAAGTGATGGACATTAAGTTTTGGATGCCTCTTCAGTTAAGCATCGGTGATAAATCATTATGTTGGTTGGGCCTTATGTTGTTCATCAGTTGTAGACACTAAGTGGTGGTTGGTCTTTGAGAGTGGAGTTGAACCACTTATAAGTGTCAAAACCAACAAATATAGGGCTTCTTATCCCATAGTAATCAATTTGATTGGAATCTATGTTTTTGACATTATGTTTTTGACATAGGTGAAGGTTCAAAATATCCAAAAACCTGAACTTTAGAAATTCTAATTTTTAAACCTGAAGGATGCCTGAATAATTTCATGTTTAAATGGTTAATTGTGTTTAGATAATCTAAAAATTAATCAGAGAAGCTACTATAATCTTGCTGATTCAGCATTGTGAGGCTGACTTTCTATAGAAAAATAGATAATTGAAAGATCTAAATTGAAAGATCAATTACATATTGGACACTCGTTTTAATAAAAATAACTACATGTACTTTAAATTGAATTTAGTTGTACTTGCCAATGATGTTACGGACACTACAGAATAAACTATTTTTATGCTATATTTATTTGCTTATCTGTATCTATGATTATGCTAAAATGTGAGCAAGTTGAGATTGTGTTTAATGTCCCGCCAACAGCTAAGGTCATATGAAGACTGGGCCACGGCTTAGCATCTCATCTGACAGACCGTATGAGCCTGGGAATCATACAATAGAAGACGTAACAAAAGTATTATACCGATGATAAAGGTTCATCAAATATAATTGAGAATATATTCAGACATATTGAATACAAACAAAAGAAAATAAATCTGTTAAAATAACTACCTTAGACTAAACTAAAATGAACTTTTCTATCTATTTTTTTTATTTTTATTTTTTTCCTTTATTACTTAAAATCAGAAAAGAAGAAATACAGACCAGGCCCCAGTTATAAAACTTTTTTCATGCTCAACTTGACTGAACATGAAATTTATCCAGCCAATAAATGTTAAAATGCCAACAATTGTTGGCATTTCAACATTTATGGGCTGGATAAATACATTATCGGAGCATTTTAAAGCAAGTAAACAATTTTTTCAGCATTTTCGTTTTATTAGTTGAAATTTCATGCTCAGTTGAGTTGAGCATGAACAAAGTTTTTACCTAGGGACCAGTTCCTTCATAGCAACAATTGTCCTTTACATAGCACTTCACCTAAACCAGAGATCATTCCTGGTCTTCTGTCAGGGATCCTAATATGAACATGCTAGACTGATAAATGCAAGTAGTTTTCTCCAAAAAGCGTGCAGAAACTGCCATCACTTGCTAAATTAACATGCGTGGATCCAGAGTTTTTTCAGAGGGGGTCCAATTCTGTCAAAGGTTTTTTTCTCTTTTTTTTTTGGAGGGGGGGGGGGGGGGTTTGAGGGAGAGAGGATCTAAATACCATTAAAGCGGGCCAATATCGGCCCTGTAGTGAAACGCCATTTACCAATAGTGGTCCAACATTCTGCGCCCCCTCTGGATCCGCAAATATTTACATCTTTACACTGAAATTTTTGTTTATCTAAACCAGTGATGTACATGTATTTCCTGAGTTGCTTTCAAGTGAGTACCACAACAAATAGTTTGACAGTGCAATAAACATAGGTTGAGATTAACAAAAAATTTCAGCGTAAAATTGTAAATATTTTCTTACCCATTAATTTTAACATATGTTTTGGGTGCTCAAAAGAACCGTCTCATTGAGACGGTTCTTTTGAGTACCCACAACATCTGTTTTGGTTGAGAAATAAGAAAATTAAATTTTCGTTACACACTCTTAACTAAAGTCCTGAATAAATATAAAAAAATCACATTTTTTCAGTTGAACAAAGCGTCTTTCTTAGTGAGCAAAGGTTCAGATAAAAAAAAATATGCGTAAAATTGTGAATATTTCCTTACCTATCAATTTTAGCACATGTTTTGGGTGCTCAAAAGAACCGTCTCATTGCGACGCTTCTTTGAGCACCCAAAACATATGTTTCAGTTGAGAAATAAGAAAATTAATTTACAACTACACACTTCTATCTTGGGGCCTGTAGTAGGGGTATGTAAAAAACCCTATGGCACCTTTTCTTAATATGATTTTGTTCTTTATTCACTTCCTATTCCTCTTAATCATTAGACAGGGTTCATACAGGCAATTTAATGTAAAATTCAAGGACTTTTCAAGGACTTCCAAAAGACTTTTCTACTGTTTTCAAGGACTGAAAACTTATGACAAATACTGGTTTACATGTTAAAAGTCTACTTCAGAAATGCTAGACTGAGAAAATGGAGAAATTAGTACTAGAAAATTAGTATAAAATTGTTGTACCTTTATTTGGTGCAGCATCTGCTGCACCAAAAAAAGGCACAGCAATTTTATACTAATTCAGATCTGTATCAACAGTGTAAGTCCTACCGAAAATAGAAGAATTCAAGGACTTTTCAAGGCCTTTGAATGATTTTCCAGTACTTTTTAAGGCATATTAATTTTCAAGGACTTTTCAAGAAAGCCATTTAAATTCAAGTACTTTTCAAGCATGTGTGAACCGTGTAGATTTCCCTTGTCCTACTGCCAGGCTTTCCTAGAGCCATTGCTGGTTCCCTAATTCAGCTTCATTGTCAACCAGCCATCTTCTATTGCTGAGTACCATCCACTTCTGTTGGATTCCCATTTAGGTCCATATGTATTCCTCCTGGAAACCAGCCACTAAAACCTTCCTGATGGTTCCTCATTCAGGTGCATATGCACTTCAAAAACATTCTATTCCTGGAAACCAGCCACTAAAGCCCTCCTGATGGTTCCTCATTCCAGGTGCATATGCACTTTAAAAACATTTTATTCCTGGAAACCATCCACTAAAGCCTTCCTGATGGTTCCTCATTACCTTACTAATGCACTTTAAACAAATTCTATTTCTGGAAACCATCCACTTCAGCTGGTTTCCGAACCCAGTTTCCAAGTCCAGTTTTGGCACAGAACTGTCTGAAAATCTGTTTAACCTGTTGGTATCTCTGCCCTAATGTCTTAGCAGCAAGATAGTTCGGAGCTTGCAACATTTGTCTATTTTTTAACGCATTGCCAATTTCCCTAAATCTGTGTAAGAAAGCAGCCTTACAAAGTCTACTAGCACATGGCCCTGGGGTCTTCATACTTCTATGAGGTGAACTGAAAATGAGTCAGCTCATGGTTAAGATCTATAAATAGCCATTACCATCCGCCAACAAGTTTTCATGGTATAAACAGTTTCCATGGTTTTGTTTGTTTGATTTGATTCTTTACGTCCCATCAACAATCTTTCAGTTAAACAGGAACCGATCTTCCTGGGTTGAACCAGTACTAAGCTAGGATAAATGTGTCTTTCTCAAGGACCACAACGCAGTGACACCAGCGAGGCTCGAACCCACGGCCCTTCGGTCTCGAGTCAAGCACTCTACCACCTGAGCCACTGCGCTTCCTGACAGTTTTCATGGTATTTTACTAAAATATATTTCGAGTTTTCTTTTATAACTGACCCAAAGGTCAAGCTTTTGAATATTTATGATCTAATTATGCACACGGCATGTTTGGTCATGTGATCAGGGGGTCATCTCAAAATTGGGATGACCGTCAAAAAGCTTCAGATACCTGACATAATGTCTGAAAATATAACAATCTTTTTTACGTTTTCTTTTATGTTTTACTTGGTAACTTTGTAGAAAACAATCTACAGAAGACGTTGTTTACAAGATAAATTTAGAAGGTGGTGTTACTATACAGTAAAACCTTTCTTAAGCGGCCACTCAAAAATAGACAAAACAAAGGTAGTAAAGACAAAAGGTAGCTTAACGAAGGTCGAAAGTATTGAAGAATGCTCTCTTGGAGCATTCTGCAATACTTTCTACCTGCTTTAAGCGCTAATGGGTCAGGAAAACCAATTTTTGGTCTTCTTTTTGAGTGGCCGCTTAAGACAGGTTTTACTGTATAACAGACCATCCCAAGTTTATTGTATCAAAAGAATCCATTAATTTACAAAGGGTTAATATCATTGCAATGGAATTACAAGTTCAACGATACCTGTCTGTTACTTTTCCCGTGTAACCACTGACCATTTCCGGTTTTTCATCTCCGTGAGACCAGTTGATACTGTAGGGTGTTGTGCTACCTTCCATCTCCTCTATTCCTATAGTAACAGTGGAGAGGTACGGATGGTTGATGTGGTAAGGCGCCGGCAGGTACCGGTCCAGGATACTGTATAGTCTACAACAGGTGGTTCGGGCCAGGTGTCCATGATCAAAATGAGTGCCTGAGAAAATATAGCAAATTCAACTACACTGACCCAAAATGAAAACTTTACACTTTATTTCTTTGAATAGCTGTTTTAATATTAAACTTGTCGTTGTAAGATTTACGCATGATTATCGAGAATTTGTAACGGATAACGATTGTGCAATTTTCATTCAAATCCCATGACTACTGAAGCGTCAATGCCTGAAAAACGTGTTCCTTACGTTGCACATGCTCAGGAACAGGTGGTTCACTAACAGCTTTAAAACTGACAAGAAAACATTTGCAGCTGAGTACTGATAATAAAAAGTTAATTTAATGTTACAAAACACTTGCATTTAGTGACGGCACGTCTTTCAAAAGATCAAAGAAACCAAGTTATTGACGTGCTCAAGGTGGGATCTACGGTAAATGATATCGCACATCATTTTTGCAGCTTTAGACAGACTATTCATAATCTTATGAACCAGTACACAGTACTGGGTCTGTCAGAGTTTGTGCAAGACCTGGTTGTGCATGTGTGACAATGTTACGTCCTTTTCACTTTAACTAACCCAGGTAATCGTTTTAACCAGCAACCATTATTGTTTGGCGTTAACAGGGTTCATGCTCAAAAGACAATAAACATTTCATGCAAAATAACGGACCAGTCATTTTCCAGCATGACAATGTAATGCCTCACACAATGCGAAAATAACCACACAATTCCATGCTCGAAAAGACTCCAACGTCTTGCCTTGGTTTGCTTTATCCCCAGTCATGAACCCCACAGAACACGCATAGGATGAATTGGGTCGGAGGATCATGTCCAATTATCAAATGGATGCGATAAATGACTCTAATATGCACCTCTGTTAGAATGACAAACATCCCTAACAAGCTCATACAACTTTACGTAAAATCAATGAGGCGACGTATTCCGCTAAGCATTCGTAAAAATGGAGGTCACACTGGTTAATAATGATCCTTTTACATCATTTAAAGAACGCAGCCAGTAATTTCTTGTTTCTAAATGCTGTGTGACTGTTTTAATTCTTTTTTAGAAATTTTCATTTTGACCCCTCTGAACCCAATTATTCATAAAAATTATGCAATTTCTGTTTTTCATCCATTAATTTTTTTCAGAGACATCAATAAGGTATTGAAGATTCGATGACAGAAAAAATTAATCTTGAAAATTAATTTATCATCAAATACATACTTTTGAATACCTTGTAAAGTTTTCATTTTGGGTCAGAGTAGAACAATGTGCCCTTTAACAATATAAGCCTAGCATTCTTTTTGTGGGACAATGGCAAACAGTACAGAACCAGATCAGATGCCGTAGAATGCAGCATCTGACCAGGTTCTGCACTGTTTGCTTACAGAATGTACTTTTAAAATTTGGATAAAATTGTAAATAACTACTCAACAACTCTTAAATTCAAAATAGATTAGTCCAACTGATGATGGCGGAATGTGAATTTGGCTTCAATTGGGTAACCATTTGCTTGTCTATAGGATGAACAAATATTCACACTCAAAATTTTTTTATTGGGACGAATGTTTGTTTAACAGGATGCCTCAATTCACCTGATAACCATATCATCAAATTTGGTATCAAACACATCTATCTGTTCAATAACAAGCAATTTTTTGGCAATCGTAATTGAAATCACTTACCCAAAATAATTGATTTGATGTATATGGGCTGCATGAAAGAGCTGAACAGTGCCCCCTGAACTCCAACGACATTCCAGAGTAAGAGTTTATCGCTACAAGACATCACCTGAAGATCTTCGCCCTCTTCTAATTCCGCCAGTGACTGTTGCTGACGTCCGTCTTCTTCTACCACCTCTACCACACCTGAATTATATGGTAAATGTTCTAAAATTTAAAACACTTTTCTTTTTCTGTTCTCAAATAAAGTGTTTTCAGGGCTAGAATTCACATAAATGATTGTCAGAATAGCAAATAGAGAAGACCATGATCAGACTGTTTCAAGAAACAGTAACAGTCTGATCTGGGTCTGCACTATTTATGTTTGTTTGTTTGATTTGATTCTTTACGTCCCAACAACAGTCTTTCAGTTAAACAGGGACGGGTCTTCCTGGGTTGAACCAGTACTAAGCTTGGATAAATGTGTCTTGCTCAAGAACCACAACAGTGACGCCAGTGAGGCTGGAACCCGCGGCCCCTCGGTCTCAAGACAAGCACTTTACCACTGAGCTCCCCGTCTGCACTATTTGTCTAGGCAACAAGAAACAGTCTGATCTGGGTCTGCACCGCTTCTCAAGGCAACAAGAAACAGTCTGATCCGGTTCTGCACTGTTTGTCTAGGCAACAATAAACAGTTTGATCTGGGTCTGCACTGCTCGCCTAGGCAGCTAGTGTTCAGAATTTTAGAACAGTTCCTGCATGGGTGAAAGTTTAAATTTCCGAAATTCTGAACTTTAGAAATTCAAATCTTAAAACTTGTAGGATGCCTACAAAAATGAATAATTTCAAGTTTAAATGATTAATTGTGTTAAGATCACCTGAAAACTAATCAGAGAAGCTATTAAAATCTGCCTTATTCAGCATTTTGAGGCTGACTTTCTATGGAAAGCCAGCCTCAAAATCCTGAATTCAGGATTAATCCTGAAAACTTTCACCCATGTAATACTGTAATCAGACCTTTGGATACATGTAAAAGTATGTTTGTATGAGTCAATGCATTATGTCCCAGTCAAATAATTTCTGTCATGACATTTCCTGGGTTGAACCAGTACTAAGCACAGTAAAACCTGTGTAAAACGGCCAATCAAAAATAGACAAAACAAAGATCTTAATGACAAATGGTAGCTTAAAAGTATTGCAGAATGGTCCCCTTGGAGCATTCTGCAATACTTTTGACCTGCATTAAGCGGCAATTGGTCTTAAAAACCCATTTTAGGTCTTTTGAGAGTGGCCTTTTTACACAGGTTTTACTGTAAAGTGTCTTGCACAAAAATACAACACAGTGCATCTGGTGAGGCTAGAACCAGTCTTTGTAAAATTTCATGGTAAAAAGATTTGGTAGCCACAACATGACCGTGTTATATTCAAATCTGTGTTTTGTTTGATTATTTATGTCCCAGTCAACAATTTTTCAGTCATTTCGGGACAGATCTTCCTGCTGAGCAGCAGATAAAGTGTCTTGCTCAAAGACACAAAACAGTGACTCTGAAAGCAGTGAGGCTTGAACTTACAACCCTTCAATCCCCAGTCTAACGCTTTACTAACTGAGCCACTGGGCTCGGCACTAGGATCTAGGAGAAAGTGTTTTGCTCAAGGACACAACATATAGCCTTGGGTGAGGCGCAGACCAGCGAACCCTCAATCTCAAGTCAAACACTATCACTTTTTGTTTGTTTGTTTGTTTTGTTGATTTACGTCCCAAGTCAACAGCTTTGGTCATGGCGGGACGGTCAGTTCAACTAACCACACTTTTTCCTTGGTAAGCTTGAACAATCAGTTAACCAGTACTTTGTGCACATCATTTGCTTGTAACTGACAACAACCCTTCTTGAATGATTCAGCGGAAGGGAGGAGAATGGCCGTAGATTATTATTTCATAATCAAACTCCACGAAGGTATGGGACCGGGCCGGGATCGAACTCGGGACCCCTGGATCTGCAGTCAGACTCCCATCTGTTGCAAGACACGTTACCGCATGCACTTTGTGGCCCTGTCACTCTCTACCACAGAGCCACTGCGCTTCTTTGCTTGTAAAATGAATCTGTTAAAATCTTAGGATAAATATAGGGAGGAGATCACATACACGGATATTTAGACAGGCCTCTAGATAAGATAGCTAATAAATTAATAAATAAGTTTAGATAAACAATTTGTTTGTTTGTTTGATTTGATTCTTTACGTCCCATCAACAATCTTTCAGTTAAACAGGGACGGGTCTTCCTGGGTTGAACCAGTTCTAAGCTAGGATAAATGTGTCTTGCTCAAGGACCACAACGCAGTGACGCCGGTGAGGCTCGAACCTGCGGCCCTTCGGTCTCGAGTCAAGCACTCTACCACTGAGTCACTGCGCTCCCTTTTAGATAAACAAAATTTTTGAGCTAAAAAATGTAAATATTTTCTTACCCATCAGTATTAACATATGTTTTGAGTGCTCAAAAGAACTGTCTCATTGAGACAGCTCTTTTGAGTACCCACAACATATGTTTTTGTTGAGAAATAAGAAAGTTATTGTTTTGGTAGGCACTCTTTACTAAAAGTTTATCAACCAAAACATATGGTTTGAGTGCTCAAAACAACAGTCTCAATGAGACGGTTCTTTTGGGCACCCAAGCAAATGTTTAAACTGATGAGTAAGACTTATTTTCAAAGAATTTGAGAAAAAAAATCCTTAAAATATATTGGGGGGGGGGAAGACTATTTTTTTTATTGGGAATGACTCCTTTATAAGTTGGTAAAAATAGTCAAGTAAAATCCCTGTATGTTAAAAACTTGGTTTTATATGGGTCTGCTGTATGTTTAGGATATAAAATGTGTATACCGTCTTCATTTTTCACCGAGAGCCAGCCTGGAAGCTCTTCTGATAAGGCAGGAAAATGAGCGCCATCTGATAACTGCTCTTCTTGTTCTGGGGAGAGATCTGTCTTCGGTCTGGAAGATAAAACAGTCACATACAGTACAACACCTTTATACAGGGTTCAAGCTGGGTCCTAACAATAAGTAAAATTAGGGAGAAGTGAAAGGCAGATAGGGAGAAGTTATAGTGCAAAATCATGGCATTTTCTGTCAGTTTAGAAGCAAATTAGCCATTGCACATACATGTACTATTGCCATTAACATTAAATGGAAAGTGAAAGATACGATGCAGTGGTAGTAGTGGTAGTAGATTGTAACCACTATGTTTTTTTTTTTAGGGAGACTCCCACTTCTCTCTGGGTCGCATTTAGGGCAAAATTTCAGCCCCTAGGATGACGATTTTGCCCTAGTCGACCCCTAGCTTACCCCATGATATAACGCTATGTTTGGTGTCAATAGGAATGGACCAATCTTGTAATAAAGTGTCCATTTTTTTTATTAAGGAATTATTGGAAATTTTCCAATACTTCCTTTATAAAAAACTGACACTTTATAACAGGATTCATAGACATAGACATAGAAGATTTATTTCGAGTCGAATATACATATAACAAGTAACATAAGCCCTGTAGGGCTTTTACTTCGACAAACAAAATTAAAGAGAACAAACATAGAATATATCACACAGCAGTAGTATAATAAACATATATATATATATATATATAAACTTGAGTTGTAATAAACTTGAGTTGTAAAACAAAATTATTTAAAAAACTATATCTTTATAAAAATGTTAAATAGGGGACTAAGAAACTAGTATAGTACAGAAGATGCAAAGTGGACGGTAAATGCAAGTAGCACTCAAAGGGTAACATAAAGTCTTCCCTTAACACTTTCGCTGCCAAACGCGACTGTAGTTGAATTTACCATTCACTGCCAAACGCGACTACAGTCGAAATTTAAAGGCACAGTTGATAGCTGTCTATTTTTAACCGTTTTAAGGGACGCAAATCTTTGTTCTTTATTTCAAAATGTTCAGGGGACATAATAATATCGTATACTAAATTTTCTGTACAAGAATGGACTTTCCACAAATATTTGTAATGTCATTAGAATTCACGGAAATCAAAATTATCGAAAACATGTCCATGGGATGACATACAGGAAGCATTAAGCCCTTCAACTGCTATTTTTTTTTTATTTATTTCTGATGAAACAATATATCAGAATAAATACTGATGTTTGATACTTGATGTAGATGGATGTTTTATCCACTTCTGCGATTAGAGTCTGTGCTATTCATAGAACTCCATTAGGCTGCTATGAAAACGCGATCAGATCTGATCTATTATTTACCCTAGTCGTAGGAGTGTATCTATTTTTTGCATAAAATTGTTTATAGGCCTTTTTTCACATTTTCAATATGGCTTCCAAAATGGCCGCCAAAGGTCACGTGACTATCTTTTTTTAGTATTGGTTCAAATAAAAGTTTTATATATTTGCAACATTCTGTGAAAGTTTTACAGCAATAGGTTGAATGGTTCTGGAGATACTCTGTGTTTAACCCATATACCCTCAATATTCAGGAGTCCTTGAAACATGCATGGCACTGAGGTATTGGTTTTTTTAAGGTGCTTGGCAGCAAAAGTGTTAAAGAGCCAAGGGAAGAAAACAGTGAGGCAGAATTTATGTTGCAAAGCAATCACATCCTTTTGACATGCAGGGTGCCCTAAAAGCAAAAAAGGTGAAAAAATTTCACTCCATCAAGTAGTCTTGACAGCAAAAATTTCTACGGCACAAGTGTGCAAAAGGATGGGATAATGGATATAATTTATTGTGAAAGGCAAAAACAGCAAAGCAAAGCAAGCAAAGCAAAGCAAAGCAAAGCGCAGTAACACATAATCCCAAAACACAATTCCGTGATTTTCCATGATCAACAATGTAATTTCCATGACTTTTTAATGCATGGCCTCCAACCTCCCCTACTGGCGGCATTTTCACATGCGGAATGCAGCAACAGTAATGCATTTAAATAAGCATGCTTGTAGACCATGTATGCATTTTGAAATAATTAAAACTTGAAACCACCAGTAGCCAGAAAACTAACTGTCAGACACACAAATTTTGTGTGTCTGACAGCTAGTTTTCTGGTTACTGGTGGTTTCATCAAATTTTTTCACAAAATTCCATGATTTTTCCATAATTATTCAGGTTTAACATATCTGATGAATAGCTTCCTCATTATTTTTAAAATATTATCTGTTGCACTTGTAATATTTGTCCTAGAGCTGTTGAGCAAGCAACAGAAATATACGAGGCCGCGATGCGAGAAAACCTGTCTTCTGGGTTTCCGACAAAGTGAGTCTCAAACCAGTCTCCTCGGCTTAAAATGAAGTTTGGCTCATAGCGATTCTAGATATGACTTCCAAAAAGCAGATAACAAAGTTGCTGATGAGACTGCGCCGATGCGCAGGCTGATCTGCGCCTTTGTTGTTACAAATCACGGAAGACAATTTGGGGAGCGCAGTGGCTCAGTGGTAGAGTGCTTGACTCGAGACCGAGACTGCATTGTGGCCCTTGAGCAAGACACATTTATCCTAGCTTAGTACTGGTTTAACCCAGGAAGACCCGTCCCTGTTTAACTGAAAGATTGCTGATGGGACGTAAAGAATCAAATCAAACAAAACAAAACCGAAGACAATTTATCTGAGTCGCAGTCCAATTGCTATAATGTCATTTTAGCATGAATGCTTAGAAAGTAAGATCTGAAATTTGATTTTCGTAAAATATGATATAACTCTGACAGAATTGTTATTTGCGCAGTCTCCTCAAAGCATTTGCAGTGTGTATGTAGACACACCAAGATTATCCTGCTAGTGACCAATTTCTTTATCATACAACCTGATATATGAAAGTAAACATGGTAATCATTGAACTGTATAAACCACATGCTACCCATATGAAATACATTGAGGGAAAATGAGGAATTTTCTAAATTGAAAAGGACTAAGTTATTTTATTTTACAAGAAATTCCAAACTTATTTTCCAATCTTAAATGTTCAAACATGCAATTGTACATTAGGCGGTAATATATTATATGCATGTGCAAAATTTCAGTCCAAATTGATATCATTAAAGATATTTTAAAAAAGAAAAACGATGTCCACTGAATTTCTGATGGCACAATAGTTAAAGCTGCATAGTCTGTAACTTTTGATCTTCTAATTTTAAAAATAATGTTTTTATTTTTCAAGAACGCAGTAAAAATATTCAAATTCAGGTAAACATTTTACCATTTTCGTAAATCTTAACAAGTTATCACTATCAAAACAACTGCATTTATGTTAAAATTCAACGGTCTATAATTATTGGAGGGACGCAAATAATTACCAACAAGAGAAATATACACCTATTTGATAAGATAATTCACTTTTCCATGCAGTTTCAGCTGTATTGAACATTTTTATTGTGAAAACATAGCTTATTTCTACTTTTACAAATGATTTAAAAAGAAAAGAAAATTTTTCGAAAAATGTTCATAGTTACAGAGTATGCAGCTTTAATGGTCATGTAGTTTATGATTATTGGATAGATACAGTAATAACTGTGTAAAATAATCTACCAACTGCATTTTGTAAAAGGACAATTTTCATAATCTAAAGAAAAATATGCTAAAACGTAATATTTCATGACTATAATCCTGCTGCAATAATAAGAAACGTGAAAACCTGGAATATTATTTTATTACTTGCATTTTTCCAAAAAAAAATAAAGCTCAAATCTGGATTTACAATATCCTGCAGTGACAGAAGAAAATTGTTTGAAGAATCTATTACAACTGCCCTGACCCCTAATCTCTTGGGAATTTCGACATTTTTAGGCGTTCTGAAAAGCGGGGGGAATTCAAACCATGTAACAGCCATGTGACAGCCTATATATCCGTACTTAAATTTCTACAGGTTAGTGTCAAAAGCATCACACATTTTAAAAGCGTGATTGCTTTGTACATGTCAGTTTTATTTTTTAAAGACTGCCATATAGTTGATAGTATTGATTCAATCAGCGTAGACACAGATCCAACTGATCCAATATGATCAGTTTGATCCGGTAAAATACTGTCTGCTATATTTGTAAGGACATTTTCTACTAAAACAGCGTGATGTGGCTATTATGAACAGTTTTATAAAACAACTTTTACAGTGGTAAATGGCCTAAACATTATCAACTACATATGTAATTTGATAGTCAACCATTCATTTTCTGTAATTAGTTTACATACACTCTTTCAATATGGTAACACTCAAGTTTCAAATAAGTGGAATTAAATGCCCAAATTCTACCATCAGAATTAAGAGTAAAATTAGGATTAATACCAGGCAATACCTTTTGTCAAAATTCTGCCTGAAATTATTCATGATTATTGAATGCTAAAGGTGATATAAATTGAAAACGTACATCTAAAGTCATTTATTCGTGATTCTAATTTATGCAGCAGTACTATTAACCTGTGACCCCCCCGCCCCCCCCTGCTCTATATATATCTGACCATGACCAAGTTGATTGTGTTGAATCTGATGGCAGAATCCATTAATAATGCACTAGGGTTAATTGATTTACAAATTGTGTAGATTTTCCTGCTCTTCCTCTAGATGAAGGGGATACTTATTCTTTTGGGTGTGGATTCTGTTGGCGTTGGCATAGATGTTTGCATGTGCCTAACTTGTAATTTACCATTCAATTTGGCACAGATACTTATTTGATTTTGGTGACCTTTACCTAATTTTCAAGGTCACCAGGTTCATATAACTCTTTATCGGTTCAATCGAGAATGATAGGGAATCGTCCCAACATGACTGAATAATGTTGACTGGCCAGCTGTGGGATGCAAAGCATCAAAAAAACTATGAAAAGGCCTTGCCTGAACCAATGGCCAGATTTTGACCAAACTGGCATGGATACATCATTGATAGGACCTTAATAAACTGATAGATTTTGGTGACCTTGACCTTATTATCAAGATCATGAGGGTAGTATAACACTATAAAAGCCTTGTCTGCATTCTCTCTTCTGAGCCAATCACAAAATTTGCCTAACTTGTAATTTACTGTTCAATTTTGCACAGATACTTATTTGGGCCATTTGATTTTGGTGATCTTTACCTAATTTCAAAGCCACCAGGGTCATATAACATGTACCTTTAAACGAGATCTCCTCCTAAACCACTGGTCCAAATCAAAAGTAATTACAAAGATGCTCTCTTCCAAAATTGAACAAATTTATGGTTTCTCTCTTCTGAATGAAAAGGGCAACCAGAGCTCTAGATAAGAAATATCTTAAAATGACATCTGAACCACTGGTCCAAATTTTAAAAAAAATCACAGAAATGTTCCTCATGCTGCCCTCTACCAATATTGCACAAATTATTTGGTTAAACAATGTTTTCTCCTGAAACACTGGTCCAGATTAGAAGTAAATTCACAGAAATATTCCTCATAATGCACAAATGAGATTTCCAACAATGTGGAACTTTGACAAGTGTAGACTCATACGAGCCTGTGCAGCCTCCTCTTAAGCTTAGAAACTCCAAATTATGTCTAGTCAGGAGCTTAACACTCATAGAATATTCAAGCGACTAGCAAAGGCTCTGATCACACTGCACATATGCACAGGCAGATCTGAGGCTTTGCTGGTCGCACATACCACCTTGTTGGAAATCTCATGTCGCGACTCAAATAGTTCTGCTCTGTTAAACAAAAGGGTGACCAGAGCACTAGATAAGGAATGTATTTAAACTGTCTTAAATGTTAACATTGATTGAATATTGTTAATAAGTTCAATAGACTTGTCACCTGCATATCAGTAGTGTTAAGATAATTAATTAAATATGTGATTGAGGTCTACACCTTGCTTTAATATTGTTTCTTCCACTCTATATTTTGGATAAAAAATAAACACATCCATTCGAAGTCCCATTCGTACATATTTGTATTACTATATCAAGGGTAAATTTACTCAACAACAATTTTCCAGTCTCCATGCTGAAACGTCCTTAGCTAATAATGCTCTTCATGTAGCAAAATTTCTGAAGTTGAACAGGCAGAAATGAAATCAACTGGGGACAAAACCATAAACACAGGGTTTTTTTTTTGCATTGAGTTACAAATAAAACACATTTAGAGGGACACTCTTATGCATTTACCATTTTCGACCACTGTTAAGTTGAATGAAACTCAACATAAGAAACATTTTTGCACATGTGTTTCCACTTTTTTGACCTGGTAAGTAATGAAAATGTCCAATTGTCAACCAAGACTGATTGAAATATAAAGAACTGGGCATTTTGCTCTGCAGCTGGTTCCCTAAAAACAAGTGAGTATCACCAGGAAATGTTGCAATCACAGACCAACCAAAGGTACACAGAAAAAGACACTCACACGACAGCAAGAACGAATACAACATTTTGTTTGCCACCCATATACAAATATGGATGAGAGTTTGACCGAAGCAATTTATAATATGAAATTTGGAAGCAATCTTAAGTAAAATGACTAAGTTAATATAGTGCCCACGAAAGAGGATGGACGTACAGACAGACAAGTCCAAAACAGTAGAGCTCTGCCAACATTGGGCAGGGTCCACCAACATGAAGAAAATTTGAATCTTGAACTCTTACTTTTGGATCCCGAAGGTCCAAGCCTGAGCTGAGAGAAAACGTTTTGTTCATGTGCATGAACTTTAGCTTATCCCCAATACACATTTTTTTTGTTTTGTTGCTTTACGTCCCAAGTCAACAGCTATGGTCATTGCGGGACGGTCAGTTCACCTAACCACCTCTCCAAATAATCTGGAAAAACGGATCATTCAGAAATAGAGAGAACCTACAGCAGACTCGGTTTTATTCAGTCTGTTCATGAGAACTAATGTAAAGTGCAACAATACAAACACCCCCTAGCACCGGCTTAAGTGGTATTCTGGGTTTTGCCCAGGTTTAAAAAAATTAAATCAGTCAGCTGAGCCGCAGAGACTAGCTAGAATATCCATTTTTTGCATTTTCAGCTTAACATACTTTCCATAGAGCAAACAACAAAGGCGCTGATCAGATTGCGCAGATGACCATGCTGGTCTACGCCTTTGTTGTTTTCCTCTCACAAAGTCCGTTTTTTTGCGTCAAGGCCAATAAAATATTAGTGTCCCGGATGACAAGACACATTTTTTTACACTTTGGGTACGCCTGATCCCTCCAGTTCATAATTAAGAGGACTTGGTTTCTCTGAAAAGGTCCAGATAACCACCTTGAAACTAGCAGCTGTTTATGTGAACCAAATCTGGTTGACAGCTTGGCGTGATCGAACTGTATATATATCGGTACGACATCGAAATTGAGAAAATTCTGTTTTGAGGTTGGACTCATCACTCTATAGGACAAGGTACCATATCCCAAAATTACAACACTTGGATAGCAGTCAATAACTCAACTTGTTATATGGTTTGTTTACAATAAAGGCCATACTGTTTATCAAACCATATTCATTTTTGAACACCAATTTTTTTATGTCTTACACGTTTCTCTGAGCACATATAAGTAAATGTGCTATATTCTTCATGGATAACACACATTTCCTATTCATAACTTGTAAAATGCGTTGCCATAACAACCAGGTGTGTGATCTCATCAGACCTTTGCCTCTAGACTGAACTCAAAATGGTTACATGTCATAAACATAAATCAACAAAGTCCTGATACAAACTAGAGTAGACCAAGTTGTACTCAAAAGTTTGTTTGATTTGATTCTTTACGTCCCATCAACAATCTTTCAGTTAAACATGGACGGGTTTTCCTTGGTTTAACCAGTACTAAGCTAGGATAAATGTGTCTTGCTCAAGGACCACAACGCAGTGACGCTGGTGAGGCTCAAACCCGCGACCCCTCGGTCTCGAGTCAATCACTCTACTACTGAGCCACTGCGCTCCATTCAAAAATTTACATTGTTGTCTATGATCTTGTTGCCATAGCAGCCAGTTTTATTGTTTTATTCAACACTATTGATAGCAGCTCACAAATTTTATTATGGCAAAGTATATTTATATGTTTCATTAAGTTTAAATGCAGATTGATGGAGGTTTGCTGTTCAAAATATAATGCATCTGTATTAACATTGGTGGGTGGGGTAATGAACCCCCATAATTTCTATCATTTACTTTGTAACAGACCCTAAGTCAGCCAAATAACCATTCTAAGAAGCTATAGAATAACAAAGTATTGTCATTTAAATGGTAAAAAGTCTCAAATTAGCACAAAAATTATTCTAGATGTTGAAATGCAAGTGTTTCCTTAAAAATTCAAATTGTCAACATAGGTAAAGTTGCGGGGCTACTACTCTTCTATTCGAAGAGGATTACACCTAACTATTATTAATACTGCTTGTACTCAAGTTGGTCTTTTAAGTTATAATACAATTTTCTTTCAATGTGGTTGCCCTTGTAAATTATAAGAGGTCAAAATTGCGCAATTTCTTAAAAATTTAAATGTGCTTGATGGGTACCTAATGTCTGTTGCCATGGTAACGTTATCAAACATTTTTATGGATAAGATAGATAGACCTTATGATTATGTGGAATGAATCATTCAGCTCAAGAGACATCAACCTACCCCATATAAGATATCCATTCCCAGCTTCCAGTTAAAGACTTCCTTGCACTGTATTATGCAAATCTGATCCAGATAAAACCAAACCAGTCTACTTTCCTTTTCAACAATAGAAGTCACGTGATAAAACTTTTCCGTTTTTTCTTACTTCAGGGACATTTTTTCTTATATTTCCATCTTGATAAAGGCCATTGTTTGGCCGAAACCGGTCGATCACCCATATATAATAAAGTTAGAAACGGTCGTCGATGGTTGTGTATTCTGTTTCCCCTTTTATCCTTTGATTTGATCTTCGACAGAACGGAATCCCTCAGTGGATCCAACCTCGACGAATCTGCCATCATGACATTCCTGGCGGAGTTTGAGCGGACATAGAAGTGTCAAACGTTCCGCTCTGTATCCCTTTGGGATCCTCTGACGCACCGATACTCTGCTTTTGATAAGTGGACCCGGATTTTAGCGATCATAATGACTTCCCAAGACGACAACAAGACGTTCAAAGACACGCTAACAGCGACACCTTCAGCATCTGTCTCCTTGACTACACTTCCGCTAGGTATACCTAGTTACCGAAATACTAACAAAACACGAAAATCAGGTTCAACCGATCCACACAGTGATATACAGCTAACCAGAAGCATCAGCCACACTAACTACCGGTACTTTGAATCTACAAAAGAGCCAAAATCATTGGCATTACTCAGACTACTACAGTTCGTTCTAACTAAAACAGCACTTAAATTCAGGAACATGCTCTATGAACAGATCACAGAGAGGACAATGCGAAGAACATGTGCACAAAACTATGTGATAATTACTTTGGAAAAACTTGAAATAAAGTTCTTAGCCATATCCAGGTTACAACCTCTAAAGCAGTGGAGATATATAGATGACATATACATGATCTGGCCCAATACACTACAGGAGTTGAGCTCCTACTTAGAGGCCTTAAACTCTTTCCATAAAAACATAAGAATCATCACAGAAGGGAGCAACACAGAAGCCAACTTCTTAAATGTCTCATTGAACAAAGATAACCAGGGACACATACAGACAGCTTTTTACATCCCCCAAAGGACTCACACTTTATAAATACCTTCCTTACAGTTCTTTTCTCCTTAACCTCAGAAACAAAGTTTACCAGACAGCCAGACCTTATGATTATGTGGAATGAATCATTCAGCTCAAGAGACATCAACCTACCCCATATAAGATATCCATTCCCAGCTTCCAGTTAAAGACTTCCTTGCACTGTATTATGCACATCTGATCCAGATAAAACCAAACCAGTCTACTTTCGTTTTCAACAATAGAAGTCACGTGATAAAACTTTTCCGTTTTTTCTTACTTCAGGGACATCTTTTTCTTATATTTCCATCTTGATAAAGGCCATTGTTTGGCCGAAACCGGTCGATCACCCATATATAATAAAGTTAGAAACGGTCGTCGATGGTTGTGTATTCTGTTTCCCCTTTTATCCTTTGATAAGATAGATAGTGTTATGATTTATAATATAAATGCGTTTTCATAACATAAGCTCATTGTGTAACATTATCGAAGAGTAAGCCAGGATTCTTCGATGAAAACAGACAAAATTGGCTATTTTTCATTTCCCAAGTACTGTTGCCATGGATACTTGGATATCTCGAAAACTACTGAACATATTTGATTAATTTTTTTATGAATCTTCATCATTTGTCCAGGGCTACATCTGGTAGAAAAATTAGCAAAATCAAAATTTTTGAGTTTCCATGGAATGCTTGATGGTTACAGTCAGCTTCTCTTAAAATGTACGAGACTCTTTATGCTATACTGAACAAAAGTGAAAATGCTACACTACGATATTCTATATTTTGTGAGAAAGTATTGGACAAAAAGTATTTTCTAAAACTTAATAATGGTTTCCAGACATCCAGCAAACGATTCATCGAAACTCCACTAGTTTGTCTCTTTTGATGTCGTGAGTTATGTTCCTTTTGTGTTTAAAGCTTTATTTGCTGAAATATGCAACTGCGCATGTGCAAAAAATATTGTTATGTTCAGCAGAATTTGTCATACTTGTGTTGAATAAAAACACAAGAAAACTGACTAATAACTTGAAACAAGCGCAGAAATCAATTTCAAATTTGTAAAATAAAATGTAAATTGTCTCCCTTTGACAAAAATATATAGGGAATATTAACACAGTCGTATACGTGATCTCGTGTAGATTTTTTTGGCTGCAGTATAGACTATCAAAGATGGCGGACATTCGAGACAGGATATCGTGAGTATACTTTCATTTGCAAACTATGGCATGTTTATTCACAACCAGCGGCCAGTCATAGACGCTAACTCGCTAAGAAAAACTGGATTTTCTGATTTTCCTATTCTCTTTGCGCAGTTTGATCTGTTAAGGAGAATTTGACAGAAAGAAGTGAGTGATTTGCAGAAAGTAAAAACGAAGTGGAGACCCGACCTGTTTTCTTGTCATTATGTCTTTTCAACAGCAAATATTGCGATTCTTTTGCTATATGCCATAAGCCCAGTCCTAGAAACTCACCCTCTAGTCCTGAAAGCCCAAACAAACATTCTTGGATGATGATATACGAGTTTCAAAATATCGGCCGTGATATCGTGTAGACCACGGCTCTTTTTCGGTGCGTATCGTGTAGACACAAGCAATTTTTGTAAATTATGCAACTGTGTAGACACAGGTTTTGGATACCGTGTAGACTCATAAAATAAACTCCAACACCATGAAGCATTTTGCCTGTTTTAAGCTGCCCGCTGTATTTAGAAAGCCAATTTATCGTCAGACTCGACGGATGCAAACCCCAATAGACTTCAGGCTGATCTGCGTTTCGCTGCTTGCATTTTCCGTTTTAGCTTACATACCTTAGACTAGGTTCAAAATGAACATAAACTAACATCTAAATTTTGACCAAGCTCTAGGGTAAACATTGTAAGTGTATAGAACATCTTCATTTCGAAAAAGTACCACAACAAAGGTTTGGATGAAGAAATAAAAAAAACAAGATTCAATAAATTTTAACACACTAGGTAGGTGGCAATCGTGTGGGGTATGGTTCCTTTAAAAATCGTTTTGGATCTACAAATACGAAAGGGTCGACAGTCAAAACCTTATTGATCTCCATGATTTGTATATTTTTGCGATTATAAACTTTAATTTTGGCAATCAGAAACGCAGTTTTTTTTAAAGCTATGGATCATGCTAAGTTGAAGATGTATTTCGGGATTGCTGCCTACTCAGTGTGTATTAAAGGATTGTAAAAATGTTTGTTAACCCATAGATAAGCCCACAGTGGAAACTCAGACTTGCCTTCACAACATGCAGAATGCGAATGTGCAAATTACAAGTGTCAAACAGATACAATTCTTTGGGGTATCAGATTTTGTCGTCGTCATGTATAGCATAACCTGCCGTGAATGTTGGTATTTATTACTAGCTTTATAATTCTGACATATATGGAAAGCTAAATTCATGACCAGCTTGTGTTTTGATTAGATTGGTATGAGATGGAATATGCTTTGTTTAGTTGCAGTATATACTGGGGTGCCACTATCAAACAAATTGGCTGCGAACATGGCGCAGCGAATTCAGGTTAAAGGAGATGTATTTCCTCAGTTATTTTTTTGTGGTGGGGTTTTACAACCCATTTAACAATTGTTCAGTCATAACAGGACAGTTTTGTATCTGTCTCGGGTGAATAAAGTGTCTATAGTGTCTTGCTCAAGAACACAAAGCAATGCCTGTGGTTAATCTCAAACTTGTGTGCCAACACCAATTCTTACACTCTGACAACTAAGTCAATGCACTCCTTGTTGCTGTGCAAGCACGACAGGGGGTTGGTTTTTTATGCTTTACATCCCAAGTCACCAGCTATGGTCATGGCGGGACTGTCAGTTCACCTAACCACACCTTTTCCTGGACAAGCTTGAACAAGCAGTTAACCAGAACTTAGTTAACATACTTTCGCTTGTAACTGACAACAACCCTTCTTGAACGATTCAGCGGAAGAGAGGAGCTTGACTGTAATCATTCTCCACGAAAGTATGGGGCCAGGCCAGGATCTACAGTGGGCTGGGTTTGAGTGGCGGGATCCATCCTATCAATGACATTTTGAGAGCAAGGTGGACTATGTGTTTGTGTCCAACTTTATCTGGCTTTTTTCTGTTTGTGAGCTGTCCTTGTTTTTTTAATCAAAAGTCCAGTCATTACTTATTTTTTCAAACACATATCAAATCTAATAGGGTTTAAAAATTGGGGGCATTTACATGTATCCCAATTACACCAACAATTAGTGCATGCATTCCTTTTTGGTTGTTACATGTAGAAGATCTCTTATGATGGCTGTTAGCACTCTGTGTGTTAAAGCAATATTAATAGGATGTCGCAGGGACAGTCACCTCAGACAATGACGCCAATGGTTGAATGGGTCACTGTTTAAAGCATTTGCACTGGCTAAATGAAAACAGGTATAGCTAATCAGAGAAATCAGCTTTATTTTGCGATTTTTTTTTTCATTAAGTTAGCCAAACCATGCTGATTTCTCTGATCAGAGATACATCTCCAATACGTCGAGAGTAAGTAATAATTGTGAACCACCCAGGTAGCTTGTGGAATAGCTCAGGTGGCTAGGTTGCCTGACCTCTGTTCCAAGTCAGTGAGCTCGAGGAGCAGAATTTATCTATCTGATAATCTTTATGTCTATTTGTCCTTTATTTTAAACATGATCTGTTCAGAGTCCCCAAGTAACAACAACCCAAAATGGCCAATTAAAAGTGGTGCTATTGATCCTGAACTACCTGGGTGTGTGGTCTTAGGTATCTATGTGTTCTAAATACTCATTTTGTTTCACTTTCAGATTCCAAGCTTAAGATGAATCATTCCATATGTCAAGCCACCTATGCCCTCATTGCGATAGTAGCTACAAGAGCATATTCAGGCTAAGAAAGCATGTAAATGCCAAACAAACTGGAACTCTAAAGTACACCTGTGATCAAGGCTTTGCTGAAAAACACCAGCTCGAAGCACATCTCATCAAACATGGTGGTGATAAAGTAATGTGTAGAGTATGTGACAAAAACTTCACAACATTCTTTTTGCTCAGGCGTCACATTGCAGATGCCCACAAGAATGTCAAACACCAATGTAGAACTTGCAAGGCTGTTTTCATAGATAAAGAAGTACTTAAACAGCTTGTTTTGGGTTTACACGATCAGAAGTATCGATATGTGTGCTTCTGCAACATGGTTGATACATTCTTGTAGATTAGCTGTAACCCATTGACAATAATAGCATTCTATTGTATCCGTCTCCATCATCCATATTCGATGGGCTGTATGCCTATAATAAGAATAAAATTATTAGAAAAATGTCTCTGAAGTATTAAAGTGAAATTTACCCTATTGACAGGACTTAATTTATGTGAAACTTTCATGTCTGTGTACATATAAAAATGGTCATGTGTATTGAATTCAATTAACAGTGAATGAAATTCATCACATCTTGGGCATATTTATCAATCGATCATTCTATATTAAGAAAAAAGAGAACCCATCTTCCTGGGGTCACCCATGTGAGAAAGACAGTTATAAGATAATGGAAGAAACTGCTCCTCTCCAAAGTTAAGTAATGAATTTTGATGGATCAGCAGTTTCATTCAGACTTATACTAATCAAACCATTTACTATTGGATGCTTTTTCTGATTTTATTAGAAAGGAAATAACTAAAAAAATAGCAAATAAAACACTGTCATGGATGAATCTACATAAAGCATTTAAATATCAAGGTTGTATAGCTAGTTGATTCATACTAATTGGTTTAAGGTTTCACTGTTAATGCCAGTGTTAACAAAAGAACCCATCGATGGGACCAGCACCAAATTTGGTAAAATACCATATAGTGATTATTTGTACAGAATATCAAGGCCTAAAACAAAATTTCTCAAAATAAACCTTAACATGTGTTTAGAAGTCTAACCTCCAGGGTGGGATTTTTATCAGATGGCCATTTGCTACACTACAGCCTGCAGACCAACCCATTACACATGGCATAAATGATAATAATGTAAAAATACCAAAAATAGTAATTATGATAATGGGATATCACAATCACAAACTACAGACAAAACTCATGAAACTGCACGGAAGAGCCACACAGCAAATACATGACACCAGGAAGAAAGCTAAGAAAAGCAACACAATTTCACTGTCAAGATGATTGCAAACCTAGAATTTACATAAGGTAACGCACAACAAACATATAACAATTACAGAATTCCATAATGGGAGTAACAATAAACAACAAATCAACAACAACAGAGCCACTACCTTAGAACGGACACCAGCATAAGCCACTTTTTAATCCAGGCGACATTTAAAAAAACTTGGTAGAGGTCTGCTAGAGGGTTATACATATTAAATATCCAGGGTCTTTGCATTTTAAGGTACTCATTAACGCCAATGTAAAGATTGTAACTGCTTGGGTTGGGCCATTCTAGTAACAGGGTCAAAATTTCAATGAACTTGGTAGAGGTCTACTGGCAGATGCTATATACCAAATAAAAAAGCTCTATATCCTGAGGTTTCAGAAAGTAAAAGATTTGTTTATGTTGTCACTATAAACATAAGCTTATGCTGAGCACACGGCTACTGGATTGAACCTCTTTTTGGCCAAGGCTCTGTAGTTTGAACAAACATTGTAGAAAAACACTACGTAATGATAGATGCCAAAATATAAGGGCTATATGCATTGTGACATCAGACAAGACGTTTTCATTTTATTTTTATATTCATTTTGAGCTCTTGTGCCCTAAACATGCAATTGACCGCAACCATACATACATCCTATGAAGGGACCATAATAATTTATAAATAGTAAGTGAGTATGATCAGGAATACCACGATCACAAACTGCAGACAAACCCATATTTAAGTCAAGCTTGGTCAAAATTCAGCTGTTAGTTTGTGTTCATTTTGAGCCTAGGCTAAGGTATGTAAGCTTAAATGGAAATGCAAGCAGCGAGGTTCAGATCAGCTTGAAGTCTATTGGGGTTTGCATCCGCCGAGTCTGACGATATATTGGCTTCCTAAATACAGTGGGCAGCTTAAAACAGGCAAAATGCTTCATGGAGATAGTTTCTTTTATGAGTCTACACGGTATCCAAAACCTGTGTCTACACAGTCGCATAACTCACATAAATTACATGTGTCTACACGATACACACCGAAAAAGAGCCGTGGTCTACACGATATCAAGGCCGATATTTTGAAACTCGTATATCATCATCCAAGAATGTTTGTTTGGGCTTTCAGGACAAGAGGGTGAGTTTCTAGGACTGGGCTTATGGCATATAGCAAAAGAATCGCAATATTTGCTGTTAAAAAGACAAAATGACAAGAAAACAGGTCGGGTCTTCACTTCGTTTTCACTTTCTGCATATCACCCACTGCTCTCTGTCAAATTCTACCTTAACAGATCAAACTGCGCAAAGAGAATAGGAAAATCAGAAAATCCATTTTTTCTAAGCGTGTTAGCGTCTATGACTGGCCGCTGGGTGTAAATAAACATGCCATAGTTTGCAAATGAAAGTGTACTCACGATTTCCTGTCTCGAGTGTCCGCCATCTTTGATAGTCTATACTGCAGCCAAAAAAATCTACACGAGATCACGTATACGACTGTGATTAAATGTTTGGTAATCTTTGACTAATCACGATTTTCGATAAATTTATTTTGTCAAATCAGGCAGACCTATCAGCACATATTTCCTACCATTTCTCGACCAGTAATGTTCTCACACTAAGATGCAACAACGCATTGATTTTCCTAATATGGAGATTTCAGTGAAAAAATTTCAAGCTTGGCCAATTTGATGAAACCCTGCTTTCTAAGGTTGCTTTTAACAATCAAAGCACATTTTTGATAAGTCATTCACATTTTTGGCTGTCAGATGTCTAGACCACAATTTCGTTCTGTCGGTTCTTTTTGGCAGTGGATTTCTGAAGGCCCAAACTATGTGAGATTTCCGTTCAAATTTGTAACCTGAAAATTGGACCCGTCACATTTAAATGGCTTTCGTGTGTTTCCTCGTGACAACATCCGTAAAGCTTTTAAGTTTATGCATAACCAAGTCTTTGAACATTCAGATACACTTTTATTTGCTTTACTTGCGTGCATCATTTTGCATATAAATGGCTAACAATTCAAGTGTAGCGTTGTCACTTTTATTCAGTATATTACCTATACAGCGATTACTGACCATCTTGGGATGGTCCATTGTGTGTATCGAGGGTCAGAGGTTATAATTTCCCCCCCGAAATAGTATTTTTTCTCTTAAGATAATTTTTGCCTTCACAAACATTGTAGGGGGGGAGGGGGGGGGGTGATGTTTTACAAATATTTTTTTCTATTTTCTATATGTATAACACAAAAAGTGACCATTTTAGTCACAAAATAAAGCCGTACATTTATGGAAATAGGAAATCAAATCAAAATCATAAAAAAGAGACCAACAGCGAGCTTATAAATGAAGATGGAAGCATTTAATCGACTTTAATTTTAATCAAAATTATAGGCAGCGATACACTGTGATTCCCATTACATGTACCATCATCAGAGGTCCTTTTCATGCATCTGTAACTTTGCTATTTTTGTTCGGATTTTCATGAAAAATTTCACCAAAATGTAGAACCAAGAAATTGGGATTGACATACACCATTTTGGGAAAGCGAAAGCGAAAGACACCGGAAGTCCTGATCAGGTTCCCCGTTGCAAGGAAAAATAAGACACCTATCATGCTGCATAAAATTAAGCTATGAACTTAAGTTATTGATTAAGACATGTCTGTAGACTATTATAGGTAAAATGCTGATCCTGCAGCAAAGAAAAAATAAAGCAAATAAACTGCAAATCTTAAAATAACATGCGATCCAACTAAAAATAAAAATATAACAGGAAAACATGAAACATGTTGTTCTCAATGCTCAGTTGCCCTAAAATGTACTGAAAATATATATCAGAGAAGCTATCATAATCTGCTTAGTTTAGCATTTTGAGGCTGACTTTCTTTGGAAAGTCAGCCTCAAAATCCTGAATTCAGGAATAATCCTGAAAACTTTCATCCATGAAGTCTATCAAACAATTTAGTTTCTCAAACTGTGGATTTCCAGTTGATCATTTATGTATGTACTAATGGAGTCTTCTTTCTGGTTTGATACAATTATCTGGGGATGGTCCATTGTGTGTATCGAGGGTCACAGGTTATAATTTCCCCCCAAAAATAGTATTTTTTCTTTTAAGATAATTTTTGCCTTCACAAACATTGTAGCCCCGGATGAAATGGCGCATCATGCGGCATTTCTTCTGTGTCCTACTGTTTGCAAAAGTACTCATTCATGGGTGAAATTTCACAATTTCCAAAATTCTGAACTTTGAAACTCCAATCTTAAAACATGCAGTATGCCCACTAAATATTCATAATTTCAAGTTTAAATGGTCAATTGTCTTTAGACAGACCCAATATAAATCAGGGAACCTATTATAATCTCTCCAATTCAGCATTTTGAGGCTGACTTTCTATGGAAAGTCAGCCTCAAAATCCTGAATTAAGGAATAATCCTGAAAACTTTCACACATGCTCATTTAGGAGTCATGTGTATAAAACGGGTTAATTAGCAAGGGTTTAGAGATATTTTTTTTCTTCACACACCAAAACTGTCCAGTCTTCAAAAAAACACGTCTTTTGATCAAGCAAAAACCTGCTTGCTGAATAGACAGAAAAAAGGGGGGAATTAAACAACAAAGAGAACGTTAACAAATTAAATAACATTTTTCTATCTTCACTACAAACCTGACTTCTTCACTCCCCCTGAAAAGTTATGGTCATTAGTTATAAAACTCATATCATTAGTTATAATGCATTAACATCCAAACAGGTCCAGTTAGACTAACGTTTTGACCATGAAATTGTGAATATTTTCTCATCCATCAGTTTAATCATTTGTTTTTGGTGCTCAAAAGAACCTTCTCATTTTAGCTGAGGAACAAGCAAACAGAGTTTAAAATATGCACTCTAATCTTAAGCTCTGTTTGCACAAAGAGCAGGCCTCCTGATAAATGTGCGTAACTGAAAACTATTTTTCTCATTTCTCAACCAAAGCATATGTTGTAGGTACTCAAAAGAACCGTCTCAATGAGACGGTTCTTTTGAGCACCCAAAACATATGTTTAGGTTGCATGGTAAGAAAATAACTACAATTTTACGCTAAATTTTTTTTGCTTAACTGGATGTGAGCATACCAGGTAAATGATTGCAGTCAGAGTCAATTGTTGATTTCATAGGCCTTCCGTACTTTTCCAGATTTCCATCGGGACTCAAGTCACATGTACTTATATCACATGACTACCTCAGCCAAACGAAATTACTTTTGTTACCAAGACCGAGCAGCCATGTGCTAGAGGTTAGAATCAAAACACCAAAAGAAATTCTGTTTTGTAAGCAAACCGGTTTGTATATATTGCATACAAAGTGTGGATTAGTTGTAAGGGGCCACATAGCGCCGCTTTGTATGTTAATTGTTACCTGGAAAACCGATTTTACTTTTTTCAAACAGCAGCCAGTGGTTGAATACATTCTGACGTCAGTATCGAGTACCTCAAAGCACTGGTATCACTGACTGAGTCTGTCAAAATCTCATTAAAAACATCACTGGTAATGTGGCATCAAGCTATCAAGTCAATCTAGCTATGGAAATGTCGGATATAACCGAAAACTACATTAATTATCTCGTTTTCACTTGTTGACATTGGGTATCTGCAATGCTTATTTAAATATACGTCACGTTGTTGGGAAGTTTTTTGGGTTGGCCAGATATTTTTCGATTCGAGAGGGCTCGGAGCTAGTCGGAGCGTGTCGGGAAAACGCGGTTTGAAATTAGCTAATGCCCGAGCTCCAATGAAGCTTTTATAAACCAACTGATTATCATCAATTGTGTATTTTCAAAAAACAATAGTGTATTTTTTTTTATTCAACCAACATTTTTGTTTTGTAAAAACACACAATGTATGCAGTGTATTTGATTGAAAGAGGCCTGCATATTTATTTTTTCTCATTATCTGCCTTTATATATAGAATCTAATTAACAGATTTTGTGTTATCTTTAAAGAAAATTCCATCACCTTTTTGTTGACATTTTCACTTTTAATTATAAACGGATATTTTCCTATTAAAAGGTCGACAGGCTAATATGGGTTAACAAATGCTCCGTGACATGTGATTTTCAACAATGTGGTAATTTGAAAAGTGAAGACTCAGACGAGCCTGTGCAACCCTTTTTTAAGTGGAGAAACTCCAAATGATGTCTAGTCAGTAGCTAAACAGTCATAAAATGTTCCAGCGACTTGCAAAGGCTCTGATCAGACTGCACATATTCACAGGCTGATCTGAGGCTTTGCTGGTTGCACATACCACATTGTTGGAAATCTCATGTCGCAGATCAAATGTCCTTAAAAATATAGCTTAGTCTTACATGAACAAGTAAAATTAATAGTAAATCTCAATCTTTATAATCCTAAGCAAACCCTTAGATCTAAGCATCTTGAACATTTTTGAAAAAAAAGAAAAAAGAACTTACATTGCCAAGCACTCCCTATAGTCTCCAGGTGGTGGCTGACTGAGGTATAAATGGAGGGATATATATGGCTTTAGCCGAAATATTCCTGGGGTCTCACAAAGCTACCAAGCCAGCATTCAATGTTTGGCCATCCTCGACCCGCCAGCGAAACGTCATTTAAATGGCGTTTCACTGGCAGGACGATGATGGCCAAGTTTATGGTGTATTTGGATCCTCTATCCCTACATCAACTAAAAAAACCTTTTTTTTTTTTGGTCAGAGTTGGACCCCCTCTGATAAAACTTCTGGACGTACGCATGAAAAACAACAAAAATAATTAACTTACATTGCCAAGCACTCTCTGTAATCTCCGGGTGGTGGCTGACTGAGATATAAATGGAGGGATATATAGGGCTTTAGCCGAAATATTCCTGGCGTCTCACTCACAAAGCTACCAAGCTGGCATTCAATGTTGGGCCATCCTCAACCCGCCAGCGAAATGCCATTTAAATGGCGTTTCGCTGGTGGGACGATGATGACCAACTTTTAGAGCTCTTTATTTGAATCCTCTATCCACACATCAACTAAAAAAACACTTTTTTTGTCAGAGTTGGACCCCCTCTGATAAAACTTTCTGGATGCACGCATGAAAAACAACAAAAATAATGAACTTACATTGCCAAGCACTCTCTGTAGTCTCCGGGTGGTGGCTGACTGAGATATAAATGGAGGGATATATATGGCTTTAGTCAAAATATTCCTGGGGTCTCACTCACAAAGCTACCAATCCAGCATTCATTGTTGAGCCATCCTCGACCTGCCAGCAAAACGCCATTTAAATGGCGTTTCAGTGGCGGGATGATGCCGGTCAACTTTTAGCTATATTTGAATTCGCTATCCCCACATCAACTAAAAACTTTTTTTTTTATTTTGTCAGAGTTGGACCCCCTCTGATTAAAATTTCTAGATGCGGGCATGAAAAACAACAAAAGCAGATAACTTACATTGCCAAGCACTCTCTGTAATCTCCAGGTGGTGGCTGACTGAGATATAAATGGAGGGATATATATGGCTTTAGCCGAAATATTCCTGGGGTCTCACTCTCCTCAAATATTGACAGAACGGTGGCACCATCTAAATAACTCTTGATCTCTTTGTGGAAATACCTGTAATGGATAAAATCCTTACATAATTATGGTTCCTATACACAATATTACACAACTGTCGTACCAACCAAGAGTGACAGTGATGAAAAACTTTGTTTACACTTGCTAAGTAAAGCAGAAATGTGTACACTTCACTTGAGCTAACGCGAATTGAGAGATCACTTGTGTATTTATCCGGTCCACAGGATAGGATTAATACACTTGTGATCTATCGAATAGAAGTCACTGAAAACTTTGGAAACAAAAGATGACGTCACTGTCACTCTTGGCTGGCAGGACAGTAAACTAGTAAACTCAATGAGACGGTTCTTTTGAGCATCCAAAAGAGATGTTTTAATTGATAGGTAAGAAAATAAAATACAATTTTATGCTGATAAAATTTCCTTATCGGGATCTATGTTACTAAGTCCATATTATGAACTGCACACCGGATAGGTGGCCCATTTATATAGAGATTGTTTTCCATCGCCTTAAACAGCATTGTCAATCATCACAACAATGACTGCCGAACACAATTGATGTTATTAAAAATGTCTTTTTAAGTGATCGGAAACTCCGATTACATTCAAGAATCCCTTGGTGTGAACTGAAAAAATTACATTTTAGAACTTCAACACTTTTGAGTTAAGGAAGGAAGGAAAATCAAGACCAAACTAAGAATTGTGTTTGTGAAATACTGTACTCAAAATCCGATATGCTTTTCCAAAAGGATGGAGCTTTTCCTTAAAAAATTGGAATATTTTTTTGTTATTTTGTCATAATCGTACAATAAAACCAAGTTTCAAGGCTGTAGCTCCTATAGTTTTTGAAATATCTCAGTGAAGGTAGGCATGTCATAATTTATGCAAGAATACGCCTTACCTAGTTGCATGCCCCAAACTGATTTTCCCATGATGTGGCCCAAATACTTAGTGTCCTCTATTCACTAACCAAACACTTTTCTAGCTGTAGTTTACCCATATAAACAGAAAGGAATTTCCCACTCTTATCAACTGGACCAGCCCATTTCCTTTTAAGGGTTGTTGGTGTTTTTTTTTATATTTTTTTAATTCAAATTTTGATTATAGAACATTCTGTGAGGAAACAGTGGAGACCCTGATCAGATTCAGCATTTTGCCGCGTGGGGTGGGGGTCCACACTGTTTGCCTTTGTCCCACAAAAAATGATGCTAGTCTTATATGGATTAATTTAAACTGAATATAAAACTATCTACTTGTAGGTTATGGGAACTTTTCCACCTTGACTAGTGAAACTCCAGTATTCTAGGACTTACTTCAGTAGGGCCCGTCTAGCGGTAGCTAGAGCATAACTGTCTATAAGGACTCTCCCATCTTGACTGAGACTGTCACTAGACAGACAGGCATTACCGGTTCCCACTGCTACAATAGTACCATCATCATCAACTGTCAACAGAATAAACCAGAGGCATAAAATAGTGATTGTTTTCTTTTCCATCAGTTTAAACATGTGTTTTGGGTGCTCAAAAGAACCGTTTCATTCTTTTCAAGAAACCAGTCTTAATATAAAGTTCTTTTCAAGCCTGTGCAGATGCTCTTTGGCTGAAGGTCAATCTAGGTCTTTTTTCATAACATGTAGTAATCGTCTCATTAGGATTAACATACCAAGTATAATGACTTAGGATCATTAACTGACCTAGTATACTTTGGCTTCACCAGCCAATGAAAAATCATGTCATAAACTTGGTCAAGGTCAACCTTAGATCATCATTTCATACTTTGTATGATCCACATTACCAAGGTGTGTTTGATTTGAACATCCAGGCAATTAGTGGTGCCTTCTAAATTTATTGACTGAATCTTAGAAATGAGCCTTGACATGTGATTTCCAACAATGTGGCATTTTGACAAGTGTAGACTCAGACGAGCCTGTGCAGCCTAGAACTCCAAAACTCAATAAGACCTAAATCCCAGAGAATGTCACATATCATTCTATATATATATACACATTGGGAGATGTCACAATTTGCTTAATATCTCAAACTAAGTAAGTAGTTTCTTTATATAATAATTCCCTTGGGCGTTGAGATATCAAGATTAACCTGTAATTCTTGAACAATACAAAGTTACATAACTCTTATTCCACTAGTGACGACTATTGCCATAGATCTGCTGATCACCTTTGCAAATAGTTTAGACCAAGATCAAGACCGACAGAATGTCTGTCCTGATCTGGACCCAAACCGTTTGACACTCTGATGGTTTTGTTTGTTTTGTTGCTTTACATCCCAAGTCAACAGCTATGGTCATGGCCAAACCGTCATTTCACCTTACCACACTTTTTCCTGGGCAAGCTTGAACAAGCTGTTTACCAGTAATTCCTGCAGATACTTTCGCTTGTAACTGACAACAACCCTTCTTGAATGATTCAGTGGAAGGGAGGAGAATGACCGAAGAAATTATTTCATGATCAATCTCCACGAAAGTATGGGACCGGGCCGGGATCAAACTCGCGACCCCTGGATCTGCAGTCAGACACGCATCTTTGCCAGATACATTACCGACTGCGCTACGCGGCCCGGTAAACTCTGATGGTGTTTCCAAAAGAATAATTGCTAATTGTTTTTTTTTTCATAAAAAGATAGCAGACGACAAAAAACATGCCAATTTACCCAGCATACAAAGAATGACTAAAACTTCAATGGTTGACTCCTAATGTATGAATACAGTAAAACCTGTCTTAAGCGGCCACTCAAAAATAGACAATACAAAGCTCTTAATGACAAATGGTAGCTTAATGAAGGTCAAAAGTATTGCAGAATGCTCCCCTTGGAGCATTCTGCAATACTTTTGACCTGTATTAAGAGATAACTGGTACTGAAAACCAATTTTGGTCTTTTTGAGAGTGGCTGTTCTAGACAGGTTTTACTGTATTGGTAGGAATGTTTTACCTCGTTTGATGAAGAACGCAGCAAATGAATTTTTGGCATGTTGTATTTCTGGACAGAGTTTTAACAACTCCTCGAGCTTACTGTAACTTCTCATGGCAATCACGTCTTCTAGTTTGTACTTCCTCTCCTCCTCATACATCAGCTGAAACATACACCATGTTTGACCATAGGTCCTATGATGCAAACTTTTTGAGCGTAAAAAATGTGATAACTTTCTCAACTTGAGGTTTTCTTTAGCTCTGACTATCTGTGAGTCATGAGCCCTTTTCTTTGGTTCAACATAATGTTTTAATTTGATTAGAGTGTTTCTCCATGATGATACATTGCATTAGTTAGAAGGCTTCCATGCGAGCTGAACATTTCTTGTACTTCAACAACAGCAGAATCTAGGGCGAAGACTTATTTAGTACCAGTAAAATGCATTTAATCCCCCCCCCGGTGGCTTAGGCTGCTGTCCGTTCTAAGGCGGTAGTTCTGTTGTTGTTGACTTTTCGTTTATTGTTACTCCAATTGTGGGTGTCTGTAATTGTTCTATGTTTTGTTGTACGTTACTATATGTCCATTCTAGTTTTGCAATCATCTTGATGGGGAAGAGGGAGCTTGTTGCTTTGCTTAGTTTGTCTTCCTGGCGTCTCATGATGGATGTGTGGCTCTTCCTCGCAGTGCCATGGGTTTGTCTGCAGTTTGTGATTGTGGTATTTCCTGATCATACTCACTATTTTTTAAATCTTCAGTTTAGACATGTGTTTTGGGTGCTCAAAAGAACAATCTCATCGAGAAGGTTCTTTTGAGTTCCCACAACATATATTTTGGTTGAGAAATAAGAAAATCAATTTTCAATTACGCACTGTTATCTGGAGGCCTGTCAACCTTATAAGCACACATGTTCACAGTTGATGGATGTTGTAAAATTGGACATCTGCTTCATCAGGGTTCATACAGGTGAATTTGGGTAAATTTCAAGGACTTTTCAAGGACTTATCAAAGACTCAAGGTTTTCAAGGACTACAAGATTATGAACAGTACCAATTTCCACGTTAAACTCTACTTCAGAAATGCTTGACTGAGAAAATGGAAAAATCAGTACTAGAGAAGTAGTATAAAATGACTGTGCCTTTATTTGCATAGTATGCTGTACCAAATAGAGCAAAATAATTTATACTGATTTAGGCCTCCATCAACAGTATTTTAAAAGTCCAACAGAAAAAAAGTAACATTCAAGGACTTCAAGGCCTTGGTGATTTTCCATTACTTTTCATGGCAGATATAAGGACTTTTCAGGAATTCCCTTTATATTCAAGTGCTTTTCAAGCTTGTGCCATGCCTGTGCATTGATAGTTTGACTCTTTGCATGCTGGGTAATTTTGCATGCTTTTAGTCATCTGTTGATCCTTTTTAAAAAAAATAACTTTTAAAAAGTTCTTTGTACAAGAGACAGGAAGGCCATCAGTGTCAAACATTATGTCGGGCCTGATCTCAGTCCAAACTATTTGCAAGGTTATCAACAGGTGACAAAATGTTGGGAAAGAGTTGACTGTTAATAGCTTAATGAATGGTTTGTTTGTTTGCATTGGTGCTTTACGTTCCAGTCAAAAAATTTCAGTCATATTGGGACATTTTCTTGCATTCTTGTGTTGAACTAGTAGTAAGCAGAAGATGTAGCTTCTTGCACCAGGACACAACATTGTGTCTCTGATGAGTTTTGAGCTAGCGGCCCTTCGATCCGAAGTCTAAAACTGAGTCACTGTGCTCCTGAATTGAAAATCCAAATTATTATGTGCAGAAATGAGTTTCCATAAGTAGTTATAAAAAGGCCAAGTAAACCTATAAAAAATTCTTGGCTGCACCAGTAAATTTAGGTACGGTCAATTTACCCTAAACACAGGTATTTTATGCATTTTAAAAAGCATTTCGCCTTTCAAAATAATATAAAATCATATTTTTTCCAAAACCTGAAAACAATTCTAGGCTTCACCAATAAATTCTAAGGTAGGGTCCGGTTACACTAAATACAGGTGTTTTTTCTATTTGGCCTTACCTGTCCTTCTATATCAAGCTGGTCAATGGCTTCATTGATAGCATTCAGTTTAGCGATTTTCTTTGATTTTCCTGTCTTCTCACATATAAATTTATGGTCAATAAATACTTTAGCTATAAACCTGTAAATGGAGAGAATTACACAGCATTATCTCTTAAACAATCATTGTTTGGAAACAAGTTGCCCTTGCATGCAGAGATTTAGCTCTATTCACCATGCACTTCCCTTACTAACCCTTTGCATGCTGGGTAATTGTTCATGCTTTTGATGTCGTCTGCTCACTTTTACAAAATTATCTTTGAAAAAAAATTCCTGGATAATGTTTTAAGTTTTGTAGATGCAGAACAATTCCTCTATAACACACCTTGTTATAACATGGCTTTGGATATAACATGGACATGTTTTGGCTTCCAGTGGGTACGTGCATTAAGGGGCTATTTTGGCCACCTCTAGAGCCAAAAACTGAAAATTGCTTTTCACCAATTTCTTTTGATTGGTTTATTAGAAGAATAACTGAAGTGTAAAATTTCGGCATTTATTTAAATTTTACCATTGCTATGGTAACAAAAATGGCCACCAAAATAGGTTTTAAACAGAGAAATTGCCATTTTGAACCAAATTTAAGGCTTTCGAAGACCAATTTTTTTAAGAATTAGGTATCAGCACAGCTTAATACCAAAAAATCCTTTTAATGTGCCGTGGTAATTCTCATCTTCTGTCAAAAATATCTTTTTGGTATAATTTGCTTGTGCTCTATGTTAATTTCTCTGTCAAACCTCTCAATTTTGCTCCAAAATGGTCAATTTCCTATTTTCAGCCTATTTTAGTGGCCATTTTTGTTACCATAGCCACAGTGAAAGTCAAAGTAATTCGAGACTTATACACTTTGGTTATTGTTCTAATAAACTAATTAGAACAAATTGGTAAAAAACATTTTTTTATATTTTAGCCTCAAAGGGTGGCAAAAAAGCCCCTTAATACACATAGCTCTTTATTACCATGGAATTTATAAAGGAATTATAGGAAAATGACCATAAAATAGTCATTTTCTTATAAATACCTTGTAATACAGTCACTTTATAACATGATTCTCTTATAACATGTTCCTTTTATATGGACCCATAACATAGCATTATATAGGGACTCCAATGTATGTATATTTTGTAGATATGTATTGCAAGTTATGACTATATTACAACTGGCCAAGTGGAACTTTTGACTAGCCAAATAAACATTTATAAGCAGAAGTCAAGAAAAAGTAAAAAAAAAAAAAAACACAGGGAAAAGGGTCCACATGAAGGCCTGTGGATCATCATACCCAAAAGGGCCTGGATTGTCTCCCACTTCAACTTTGCTGGACTTGATCATTTTAGAACAATACTCCTGCAGTAACTTGAAGGGATCTTTCCTCGTTTCACCATCTCTGCCACCAGAGTCTCTGTCAGCCTGTCATGACAGAAAATGAGCCGTGACACGTGACTTCCAACAATGTGGCATTTGACATGAATAGACTCAGACGAGCCTGTGCAGCCTCCTTTTAAATTTAGAAACTCCAAATGATGTTCAGTCAGTAGCTTAACAGATATAGAATATTCAAGCGACTAGCAAAGGCTCTGATCAGACTTTGCGTATGCGCAGGCTGATCCGAGGCTTTGCTGGTCGCACATACCACATTGTTGGAAATCTCATGGAGCAGCTCAATGATGTCGCTAGTTCAAGAGATTTTGGTACTTAGGCCAAATAAAAAAAATGAGTGTGCTTAGGGTAACAGGTCTGAAAATTTTAGCTAGGGTAGGTACACACATTTTTTTTTTTAATTATTTTCTTTTCTGGAAAAAATATAATTTTATGCATTTTGAAAGGCATTTCCCCTTTCAAAATGCATTAAATTATATATTTTTTCACACACATTTTTTTAAATTATATTTTTTTCTTGAAAAAAATATAATTTTATGCATTTTGAAAGGCATTTCGCCTTTCAAAATGCATTAAATTATATATTTTTCCAGAAAACCTGAAATAAATCCTAGTGGCCTTATCAAATATTGGTTACAGTAAGCGTTTTAATATTTTGAACACTAGTTCCCAGCCAAAATGTCATCTATAGACAAACAGTGCAAACCCAGATCAGACTGCTTCTGAAGAAGCAGTCTGATCAGGGTCTTCCCTGTTTGCTGTTAGGCTAAGTATTTTGTGATTTCCACCCCTAATAACCAACATTTTATTTGAGAAAAGAAAAAGACTAGAAATGTGTCCATGGGACATGGATGCCCCCGCTGATGTAAAATTTGCATATTCTCACAAATAGTCAAAAATGACATATTTTATGTGGTGTTTAGAAAGTTTGATAAAAAATACTGGATTTAGAGACTATACATCATAGAAATAAGCATTTTTCATCAACAAAGGGCAATACGGTAAATCTTGTATTAGTTCGTACAGTAAAAAATAATTATTTTTCGCTGTGTACGAACTAATAAAAATTATTTTTCTGAGAAACGGGACTGTACGAACTAATAAAATGAAATTCTGAAGATCGAAAAACGGGACCAAAAACATGTTAACATTGCCAAAGAGGGAGGAATTTCTGTTTATCCTTTTAGCCTAATTACAGGCTGAATGTCTGGTCAGTATTTTCAATTAAACTAACATTCTTAATAGCATGGTGAAAGATTGAAAATAAACAACCAAACAAAAAAGGCCGGATTGCCGTTTCAACCGACTCACATGCAATGTGCGTTATACCCGGCGATATCACCCGGTTACAGGCCACTTTACATAGGCCTGCTTTACGGAAGAGATGTCACCTCGGACTTTTTCTATGACGATTGTCTTGATTGGAATCATACTCGGACCCACCGGGTCCGAGGAATCATAACAAAAATACAACTTCTGTTCACTACCGACGGCTAGCTCTACAACGTAACAAAGCAATGTATATCGCAGCTTTCGTTTTTGGTCATGATGTAGATTCTTATTTTCTTAGAGCCCTCGAAAGTGCAGCATAGTAGTAGACAAGACAATACATGTACGTACATTCAGTCCTACAGGTTAGACGTACGCGTACACTCATTGATTTGGAATGAAAACTGAAAATGAAAATGGCGACTTCTATGAACAACTGGAACGCAGAACTCTCATGAATCAGAGTAGTACATTTCTCTGCCTTCATTTTGTAAAAAGACCCACAACTTACGTTTTTTGCGAATGCTTATCCCATTTAAAGGCTTTGTATGAACACCTATATTTCTGCATAGGTTGGTTGGTTCGAGTCTCCATCATACGTCGTATTCCTTGTGGCGACATAACATGCTCAGCTTGTTCGCACACCCCCTTACGTGTTAGCTCGGAACCAATGTAGCTCGGTGTTAGGCTGTTAGCATTTTAAGATTATGATAATGGCAATCAATGTAGAACCAGATTCCCGTACTTTGTCATCCATGGAAAAGCCAATACATGGGAAAATCTGTCTTTCGTGATTTGAGGCTGACTGACTCATTTACAGCCAGAAACAGGGTTGGATGCACATGCTAGTCTTTGCACTGCTATTTGAACGCCATGCTATCCCGTGTACACCTTGCTTTCCATGCGCAGATCCAGGATTTTTCGTCAGGGTGGGGGTGGGGGGGGGGGGGGGGGGGGGGGGGGGGGGGGGGTGGGGGGGGGGGGTCCGGGTCAATCTGACAAAAAGCCCTGACAACGTTTATTTTTAGTCCTCAGCTTATTTTACTGAAGTCAAATGGTTAATTTCGAAGAAAACTATCATTTTTCAAGGTTCCAGAGAGGGTCCAACTTTTTCCAGGGGGGTCCAATTGCTTATACCATATAGAAACCCATATAACTTGTAATTTTCCAGGGGGTCCGGACCCCCCTCTGGATCCGCACTTGCTATCTCGACCAGCAGGAGATAGCTTTTTTTCCGTTTAGTCGTCGTTGGGTGGTATTTTTCAGTTTTATTTAAATTTTGATAGACCATGATTCTGTAAGCAAACCAGAGGGGGATTAGGGGGTCCGGACCCCCCCCCTCCTCTGGAAAATCACAAGTTATATGGGTTTCTATGGACACCCCCACCCCCTGGAAGAAGTTGGACCCCCCTCCTCCCCTCTGTAATAAAACCATTGGATACACTCCGTAAACTGTAAAATAAGTTGATGACTGAAAAAACATTGTCCAGACTGTTTTCTGGCCGTCGAGTTCGACCCCATCCCCCCCCCCCCCCCCCCCCCCCCCCCCCCCCCCGACAAAAATTTCTGGATCCGCGCATGAACCCTATTCGACTTGTTCATAACGCCCAGGCCACTGTTTAATGTGTAATGTACATTTTCTTGCGTCAAGGCCATCATCACGTGCGACCCAAAACTTAACAACACTCGGCCGGAATTGATGTGCGCGGTCTCTTTGATCTTAAAAAGGATCATGCTATGCTGTCTTTGCCCTTGGCGTCAGCTGATATAATTAGCAGACGTTTTGTGAATTGACCATTTGTTTGTTTGATTTGATTCTTTACGTCCCACCAACAATCTTTCAGTTATACAGGGACGGGTCTTCCTGGATTGAACCAGTACTAAGCTAGGATAAATGTGTCTTGCTCAAGGACCACAACGCAGTGACGCCGGTAAGGCTCGAACCCGCGGCCCTTCAGTCTCGAGTCAAGCACTCTACCACTGAGCCACTGCGCTCCCATGTGAATTGACCAGGCCCAGCAAAAAATAAAAAATAAAATGTGAATCCAAACTGTTTGAAACTCTGATATGGGGGGAGACAGAGGGGGCAGGGGGTCCCCATGAAAATCATAAGTTGCCATTTGTTACCTAGAAGAAAAACTGGTACGAACCTCCCTCGAGAAGCAATACAAACCTCCCTCGAGAAGCAATACGAACCTCCCTCGAGAAGCAATTCGACCCCCCCCCCCCCCCCCCCCCCCCCCCCCGTTGGAATTGTCTGGATCCGCGCACGCATGTCTGATAGGAATTTTATTTTTTGCATGTAGCAGGTTTAGCTATCATGCTTTCTAGAGATAATTGGTAGAACTGCGCAGGTGCGCTGGCTGATCTGCGCCTTTGTTGTTTGCATACAAAAAAGTTTCTCGTGGAAATGGGTGAAAAAACTAAGTTGCAAAGACGGTAAACGAGAGGCGTTTTCGACCATTTTTTTCGTATCTGAAAGCAATCAATTGTTGCGGTGTTAGTGGGACTATAAGCCTAACTTTAGACATGCACCTTCATCTACATTCCTTGTATGTGAGCATTTATGCCCCTGGCAAGACTGTGCGGATGTGCAGGCTCGTCTGAGCCTTCGCTGGTTGCATGTGCGAGAGGTACCATAATCTCATGAACTGGCTCGTTTCATAGACAGCCCAATGTAAAGTATGATTCAGAAGCATGTATAAATCACTTTTCATCTTGGTTTGTGCGTCTGTGCGTACGTGTGATGATCCACAGGAATCATTTAATGTGTAAGACCGATAATACAATTTCATGAGGACGCCGAATTGCTCATCAGTGTCGTCTTTGTTTGATAAAAAGTTCCATCGGATATACAATGTATAATAGTTATTTTATTACCCTTATTGCGTGCGCCTTTTGGTGAAACTTAGAAATGAAATTGATGCACGCACATTTAAAGCACAGCTAATTAGTGGGGGTACGTAGGTGTCTAGATTCTTCATCCACTCCAAAACTTTGAGTTACCCGACGAGATTGCACAAAAGCACAGGCTCCCCTGAGCCTTCGCTGATAACATTTGTGTTAAACACCAGCCGATATGGTTTCGTCATGCTCGGATCCAGTGATTCAAAAAATTTAAGACGCTTGGGCATATTTATGACACAGAAAGACTCAATGATCACAGACACGTAGGACGACACTGTGTGCACGCGCGCGTGGTTGCGTACATGTATTCGATTTTTATCATGACTGGACAAAATATCTCCGCGATTTGCATCAGTCCGACGTTCATTGAGCTAGCTAGGGTAGGTACACACATTTTTTTTTTTAATTATTTTTCTTTTCTGGAAAAAATATAATTTTATGCATTTTGAAAGGCATTTCCCCTTTCAAAATGCATTAAATTATATATTTTTTCACACACATTTTTTAAATTATATTTTTTTCTTGAAAAAAATATAATTTTATGCATTTTGAAAGGCATTTCGCCTTTCAAAATGCATTAAATTATATATTTTTTCCAGAAAACCTGAAATAAATCCTAGTGGCCTTATCAAATATTGGTTACAGTAAGCGTTTTAATATTTTGAACACTAGTTCCCAGCCAAAATGTCATCTATAGACAAACAGTGCAAACCCAGATCAGACTGCTTCTGAAGAAGCAGTCTGATCAGGGTCTTCCCTGTTTGCTGTTAGGCTAAGTATTTTGTGATTTCCACCCCTAATAACCAACATTTTATTTGAGAAAAGAAAAAGACTAGAAATGTGTCCATGGGACATGGATGCCCCCGCTGATGTAAAATTTGCATATTCTCACAAATAGTCAAAAATGACATATTTTATGTGGTGTTTAGAAAGTTTGATAAAAAATACTGGATTTAGAGACTATACATCATAGAAATAAGCATTTTTCATCAACAAAGGGCAATACGGTAAATCTTGTATTAGTTCGTACAGTAAAAAATAATTATTTTTCGCTGTGTACGAACTAATAAAAATTATTTTTCTGAGAAACGGGACTGTACGAACTAATAAAATGAAATTCTGAAGATCGAAAAACGGGACCAAAAACATGTTAACATTGCCAAAGAGGGAGGAATTTCTGTTTATCCTTTTAGCCTAATTACAGGCTGAATGTCTGGTCAGTATTTTCAATTAAAACTAACATTCTTAATAGCATGGTGAAAGATTGAAAATAAACAACCAAACAAAAAAGGCCGGATTGCCGTTTCAACCGACTCACATGCAATGTGCGTTATACCCGGCGATATCACCCGGTTACAGGCCACTTTACATAGGCCTGCTTTACGGAAGAGATGTCACCTCGGACTTTTTCTATGACGATTGTCTTGATTGGAATCATACTCGGACCCACCGGGTCCGAGGAATCATAACAAAAATACAACTTCTGTTCACTACCGACGGCTAGCTCTACAACGTAACAAAGCAATGTATATCGCAGCTTTCGTTTTTGGTCATGATGTAGATTCTTATTTTCTTAGAGCCCTCGAAAGTGCAGCATAGTAGTAGACAAGACAATACATGTACGTACATTCAGTCCTACAGGTTAGACGTACGCGTACACTCATTGATTTGGAATGAAAACTGAAAATGAAAATGGCGACTTCTATGAACAACTGGAACGCAGAACTCTCATGAATCAGAGTAGTACATTTCTCTGCCTTCATTTTGTAAAAAGACCCACAACTTACGTTTTTTTGCGAATGCTTATCCCATTTAAAGGCTTTGTATGAACACCTATATTTCTGCATAGGTTGGTTGGTTCGAGTCTCCATCA